>BSBK01006160.1:107500-707500 GCA_027943335.1 Chamaecyparis obtusa
ATGCTCTCTCAAGATGTTAATCCTGATCATCTTTCTATTCTTCTCCTCTGCTAACATTCTGATTTCATCATTTAACTTCCTTATGTTCTTCTCCATAGAACATATCTTTACATTTGGGGTTGTCAAGGTGTTTGTTTCAGCTATAATTGCATCTATCTTCTCTCTAATCTTCTTATCTTCTTCAGCTGTTAGGATTTCTAATTTTGTGCATTGTATATACAAACTCTTTCCAGTCTCAAAATGTTTCCTCAAATTCTTTATGCATACATCCAAATTACCAATATCATTTTGAATATTTACACTTAAATTTTGTTGCATTTCTACTTCAAAGGCTTCCTAAACTTTTATTCTAGCAATATCCTTTAAGTTAGAAAATTCAGAGTCAAAAGAGTTTATTACCATTTTAGCTTTCTCAAGTGGATCCGATTCAAATACCTTAGTGTTGATCACACTCTCAAGTTTCTCTGTCAAAAATCTAACTTTTCCTTCAAGGTCCTTCACCTTCTTATTCTTTCCAATAATTTTATTAAGAGATGTGATGAGCTCAAGCTGATCATCATCTTTAATTACTGCTACTTTTCTAGGTACAGGTGGTACAATCACTTTCTATCTCTTGTTGGGTCCTGTTGCACTCACTTTTACTCTTTTGCTAGGAATAGGAGAAAAGGATTTTTCTTCATCTTTTTCAGGCACTTCAACTTTTACCTTTACTGCAATAGGATCAATAGGGTCTGCACTAGATGCCACAGGTGGAATTACAACATTTTCACTTTGCTTCAAGGCTTCTACAGTCTTCTTAGCTATGTTAAACTCATGACTTGACATACCTGATTCTTTCTGTATTTTCTTCATAGTAGATTCAACTCTCCTACTAGATTGCTTCTTTTCTTTCAAACTTATTGCAGAGTTGAAATCCTCTTCATCAGTTCCAAACCTATTTACATGACCATCCAACTCACACTTTAACAGTCTATTCACATATCCTACTATTTCTGCTTTAGATATTTCATAGCCAAGAGGGTCTATGAATTCCATTCTAGGCTCAACTGCTTCAATGCAGGTGAAATCAGTGTCTACCATAAAACAAATGTCATCTTTATGCTTTTCAACTAAGGATTGAGGAATCCTTGATCTATTCTTAACAATATTATGAAAAGTCTTCAATACAAGCTTCACACTGTCATTGACTTTATCAATTAGGTGCTTCATGTAGACTGAGTTTATTCTTTCCATTGTGTTCACACTGTCACTCTAGTCAACTGTGTAAGGAAATCTTCACAAAATATGGAAAAACATATAGGTTATTAGAGATGAAAACCTAAACTGTGTGTACTTAGCCTTCTTAATCTTTTCTAAATTCTCAAATAACTAAATTTTCAAAATTTCACATAGGTCTACTTGTTTCTTCTCAATACACATAAGATAAGCTACATGAACCATTCCTACAGCCATGTCATCTTCCCTTAAACTACCACAGAATTTAGTTGTGAGGATCTTGCAAAGGTACCTAACATCATCTTGCTTAATCTTACTTATCACAATTCCTCTACCATTATAACTAGATCCAGTGTTGTCTAAGACAATCTTTCTCATGTTCTTTTCATTCAGTGGAATCTCGCCAACTTTTGATAATCCAGTAACATCATGAATTAGGTCAGCAGTTATATCAATAACTCTATCCTCCATCCAAAATTTCCCATTGTGGATTCTACTTAAAATGATCTTGGTACATTCCTCATCATTAAATTCATACTTCATGGAATAATTGATAATTTCATTGTTCTCTAGGTGCCCATAAGTTGGTTTAACTGACATGTCTTGATTATACAATTTCTTGTAATCATCACTAAAATCTGCATCTCCCAAAGTTTCAAACTTGCAACCTAACTATCCTTTAACATTCTCAATGTGTAATACTCCATCTGGTACGGATGATAGTGCTAGTCTGTCATCAATTTCAGCTAGTTCTACTAGTTCTTTCTTAATCTTAGGTCTACTCTTATCCTTAACATTATGAACCATAGAAATATTCATCTTATCAACTGATTAAAGATCAAAAAATACCTCAACTTTGCAAATCTAGGGTTTTGGTATGATCGGCGCTGCAAACTGCTTCCAAACTTCTTCAAATCATCGTCAACTCTCTTTTTCTTCTTTCAAATCTCTTTTCAATCACTTTTTAATCATGATAACTTTTATTTTGACCTTATAACACTTCACATTAACTCGGTCTGACATCACATTCATTCATTTTGCTGCTAAAACCTCAAAAAGTTGATTCTGCAAACCTGCAACCATAAAACCTTTTTGTGACCTCACAAAACACAATATTTTCTTTTGTGCACTTAACCATAGCATTAGTACAACATAACAAACCTATATCTAACTGTGCAAAACTTAACTCATTCAAATTCCTAATCTACACTAATCCTAAGTCCTAAACTACAGAAACTTACATAATTTAAGTACTTAAAGAAGGGTCAGGTAAAGATTCATCCTTACAATTAGTTACATTACCTTCCTAAATACTTTCAGTGCTGAATATGCTTCCTTGATCTGTGCCTTTATCAAATTTTACTTCATCTTTATTGCTACAGCAACCTTTCTCTTTGTGTCTTGCATTTTCATTCCTTCTTGCATTGTTCCTAGGGTTAGGGTTATGATGATAACCTCCATTGTTCATTCTGCAAACTCTTGCTGAGTGTCCAAACTTGTTGCATATCTGACAAATGATTCCATTGTTTCCAAATCTTTGTCCTTGCTAGTTAATCTGTGACCTACAATTTCTAGCAATATGTCCTACTTTTTTGCATCTAAAACATACTACCACTTTTCTTTTAATCATTTCTTCAATAGATCTCTTATCTGCATTGTTAGTATTCCCAATCATTCTATTATCATAATTATTCAAAATTACTTTAGGTCTTCTACATTTGTTAGCTCTATGTCCAAAACCATGACAATTATAACAATGTCCATTAAGAGGTTTAAATTGCTTACCTATGCAATCTCTCTTCATGTGCCCAATAGTATTACAAGCAAAACATCTACCTTTGAATTCTCTTTGCATACCTTTAGATGATTCTTCCTCTTTTGATTCTTCTTGCTTTGATTCTTCTTTCTCTCTAGGTGGTTCTTCTTTAGGTGGATCTTCCAATGTGTTCTCATCTAGCTTCATTTCCTCCATACTTTCAGATGTCTTCAGATCTGGCTTCTTACTTTCATGATTTGTTCTAAACATACTAAATCCAAATCCAATCTTATCAAAGAATGGTTCTCCAAAAGAAATTTGTTTTTCAGTCCTATCACTATTTGAATATAGCCTTTCAAGTTGTTGTTTAGATTGAGTTAATTCACCTTTCACAATTTTATTATACTTCTCAAGTTCCACATACTACACTTTTACTTTTTCAGATTCGGATGTTACCTTTTCAAGTCTTGATCTCAGATCTTCATTCTCAATTTTCAATTTTTCATTATCAGATCTCAAATTTCCATCTTTCATACTAAGCTTCAGATTTACTATCTTCAACTCATGCTTAAGGATCTCATTTTCTTTTTCTAATTCATCACAATCTTCAACAAGAATATCAGATTTCTTTTCAGATTTTAGATCTTGAATCTTACCTTTTAATTTGTCAATAGCATTCTTTGCATCTTCATACTTTCTTCTTAAGGAGTTTCTTTCATCAGTAAGCATATCAATCTGTTCAAGAGCTTCTTCAAGATTCTTCTGAAGTTGATCCATATCCATAGAGATCTTACTCAAGCTACTAAGCTTTCCTTGAATGTTCCTTCTTCGAGTAACTGTGCTCTGATACCAATTGTTAGAAATAGGAAATACTAAGAGGGGGGGGTAAATCAGTATTGCACAAACTTTTACTTTTGTCCACTTATGGATATAATAGATTACTTTAGTGCATACAAAGATTATCAAGCTAATTAACAAACATAGTAGTAAATAGAAAGAACTCATAACACGTGATATGTTCTCAAGGAAACCCTAGCCAAGGGAAAACCCTGATGGGGATGGTACCCACAAAGATCACTAATCAAAAGTATCCTGTTAGGGATATTGGACCCTGTTAAGAGTCAGTTTACAATATATAGTAGATCTGTCCTGGTTAAAGGACTTTAGGCCTTGTTAGAAGCCTTAACCCTGTTAGGAGTTAGATTACAAAACCTAATCACCAACTGAGCTCACTACCCAAATAGGTAATACAAAATGTTTCTAACTATAGTATGGTACTTCTTACAACTTTGCATCAATAGCCTTTGCTACTATCACAATATACAACTTTCGCAAGTTATCCTTTTCTTTCTTTTCACAAAAAACATCTCATTATCATTACATTTCAAGTATGCCTAGTATATGAGTTATTAGAGCTAATAACTTTATATGGTCGGCTTCCAAAATATTTATCCAAGATTCAACATCTAGGATGTTATCCCTTCATAATGTTAAGTCATTATTTTGACAAGCAAAAATAATCCCTTAACTCTTTCGCTAATACTGTCTCCAAAACTGTTCTGTCTGCAAAACTATCTTCGGTAAACTTTGAATAACTTCCTCCGTGCTACTCCAAAATTTATGCACACTGAGATGGGGTATCCTCATACTCTATAGAAGCTTTAGTTAACTGTGCAAACAAAAATATTGCTCCAGTGAACGTCGCCAACTAAATCTTCATCGGGTGCTCTATCAAGATCACTGTATCCATACTTAGACAATTTCTTCCTTCAACTTGCCATACTTGCATTCCAGATTTTGTGCTCTCAGTAGAGATCATATGTTTCCATAATGACAACATCTATGCATCCACATTAGCCAAATTGCCAACAATACCCATGTGTTAAAATTCTCCCCTTTAGCGATGACCACTTTACATGTTATGTCATTAGGTTATCTGACGGGCCCCTTTTAATTATTTCTTTCAAAGCCTAGGTCTCAGCTAAATTCTTCAATAGTTTGTCCCCCTTAAAACTTATGGTTTTCATTGAACCACAAGATTTCCTATTGTCAGAATGTCTGACATGCACTTTAGCGATGAGGCACCATCTGTCCAAGCGGGCTCGTCAATAAAGGTGTGTTGGAAATAAAACACAGATTAATCCTACGGCTGTTGTTATACCATTGGATCAAGTTGATGGCCTTTTAAGCATCACACTTTAATGACAAGCATCTAATCAAAGCTTCACTGATAGCAGCAGGTTTTGGCTTGTCAGTCTTTGTGGCATTTCTCTTAAATTGGCATCTGTCTTTGGTGACGTAGCAAATGTGGGGTTAGATTTTTTTAGAAGATAAAGCACAAATTAATCTTATGACTATCGCTATAATGTTGGGTAAAGATGTCAGGATTTTAAGCTTGTGCTTTAGTGACAACCGTTCGATTCTCTATAAAGGAGGAGATTTGCAATGGGGCCTAGGGTGCTAGGTCACATCAATGTGTTTGCTTTCCATTGGTTGCTGGGATTTGTGATCTAGCAATTTTTAGGATGACTAGTATCAACAAGGAAAAAGTAAGGAGGCCCACCTGATGGTTCTTCACAATGTGGCATCTTTTGATTCGATAGAAAAATGAGTAAGATGTCAAAGTAGGGTCAGCCTTCTTGGATGGTTAAGGTTTGATAAGATCTTGCAGTTGTTGTTATACCACTGGGATAAAGTGCACAATTTTTAAGGTCAGCGGTATAGTGACAACCGTTGATATTGCTTGAAGATGAGAACTAGAAGGTGGGTCCTTTGTCTCTTGTTCTTGATGACACAATTGTTTCTAATTGGCCAAGTGTAATGATGACATGTCAGGTTGTCAGCACACTTGACACCGAGGATAAAGTTAGGGTTTTCTACCTGCTAACCTGTCCGACCTGGCATCTCCTGATTCGATAAGGTTTTTAAAAGGGAAGCTGTGGGGCCAAAGTCTCTTAAATAATGAGGATCCTTTGATTAAATAGCATCGACAGTTGTCATTATATCTTGATCTAACTTTCCTGATAGTTTTGGGCTAGCACTTTAGCAACAAGGTGACACCTATCCCCTCAGAGCAAAATAAAGTTAAGCTATTTCTTTTCCCACGTGGTTAAATTTAAATGTTCTCATTGGTCAAGAATTGATTTGGGGAAAAGTAATACAGGGTTACATCATTTAATTTGTCAACCATTTGATGCGCTAGAAGGGAAACAAAATCAATGGCCTGAATTCAAATTTCTACTCTGTGACATTTTTCACATCCTATGAGTGCTAAGGCCACCAACTTTTAGTAATGGTAGATTTATTGAGCTACGTGTGGATGGATTGTTAATGGTTGGCAACATTATATAGAAAAATTCAATCATTGTTTCTCTTTACCACTCTCACAAGCTTTCTGGCAAACTGGTTTTTTCCTCTAGAGTGATTTTAAGTGAAGTTCTCTTAGGTGCCAGGTAGGTCAAATTTTTTTGAATTTAGGAGTTTTTTGAAGTCTGTAAAGAAATTGTAAAGGGAATTGTGTTGCCAGCTGATAAGTATTTAGGGTTTTCTTGGGTTTTATATATTGTTCTAAGAAGCCCTATTTTCAAAATGCCACCAAAAAGGAACCTGTCTCGTAAGACATAATACAAGGACAGGGGTATCTTTGAAGACCTGATGTAATTGCTACCACATTTAGATAATGGGGTAGCTAGACTCAAGGAATTGGTCCCAAGAAACCCTAGGGATTCAGTAGCTAAGACACTCCATGATAGAAGAAATTGGATGAGAGATGCTAGGGTGGGTAAAGATCATAATGGTCTTATTTTATTCAAGTCAACCTACTCACAAAGAAATTCATGTGCCCCTCTTAGCAATATTTGGAAATTTGATATAGGGAAGTTGGTAGTCCCCAAAGTATTCATGGATGCAGAATTGTTGATCCAAATTGCCAAGTGTTATGATCCTGTGACAAAATGTGTCAAGGACATAAATGGGAAAGACCTAATCAGTGTGTGATAGAAAATGGTCACACTTATGTGAATCCTTGCATTCAAGAATACCCAATAATGAGCTCTCGAATATCGATTCACAGCTCTCTATCTATGGAGTGCATGAATTATTATGAGGGGCCCTTAGATTGAACCCATGCAAGTACATCACAAAAATACAATCAGCATCATAGATGATGAGATTAGGGAGGTATTTTCACTAAATGACCCTTTTGTTGGGTTGGAGAAAATAGATTTCATAGAGGTATATGAGGCATAGAGGGATTACTTGAGAGCAGGGCCTCTAAGGGAATTTCTAGAAGAAATTGGATCAATGTGTGTTGTTAGTGCAAGCACACCAGATCCTTTTAGGCTAGACTTGTTCAGTAAGAGAGCATAGGGTGTCTACAAGTCTTTGACTTTGATTCTGGAGCATGATAAGGCCACTCATATGCCAATATTGTATATGTTTATGATGGTACAATCACTACACCCCCAATTGGCACTGATTTTTTATTTTGCCTCTCATTTGGCTAATCTTATCCATGAGGGATTAATGGGGATCAAGAACATGAAATTTAATAGGCCTTTTGGGTGGTATTCAATGCTTATGCATATTTTTCTATACAAGGGTGAGCAATTCTTCAGCTCAACAGTCAACATTGTGAAGGAAAGATATGGAGAAACCCTTCCAGTCCAATTATGGACTACAACTTTGTCATGGGATAGAGTTGATGCTAGCTACATTGCTTTTGACAGGGATTTTGCTTCAAGGCTCAGAACTCTATTATTTTTTTATAATCCTAGGATTCCAAGAGAGTTGTTGAGACTAATTAGACCAAAGGAGTACTGTTAGGACATCACCATAGTCCACAATTTTGGGGATATAATTTTGTATCTAGTTTCCATAGTTTTCAAAGTATATGGTTGCAAAGTGGCACCATACATTTTACCTTATTAGGTCCCATTGAAAGTAGGATATGCTGAAACATTAAGGCAAATTGGTGACCTATAGGAAACCACTCACTAGTAAGGGAAGAGGGACCTTTTTCCCTGATATCACAATAGCTCATTAGTATGTTATTACTAAGGGAGGTTGGGTGCATTTGAACAAAGTTCTACAACCCTATAGAATGACAATAGCCACTATCAGATGTGCAGACATAGAGGGTTTCCTATCAGGAATGTTCAAAGACAAGGTAAGGTGTGTTCTCATAGAACACCAATTTAATTTTCCTAAAGATATAATAAGAAATGAGTTTGACCTTCAAACTTAGGAAATTAAGAAGGAAAAGTGGGTCATCTACAAAAAGACTGTAGAGTTCATTAGCAATTTTGACAAGGCTTATGACCCACTGAAGGGATTTGAACTCTAGGCTAGGAAAGTAGATGCCCTTATGGAACATTTTGAGGGAGTTATGCATGTAGTGAATGAAAAGAAAGTTATGGTCAGTAAGGAAGAGCCTGAAAGGGCCAAACAAATTTTGAGACAACCCAGGTACATGAAATTGACTCCTAAGGGAACATACACTATACAAAAAAGAAGTGGTTATAGTGTCCTTTTGCCGACACAACAGAGAGGTGAGGATCTTCCTTCCACCTCAAGAGGAAAAAGACCCCATAGATGATCCAGTAATGCAGGCACCATCTCCTAAGAGGCAAAGACAAGAAGAATCAAGGCTAGGAGAGAATGTCTATTCTCCTTCTCAGTCCCCTATCCAATTAGATGAACATGGGGTGGCAGAATAGTTGGTACAAATGAGAAATGAGGGGAACATCTTGGTTTCAAATGATGAGTTACAAGAGGGGATGCCAGAGGCACCTAAGGAGGTTGCAATGGACCTAACTATTACTAAATTTGAGGGTAAATAAATGGACCCTATTTTGAAACAAGCCAATGATTCATTTCTTGCTGATGACAAATTTGTCAACACTAGGGCATTCTCCCAATTTCTATGGAGAATGAAAATAAATCAATTTAAGGAAATTTGTGAAAAGAAAAAGGAGGAATTCCCTAATAGGGATATAGTAGAGATTGAAATTGAGATGAAGGGTGAGCTGATGAAATGGTTTGAGAAGGTTACTCCAGAAGAAGGAAGAGTTATGGTCCATACTATAGGAGTGTTGATTCTACCAGAGCGGGAAATTATTGATGCTATAATTTTTTATCAGGTCAAGAAAAGCAAGGTGAAGACTCTTGCTATAGCAGAGCAGGCTCAACAAGTTGCTAGAGGAACTACTTTTTTAGAAGATCATGCACCCTTAGTAATGTGGTCCCTTAAGAAGGAGGAAGACAAAGGAAAAAGAGAGGCTCACTCTATAGAATATGTAGGGAATTTATTGGTACAAAGAGTAGGTGAGACTTCTAGAGTAGAAGCTTCAAACCTAATTTTGGAGATTGCTAAGTTCAATGTCAAGGTGGCAGAGAAAGATGCTTAAGAAAAAGAGGAGCTCAGGCTCAAATTTGAAACTATCCTCAAGTCTTACAATGAGCTCAAGATAGAGCTAATCCAAAGGGACAAATTAATTTGCTGAGCTATCAGGACCCCCAGATCACAGGTCTCCCCAATTGGCAATCTCTGACAAACCTACAGTGGCTTCATCATCTAGCCCAATTGTTGAGTTTCCACCATCACCATTCCTAGACACCAGTATGGATGCAAGGGTTAGTTGGGAAAAGTAAAGATTGATTGAGGAAGATAATAAATTGAGGGAAATAAGGGTATAATTGGAAAGGGAAAAGGATGAACATGTAAAGGCCACAGCTTCGGTGAACCAAAAGTATGAAGAAAAAATGAGAGATGCAATAATGCAGTTTGCATATGATTTAAAGCCCTCAATTTTCTATAATCATGTAAGCAAGTTACATGATTTATTTGTAGCTTTGAATAAGGAGAAGACTAAGATGTCACCAGTTTTGGGGAAGTGGACCGAAAGGTCTCCAAATGTGAAGCTTTTCTATATGTTATCAAAAGGCCAAGAGGACCCTAATCCACTTATTAAGCCAACACATCAGGATGTGAAGAAAATAGTGCAGTATGGCATCATTTTGGATAGTTTCATAAGAAAATAAAGTTTGATGAGAGGAGAATTGATGCTTTCAAATTATGAACTGCTCCCTACCATTCTCATAGAAAAGGGAAAACTTAAAGAATCATATCAATGGAGAGAAGAGATGGATGCACTTTTGTCAAAGAGAGTGACTGGTGTCTTAAATGACACCTATTCTTTTAGCAGCACCATCAAGCTATTAATAAATGCAAAATCAATGTTTGATACCATTCAGCACAAGGTCAGCCAAATAGAGAATGAGTGGGAACAATTATCAAGTAAGAAGGCTGATTTTGCAAATTTTGAGTTCCCAAGTGAAGAGGTGTACAATAAATGGAGGTATCAATACATACCTCATGTTGAGAAAGTAGATATTCCACCAACCTCTTGAAACAAGTAAGACAGTTACTTTTTGAGCAATCAAGGTTGTTGAGGTGTAGAAAGGCATTCATTACAAGATTGACTATGAGATATTGCAATCAGATTTATTCAAAGAATCCGAAGATAGCATTCAAGGCATAAAGCAGGGTGACTCTTCTAAAAAATATCTCATCTATTTCATCGGTGTATTTATTGTAACAAAATAGGGTTGTTGTAAAGTTTTAGGCTTAGAAATTTTGTAAGCCCTAGAATGATCAGTAGCTTGTTTGCATTTCCTTGTATATAAAGGATTTTCCATGATCATTCTAGGCATTGAGAGTTTAGGAGTCAAAAAGATAGAGATTCTGGAACCCTAGCCCTCAGTCGAGGATTGCAGATTTTTGTATCATTCTTATCAAAGAAATAAAGAAGTACAGGTTGCTACTGCTATTTTGCAAGCTTATTGTTCAGAATATGATGTATACAATGTTCAAGGTTATACTTCATACAAATCTCAATTCTTTGTCTCTCCTTTGAGTTTATTCTGTAAATCTTTAAGTCTTTTTGAGATTTATATGTATGTGTTTGGCTTTGAGTTCTGATCTAGCATTGGATTAAATATTGCTAGGTGGGATACATGTTTATTGAATCTATTTGAGGATTTTCTATAAGTAGGAAAGAGTTGATGTGTTTTTATTTATGTCTAAAGACCATATTCTCTTCAAAACATCCTTGTATGCATTCTGTCTTCTAATATTTTGCCCAATGGATAGGGCACTGGCATGTATTTTCCTATCTTTCCTCTGTGTAGAATGATTGAAATCTTGTAATCCTAAAATATTCAATCAATACCAATCTTTTACATTTAATTTAATTTTATATGTTGTTCTACCCAGTGATGGAGAGTCAATGGATAATAGGTTGTTGTTTAGTACTTTCTCACTGTCATCTGTTGTAAGATCTAGTATTGAGTAAGGAATAGAGTTGAATCTATTGGATCAGGTGTACCCACCTTGGTTTTGCAGAGCCAGAAGTGAAGAGGGCAATCTTGTCCCTATAGTTGGTCTATTTGCTTATAGATTTCCCATATTTGGAACTAACCTCTCCTTAACATTAGTCATAAGCATACTGGTATCTCTTAGAGTGTAAAATCTTTTGAAGAGCCAACAAAATGGTGACTCTACTAGGGATCTTGTTAAGAAAGTTATAAGTAATGCAGGTACAAGTTGAGCTAGACTCTTGGCCTACTTACTTTAAAGCCAGTTGGTTACCTTTGAATACAAAGTTGATCCCTTTTCAAAAAATTTCCTACCCTTTCCTATTTATTTAAAAATCATAGAAATCCCATTTATCTTGGGTGGAGACTCTAAACATCTATGTGACTAGTGTTAAGTCAAGTATTGATATATCACAATGAGTTTCAAAAATACAAGGTCTTGGAGGAAGGAACACCTAGAAGAAAATTTGCAGGGTGAGCTTCCAGCTATATCTAGGAGAGGTCAAGTTAGAAGAGAAAAAAGTATCAATGAAATGTCTCTTACCTGGAAGCAAAAGGGAGGTTCTAGACAAGAAAGTGTTGCTCCTCCTAGTCAGGAGGGAAATGCCTTAGAATATGAAGAGGTAGTTGATTTAGGCTTAAACCAGTATGAGGATTATTATTCTCCTTCAGAAAGAGAGGGTGAAAGGTTGCCCCACAATAAGAGAATAATCCCTAATAAATAGTATGGAGGGGAGAGAAGATCTAGAAGTAAGAGTAGGAGTGGACAAGACTTTGTCCCCCCTTTCACCCTTGGCTCATCATTTCCCTAAGGCCTCCATGAGTCTTAGGATCAACAGAAAGAGCCTCAAGCACAACAGGTTGAATCTAAAACAACTTTGCCTGATTTTGAGGAAATATTTAAGGAAGTGTATGAATTGGAAAGGAGAATTCATGAACAAGCAGCCATAAGGCAGAAGAGAGAAAAGGAAAAAGAAGAAAAAATTAGGCATGCCATGATAAGGGCTGACCAACTAAGAAGGTAGCTGTTAAATTTAGAGGCTATAAATCATGTCCCCATTCCTGAGCAGACAAGTGAACAGCCCATTGTCCAACAAGTTTTTGAAACAAGGAATCCTAAGGATAAGGGAAAGCAAAAAGTAGTGGGTATCTCAATTAATGAGCTAGTAGGCCCCAAATGTCCTGTAGATTCCACTTTAAGACTGGAAGCAGATCTTGAAAAGGCTAAAAGGGAACAAGAATTGTTAGCTAAAGAACTTGAAAAGGTAGAATTAGAAGCCTTAGCATTAGAGATGAAAAAGAAGATTGACTTCCTAAGATGGTCTATAGGACCCACTAATTTTGCTAATTCTACTATGACACAAGGAGCTAATGTTGCAAACATAGCTATTCAGACCACTGGTGTTCCCCCACTAGGAGGGCTCAAAATTTCTGACATAACAAACACTAATGCATCTACATCTCAGGGTATTGGTATATCCAATACATGACCTATTCATGAAAGATGTAAATAGTTAGTTTTTACTGGCATCCCTGGATATCCTAACCATATTCCTAAAGAAATCAGGAAGAAGCTTCCTAAGTTTACTGGAAGTAATGTTGTTACTTTTGAAGAGCACCTAAAAAAATTTATTGATGTAATTGATGACTATAACATTGTGCCTGATGATGTTATCATGAAATTATTTGTACAGTCCCTAATAGAAGATTCAAGGGATTGGTTTAGGGATTTTCGACATGGTAGCATAGGTTCATGGGATCAGCTTAGGCATTGTTTCAAAGAATGATATGGTGATAAAACATGTGAGGATTTAATGCTAAATGAATTTAATAACATAAAGAATAATTTCAATGAGGATGTTGAAGAGTTTAATGTCATATTTCAAAAGGCTATGCATAAACTCTTGCAAGTCATCAGATTGGATGATAGAGTTTGTCTTGTCACATATTTAAATGCCTTTGATTCCAAGATGGGCTACCTTTTGAGAGACAAAATCCAAGGAGTCTTGTTGAAGCTTACAAGCTAGTTGTGAACATAGAAAGTAATCAAAGAATTTTAGGAAAGTTGGGAAGAAGGGAAGATAATAAATCACCATTGTTGAATAGAAAAGATCCAAGAAAGCCTATGAATGTAAGGCATAAAGATTATGATAGCCTAAAGAAGATCTTGAAGGCAATAAAGGATTTAAAGCCTAGTGAGAACAGAAATGCTAAAGTTGTAGGAGGAGATAAGCATCCCTTTAATAATTTCAACAAATTACCAAGAATGCAGAATTACCCATATAATACCCAATGGAAAGATGGGAAGCCTATCCTTCCTGAGAGAAAGGATAAACCAAATTATAGGACCCCTCATCCATTGCAAAGGAACTCAATGAACATGGTGGAGGATGTACTGTGGTGTGTTTTTTGTCAGTCACCACATGATCCCAATTATTGTGTCATATCCCAAAGTGTTTCTCCATAAGAGGAGCAGGAGTCTAATGAGGAACAACCTTATGATGATCAAGGATGTGGAATGACTTCTTTCCATATTTGGTATGAGGTTGACTCTGTTGAAGAAGATGAAAATCTGGATGTCTTTAATTCTCAAACCAAAATTGAATCATACCATCAACAAGTTTTTTCTGATGAAGATAGTGAGCTTGATAACATCCAGTGCAATAATTTGAAAGTTAAGGAAACAATTGTTTTAAGAAGGCCTTCTGATGAGAAAATTTCCTTGATAATAGCAGATATGGTTACTCAAGCTAAAACCAATTACAATCTGAGAAATAGAGTGGTTGGCAATCCAAGTCAGAAGCCAGCTAGAATTTTCATCAAGAAAATAGACAAAGATGCAAAAACAACACAGGATAAGTCTAAAGGTGTTGATGTTGTTGATAAGGTTAAAATAAAGAAAAATTATAAGCCTAACATTTTTTATAAGGTAAAATCTAAGCCCACAATTGAGGTTGTTCTAGCTTTGCAGAAGAAGGATACAATTCACATTAAAAAACCTATGGATATACCCATCCAAGAGAATGATAAAGAAGTTGCAAATTTGAGGCCAGATTTCTCTGATTCAAAATATGTTCCAATTGATATCAGAAAATTATTGTCACAAATTACTATCAAAGTCCCTTTGTTGGAGATGATGAGAATAGAAGAACACAAGGAAAAGGCCCTAAATTGGGTAAATGGTGTGGTATCTATAGAGTCTCAAAAAATAGAAAGATTTGAGAAACAAGTGGAAGCTTTGAATGATGAGAATGAAAATTGTAATGAGGAAATTGTTTCTAAAATTCTCCAAATTTATTTAGATACAAATGTTATTATTACTATAGCAGGAATGGTTGATCCTTTCTTTCTAACTCTATAGATAAATGGAAAGTTGCTAAAAAATTGTATGATTGATTCTGGAGCATCAAACACTGTTATGCCTACTGAGGTTATGAAGTCACTAGGATTAAAGGTGGACACACCTCATGGTAGATGTTAGGCAATGGATTCAAGAGAAGTACCAATTGTGTAATATCCCCACCAGGGAACCCATAAGGAATCAGGTCTATGACCTAAAATTACAACTAACAAATTTTTTAGCATTCTAACATATCGTCATTACCATTCACAAGTACATTCCTTAAGGTTCCCTTAATGAATTCATTTACCATTATCAAGCATTGAATTTTTACTACTTAATCAAATGAAGTTCATTCCCTTATTTGTTTACTCCTTAACCTTATCTATGCACAACTCAATTGCATTAACAATACATAAATAAGCTTTCCATTAAAAGACCTCATTATCCATTTTTTCTTAAGATCATAATAGGAGTGTAAATTACTTAACTGTATATTGATAACCAACACAAACCATTCAATGAATCTTTATTTTCCCACAAGTTTCCACAAATCATCATCTATAACCTTGTATAAGTCTAGTTAAGAATTGAGCTTAAAACCTTGTTTGAATAATCACACATTACTCACATTGAACTATACATTTAAGAAGTCACATCTCATTACTACTTTAAATAACATACATGTTTCCTTTTTCCCTTATTATTTCACCTAAAGATACCCTTGAACTCTTAGCATATCTTCTCACTAACCATATATCAAAACAAGTTTCCTTTTAAAGAAGTTTACATCCATAAATAATTACATTACCATTACTTCCAATTTTCATTTAAAAATTCACAAGAGATATAAGGTAGGAAGTACTTAAACATAATCCATGATTGATTTACCATCATTCAATTCCATTTTTGAGACTCCTACCCTTACCCATAAACATAGCTTCTTTCATTTACAACTTAATTGGAATTACAGTTACTGCACATGGCCCAAAGGCATAGAGAAAGATAATTACATCAAGTTTCCCAAAGGCTTACATTACATCTTTACATCTTGATAACAAAAGATAGAGCTACATGATACAAGAATATAATCTTCACCACTGAACAACTTAGAATCCAAGCCATGACATGAACCATGAACCATACCTCGAAAGAGATTTTCCACCCAACCATGTGAAACTGGTAAAGTTCCACCCCCCGTGATAGGAGATAGAACCAAGGTACTCTCAAGACCTTAAGGAAATATAAGTCCTAAATACCAATGAATCCAAGACTCAAAACAAAATAATAAGACACATAAAAATATCATCATGTTATAACACCAAGGTTAAGGTTCTAGGAGATCACCTAAGTGAGTGTCATCACACAACCTATGTATTGGGATCCACCTTGGCAACCATGTAACCCCGGTCCCCCCTTTATGAATAGGGATCCACCTTGGTAGTTATCCCTAGTCCTGGTACTCCAATTAGTTCTGTGTGGCCATTATTATGTTTTCTTTCATTATCTTTTGAATCCCCCTTTCCCATCTTAATTTTTAAGGTTATCACTTTTTACAAACCCATCCATAGGATCATCCGGCAACCACTTTAGGGTTCCAACACCTATGGTGAGCCACTCACTTAATGTTCCTATTCCCTTACCCCATCATAATCCACAAATACAAGATAACACTTCCAAGTCCTGATTCATAAGTTTAGGAAACTCCCTTGCGCACTCAGGCCCTCAAAGTGAGTCCTAACCTTAGCCATATACATAACAGGAACCACTGGAAGAATATCTATCACAAGACTTCTCAAAAAGAAACATAAAACCTTTCTCATGCACAAGTAAAACTTTCCAAGGCTCATTTATAGGTCTAAGGAACCCTCCCATGCACTCAAGCCATGAAGATGAGTCCTAGCCTCATAAACTAAACTCAAGTCTATGCCAAGTGAAAAATCATCATAAGTAAACCATATAACCTCCACAAAACAAGTGATGAATGTACATAGGTGATAAAAACTTCACACATCACAAATAAAATACATCATAAACACTTTCAAGAACTAGAATCAAAGCAAAGAAAATAATAGGAAAGTTTAGGAATGTTCGGGGAACATTTAGGAGATCTTAGAGCAGTCCTAGTCCTTTGGAAAACCCTAACCCTAATACACATCCTAAACCTTATTCAAGCATCTAAATGCACCCTATAATCCCAACAAAACAAGAAATGAACATATTTAAAGTTTACACAAAATTTCATATGCCAAAACACCATGCTCTGCAAAATCTCACCTACCTGAAAAATGACTAATTCTAATTTTTAAGAAATCTCAAAATTAGAAGTTGCATCTTAACTCCTATGAATCTGGAACCTATCTCAATCATCTTAGAAGGTACCTAAACCCTTTATACAAGTATAACTTAAAGTATAAGTTTAAACTTATACTTAAATGTTATAGTTATACTTCTATAAATGTTATACTTCTATAAAGCCTGTTAACACTAATCTACTCAGTTCATACAGTCTGCTCAGTTGACACTACCTTCCTCGGTTAAAATAGTTTGGTTGGTTGATACAAATTGGTTGATTGACACTAACATTCCTATCTTGCTTGGTCAATACTACAACGACCCTGCTCGGCTAATACTAAGCTGACCCTACTCGGCTAATACTCGACCAACCTTACTCAGCTAATACTAGACTGACCCTACTCAGCTAATACTAAGCTGACCTGCTTGGCTAATACTAAATCGACCTGCTCATTCAATACTAAACCGATAAAAACTTCAAAATACGACTATCAACTATGTCTTGCAGGTAAAACTAGGCATTATGGGGACTATGGTTGCCTAATCTGAGCATGACCCATTTGAGATCTCCCAGTTTCCCTTCATAAATGGCTCATCAATCCATCCTATCTATCTAACAAATTTGTTCTAGATCTAGACAAGAAAAGTGGTGCACAAATCGACATGGACCAGTAAGGTTTGAAATAACAGTTTCTAAATTCTGGAAGCAATCATGGATAATTAGGAAATAAGGGAGATAAAAAGGAGAATACTAAGGATCCTACAAACTAAATGAATCCAAATAAAAGCATCAATTTCATAGAGAAATATGCAAGAGGAAAAATAGTAAGAAAATGACTGTATTTCAATCCTACACCTTGCTGACCCTTCCTATTTCTTACTAGACTTCCCTATTTCATTCAATATAAGATAAACTCATCCTTCCACATGTCCATAAACAAAACTATATGATCATACACAATTTTATTATCATATCATATACAAAAACATTCACATACAAAGGGAAAGAATGGAGATTCCTCCCAGTTTAGACCCTACCTTGGGTCCTGTGGAGAATCCTTTTCCCTTGACTGGATAATCTCTGCAAAGCTTCAATCCTTGAGTAGATGTCCTTCTAGAAATATTCCTCTGGAAATCAACTCCCAACAATCCAAAAACTCTCAAACTCACATAAACTTTCACCAAAAATTTCTGGAGAAATCAATTTATAGACAACTCAAAAGAAAACAAATCTTCCAAAAATTAACTTCCTCCTGCACACAAAAATTTTCAAATATTTATCCCCCAACTATGTGGTTGGAGGAGTTTCTTTATGGGAAGCAACTTCTCCAACTTCCATAGTTGGTTGGAGGAACAACCAAATAATCTCCCATAAAGACTTAATCAAGGTTTTTAATAAATTTAATTAAAATAGTCTCAAAATAAAACCATAAGAAGAAAAATCTGCAAATAACTTTCAAGAAAAACCATAGCACATATGGAAACCAAATAGCCTAACTCCTAGGAGGTCTTGAGTTCAACTCCCTCCTAGATAGCTAGTTTTTACTACAAGAGCATTTCTTTTATTAATATTATTTTCACTTTTTATTTAATACATTTATCAAATTCACTCACTTTATTTATTTATCATAAATAACATACCATTACACAATTAATGAAACACATACAATTATTATTATTTATATAAGCATGGATATATGTGTGTGCACCCACATATACACATACCTATATAAAATACAAACAATATAACACATATAATATATATATATATATATATATATATATATATATATATATATATATATATATATATATATATATATATATATATATATATATATATATATATATATATACTTACAAGGATAAATCTAACTCACATCATAAATCACAGAATGATGTCAAATCATAAATCACAAGACCACATCACATATTGCATTCAGAACCCCCAGCTAGGCCTAAACATAAATCTAAGTCCACGGGTAACCTTGAGAGTAATCTTGGTAATATCTCCACACAACAATAGTTTGAGGATTTTGAAGGCACGCTCAGACCTGTGTAGCTAGGTGGAGTTGATGCCTGGTACTTGCATCCTACAACACCAACCAACATGCATATATACATATATAAACAAACAATGGCAATAGGGAGGGAGAGTGTGACATCATGTGGACCTCCTGTAGGAGTAACTACGACTACCTCCCCTCATCCTATACTCACACCAGACAATGACATCAACAAAGCATAATTGGATTAGTATGGTTAGTACCAGAATAATCTCTTTTCCATATTGTATAAAATAATGCATCATAACACAATCATGTGAATATAAATCATCTATTAACTTTTAAAAACCCATTTAACCATCAGGCATGTACTCAAATGTCCCATTATAAAATCAAGATAAACAAATCATATAACCCTAAATGCATTAGTCATGTCTAATCCCAAGTAATGTTATAAGAGAAGGTAACACATCTAACCCTTAAGTGATTATAATCAATTAACCTAAGGTACACATGAATAATAATAATGAGCATTTTCCATAAAAGCATATAAGTCTATCAGATGATCCTTTTAGTATTAAGGTCCTTAACTATTTCTAACACACAAGAAGATGTATAGGAACACACCTATGCAATTATTATTATTTCCCAAATTAAAATATGAAGTTAGGGTAAGTTGTAAGTGGTTCAGTTTAAGAAACCATCACAAGAAGGATTATTCTCACATATAGTCCTTCCTAATTTCAAGAGATCATAACCAAGACTTGATAGGGTTGGAGGGGCATTACACCTCATGGAAAATGTCAGGCAATGGATTCAAGAGAAGTACCAGTTGTGGGTACCATCAAGGCTCTACCTTACAGACTAGCTGCATACCCCACCAAAAAGTTAACCATGAGTGTCTTGGTAGTGGATATTCCTCCCCAATATGGGATGCTACTATCAAGAAAGTGGAGTGCTTCTATGGGAGGTAGCATACAGTGTGACTTGTCATTCACTACATTTGATTTTGAGGGACAAAATATCAGGATCACTAGGGAATCTAGAACTCCACATATGATTGAAGAAGAAGAAGAAGACACCATGAATTGTTTCCTTGATATTGACATCAATGCTTTCAAAGTCCAAGATGAGGAAGTGGAGGAGGATGTTGAGCCTTCCCACAAGTCAAAAAGCCAGGAGGGATGGATTGATCTTAACAATTTGTGGACCATGTATTTTGATGGTACAAATAGTAAGGAAGGATCTGGAGCTAGAATATTGCTCATATCTTCGAATGGTAAAACTTTCAAATTCTCTTTTACTTTGTTATTTTCATGCACAAATAATGTTGTAGAATATGAGGCTCTATTGATAGGTCTAAGGTTGGCATTAAGGCATGGCATAAAATGTTTGAAAGTAGTGGGTGACTCTGAGTTAGTTGTGTCCCAAATTAGATCAAAGTATGCTTCAAAAAATCAAAAATTAAAACAATATAGGAATGCAGTGTGTGATGAGATTGAAAGTTTCAGTGCTTTTAATATTTGCTGGATGGAAAGAAGTCAAAACAGAATGGCAGATTTGTTGGCTAATGTGGCTCTTAGACCTGAAGATATTACGTTTGTAGATATATCTAATATAGAGGTACAATTCAGGCCTTCTATCCTTGATAATATAGAGAATTGGTAGGTTTTCTCTGATGACCAAGACATATTAAGATTTCTCCAATGTGAATCTCACTTTGGTGTCAAAGAAATGGATTTCAGTGCTTATGTTGATACAGTGAATGGTAAAGATGTCATTTTTGGGAAAGAGGTTTTGCAGTTAAAATCAAATAGGGTTCCTAAAGGATTAGTTTCTCTTGAAAGGGCATTTGACAATAAAGACAAGGCTTTCTCTACTAGTACTGATAAAACCAATGATCTTGAGGAAGTAAACTTGGGCACAAGACTTGTTCCCAAGAAGGTTTATATAGGCAACTGTCTGTCCCCTAGGACTAGAAAAAAATTGATTGATCTTCTCAAAAAATTTAGGCATGTTTTTGCTTGGTCCTATGAAGATCTCAAAGCTTATAGGGAGGACCTCTTTCAACATGAGATTCCACTCAAGGAAGGCACAAAACCTTTTAGATAGAAATTGAGACCTGTTAATCCTACCTTGGCACCTAAAATGCAGGGTGAACTCAAGAAAATGATGGATGCTAGAATAATCAAGCCTATTAGACACTTCACTAGGTTTCAAATTTGGTGCTTGTCAGAAATAAGAATGGTGGCATTAGGCTTTGTGTTGATTTCAAAAATCTTAACATAAATTCTCTGAAGGATAACTATGGATTACCAAATATGGAGAACATGTTGCAGAAAGTCACTGGGTCAGAGTTGATGTCCATGATGGATGGCTTTTCTGGTTACAATCAAGTTATGGTTAAGGACACAGAGCAATTTAAAACTACATTAACAACCCCATGGGGGACATATGTTTATGTAAGGATGCCTTTTGGGTTAACTAATGCTAGTGAAACTTTTCAAAGGGCTATGGACGTGGCTTTTGCAGATTTTATTGATAGGTTTATGGTGGTATATCAAGATGATTTGATAGCCTTCTTAGCTAAAGAAGAACAACATTGCCAACATCTAGAAAAAAATCTTCATCAGAGCATTAGAGTATGGGGTTTCTTTGAACCCAAAGAAGTGTGCCTTTGGTGTGGTAGAGGGAAAACTTCTAGGGCACATTGTTTCAAAGGATGGAGTGAGGATAGACCCTAAAAGATTGGAAGCTATTGATAAGCTATCTTTACCAAAGAATATCAAGGGGATTTAGTCCTTTCTAGGATAGGTTAATTTCTTGAGGAGGTTTATTACAAACTTTGCAAAAATTAGCATTCCCATATCAAGAATGTTGAAGAAAGGAACAAAGGTTGAATGGAATGTGGAAGTGATACAGGCTTTTAATGATATTAAAAGGGCTATCAAGCATGCCCCAGTCTTGAAAATACTAATAAATGTGATCATTTTCAATGAATGGGTCAGCCAACCAAATCAGATGAAATATCATTATATCCTCAAGTAGTTGTAACTCCTTTTGATAAATGGGGAATTAATTTTGTAGGACCAATTTAACCTTCATCCAATGGGATGTCTTACATTTTGGTCTGTACAGATTATGTCACTAAATTGGTTGAAGCCAAACCTATGAAACATGCCTAGGATAGTAAGGTAGTTGAATTCCTGTATGAAGTGATCTTTACCAGATTTGGTGTGCCCAGGGAAATAGTAATAGATCAAGGAGCTCAATTTATCTCTACCTTAATCAATGCATTGGTCAAAGAGGATACCATAAGGCATGGTAAGTCTTTTCCCTATCATCCACAAGCCAATGAGCAGGCTAAGATAAGTAACAGGGAAATTGATTCCATACTCACCAAGATATATAGTATCAATTCACAAAAAGGATTGGGCATTCAGGCTTCCTAAAGCCATTTGGGCATATAGAAAAATATGGAAATTGACCATAGGGTTCACCCCATTCAAGTTGGTCTATGGTAAAGTTGTTGTCATTCATGTTGAGTTTGAGCATAAAACCTTGCAGACTGCACTTGAAATGAATATTGATCTAGACCAAGCCCAATGGGACCAGATTCTACAACTCAATAAATTAGATGAATACCATAAATCTACTTTGCACAATATTGAACTAATTCAACAAAAATGCAAAAAGTGGCATGACAAGTTCATTAAGGACAAGAAGTTTGAGGTAGGTTATTGGACACTTCTTTACTACTCATGTTACCACCATACCCCCAGGAAGTTTCAAACAAGGTGGCTCCGTCTATATGAGGTCATAATCATCTTCACCAATGGAGTTGTGTATCTTTCCACAATTGATCATGTTCTCTTCAAGTTACTTTTCAATGGCCACATGCTCAAGTTGTATCAGAAACCTCATAGTCTGGAGGAGTTCTTGCAACTTTTCTCGCTAGTTGTGTCACACACTTCTCTTATAGTCGACGATGTCGCACCATGTCTTCTGCTCCCATCAACTTTGTGATTGATTTACTAATCACACCATAATAAATCTTACATGTTAAGTGTGAGACCTTTTCTTCATCATAATTAGCCATTTCACTTTCTCTCTCTCTAGTCTCCACCCATTCTATGCCGTGATCTATCACATCCACACCTATATCTACAATAGTCATCTCATTTATGATTTCTTTCTCATGCATGATAAGTAGTAGTCCTCTAATTTATTTCATGTGTTATTTTATTAATTCACTTTGATATTATGACTCTATGTATTTAATTCAGTCTTTTTGAGGTGACACTTTGCACAATAGTGGGACCTATTGTTTTGATAAGTTGGGGGGGAAGCAATCTAGTGAGTCTTTTCAATTTGCATCCCAGTTCAAATTTAAACATGTATGTGTCATAATGAGGATGTCCTAGTTAGATTGCAAATTACTCTACATATTACATGCAATAAGTAGAACATGTTGCAATATGATATAAACAACCTTGCAAATCTATGACACACACCATAATTGAATTATTTCCATAAAAGGTGGTTGATTTCTTGTTGCTTCATCATTTCCATTCTCATATTGTGATAAGACCTAGACAAATAAGCCTTGAAAATATTATCTAAAATGAAGCTAGTTTTCCATCTCCAACAACTGTCTACATTTATTTACCATGTAAGTAAATTTTTGGAGCTACTAGTAATCCTTGTTATCATAGGAGGTGATATATTCTTCCATGAACCAATAGTACACAATGTCATTCTGAATGACCAAACATGTAGACCTATATTTGAAGCAAGGGGATGATTAGATTATTTTCAGAAGCTTAATGGGTATGATGAGGATATAGCCTTTTAGTTCTTGAATACACTATAGAATGGAGAAGCTAATGTGAAGGGGTTAAAGATAAAATGCACTAAAAAAATAATTGTGGAAGTTATAGGGTTTCCACGGGAAGGTGAAACCTTCCCTAACTCTCAGGATCCTCGATTGGCCAGGGCTCAGTTGACTTTGCACACAGACCCTCCACTAGATGTTGAAAAAAAGAAAGGTACAAGAAGAATTTTTTTGCCATCTTATTTCATGTAATGTTCCATTTATATAATTTAGTACTTGACCTGTGAAGGTTAGACTACTTTCCTATACTTAGTACATTTCAAACTATTGAGTTGTCTCAAACATGAAAACAGACTGCTCAATCTTCCAAACTTCTTATTCAATCTTCTTGCTAGATGAGAAGAGAAAGTGAAAAAATATACCCCATATTATGTATCTCATCATTGTTTAATTATGTTGTTAGTAGAAAAGGCTTCAAGGAAGAATTATACAATTTCTTGGGATGATTTTGTTTCTTCAGGACAATTTGTGAAAAGGGTATTAAAACCAAGTGGGACAGAAAGAAGGCTAAGCACTGAAAGGAATGTTGAAAATATAATTGAGAATCCCTTGCCCCCTACTAGCCCTAAATATAAAAACATGACCACTACCTTAGCACATATGAAAAAGAGGGTTATAGGGTCTTCAGAAGCCTCATCTTCCAGGCATTGAAGCAAGAAGAAAACACTTGATGTTGAAGAACACCAAACTCCCCGGCCTTTAGTGAAAACTAAGACTTCTACTCATCATGATAAAGGAGATTATGTTGAGAAAGACAACATTTTCCATCTATAAGCCTCTGAAAATATTCCTCCTCCTCTAAAACATAAATATACATAGGAACAAGATCCTATAGAGTTTTTCACAAGGAAAACTTCAAGGAAAAAGGTTAAAAGGGCACCTATTATTAAAACATAAATCTTTGTGAGGAGAAGCGAACAAGTCAAGAAGAATCCTAGTAAGGATGTTCATAATCAAGAAACCCCAACTATCAATGTTGTGTCCTATGAGTCATTATAGGAGAGCATGACCAAGAATGTTGAGGTTGAGGTAGGAGGGGATGTTGAGCAAAATAGTCCAAAGGGTACCTCTAGCAGGGAAAAGAGTGTTGAAGATATAATTATGGAGAAAGGGGAGGATTCTATGCATATAATGGAAGACAATATTTTTTATGAAAATCCTAAGATTAATATGGAAACTGTACACAAAGTGGTAGGGAAATTTTTTAATGAAGGTGGTTTAGATACATTGGCACAAGTTGTCCAACAAATGGGTGATATGAACATAGAAATGGCTATAGTGGTTTGGACAAAATCACCAGGCCATGAGCATAAAAATAATAAGGAATCAGCTGACCTGACTGATGAAATAAATAAATGTATATCTGTTGAAAAGAAGGGACCTATACCATCTCCTTACCTATCCACCAGTTTGGTGACATGGCTTAGTTTTTACAAGGATATGTTGTTACAAAGAGCACTATGGTAGGAGGAAAAGAAGAAACTTCAATAAATAATTAATGAGAAATTCCATGAAATAATTGAGAAGGAAGAAGAGATAGAATTACTAAAGGAGAGGGTTACTCAAATAACCTCTATAATTCCTAAACTAATGAAGTGTAGAGCTCCAACAAGGGTCTATACTCTCTCCTTGAAGGAGAAATTCCTCAATCTCAAGTTGACCAAAATAGTGCAAGGTCTTAACCCTTCTCTGGAAACTCCATGTGAGTTTTATTTCACCTTCCAAACCTTTCCCACAATTGTTAAAAACATTCTATGTGATTTATACCTTCATAATTATGTTATCCCTTGTGACAAAGATTGGAATCCCCTAGCCTATGTGGGAGATATCCAAATCAGAGCTTTCATGTCCTAGATTTAGAATGAATTAATTCGAGAGCATCAGGCAAGCCCACAAACCCATGAGGAGATGGATTTACCTTTGACTCTCAGGGAAGAAGCAAAAGATGTAGAGAGGGTATATTATGATTGGTTAAAACTTAATTATCGTGATGTAAGATTATAGATAGAACCCCTCTGGGAAGCAGCTTATAGAGATTATGACTAGATGGAAAAATTTGAAGAACAATAGACCTTGGGAGTCATCACTCAGAGGTGGATGTGCTTTCCTATCAATTTAAAGAAAATGGAACCACATTCTCCAAAAAACTATGTTTTGGTAACACGTAGAGCTCCTTGGTATGTGATGTTAGGAAGAGTTAGGTCAAGTTATTGGATCCCTCTTAAGTTTCAACCACCACTTTTAATGTGGCCCCTACTCAGTGTGGAAGAAAATATCAAATCCCACAATATGGTGACAAAGGTATCACAATGGGAGAAGCTAAAGGAGAACAAAGGATAGTAGTGGAGTTGGGAAAAAGGAGTAGGGAAAAGTTCACCATCAAACTTCTGGATGAATGCCAAAATCACCAATGTTGCAGTTGTTGAGGAACCAGCAATGAATTAAGTTGGGGGGAATGATGAGGCCATTTTATGGCCTATTATGTTTCATTCTTTCTTAGGTTTCTATTGCATTTTCACTAAAATACTTTTAAAATAATGTTTGTGTAAAGACATTATAAGGACCTAGTCTGAGTCTGACTAGTCAAGTTTTGCCACGTCCTAAACAAAGATCACTTCACTGATATTGTGTATGGGTTAAAAAATCACTTTTATATTATTCATATTCTTTATGGATGGTTTAAATGTGAATACATTTTTGCATCCAAGTAATCCTTTCCTACAAGAATGAATTAATATGTAGATGTTTTAATTCAGAGTAGGATGATGAGATAATCATATGTTATAAATATGGCATGTGCTACTAACCTTGTTTGTAAGACTAAGTCATTTAGGTATTAAATAAGTTGACAGCATGAAGGACTCTGGACCAGTTCAACAACAACCAAAGGAAGTTGTTTTCTGACTACCATAAATGTATCAGGATATCATTGAGCAAGTTAAACATGGACCACTACACTCAGGAGGAAATCCAGTGAAGGAGAATGTATATTCTTATTGGATCATTTAATAAGAAAAGACTTATTTTGTCAGTTGAGGAATTGTCTCAAACTTGTTTCTAGGAAATAAAGTTGTTGCAATCCATGTGACTGAGATGGCTGATAGTTTAGGAATTAGTTAAGTTCTTTTTAATAAATAAGTTTTATGTAGACGTCTCAAATTAGTTAGATTAAGAAGAGACTAGAAGTCTTACTATAGTTATCGGGCAATTCTAGTTAATACATTTTCTATTTAGTATGTACTTAGTTTACTGTTATCAATAAAATAGAGATGTCTTTATCCAAAAAGAATATCTTGAGTTATTTCAATTCACTTATCTAAGGGGGGCCACTTGGTGAGTGAACATCACTATTTCCTTGTATTTCTTTAAGCTATTATTTAGTCCTATGTTGTTCTTGCAGTCACTAGGTAGCAAAACCTATGGTAGTTCCTATTGCAAGGAAAACAAAGTAGAGACTTGTTTGATTTCTAGATTTTGTTGAGGTATAGTAGAATATTTTAAGTTTTCTAATTCCTTCAGAGGAAAGTTACTTCCAATATTTTCTTTCGAAGAATGCAATGTTTCCTTTCAGTAGAATAGAGATGGCAATTACTTTGGCTTAGTGCATATACTTTCCTGCACTATTTCAAGTTCACATCATTGGGTTGATAGATAAATGATCCTATTGAATCAATTTATAACTTCTTTTTGGATGCCCAATCTATAAGTAATGGGTAAATTTCCCTAGTTACCAGTTAGATTAATTTGGCAAGCAATGATCATACTTGGCATATTGTTATTTTTTATTGAGTGAGTTGCTTCTTGAGCTATGATGACACCATATAATATGGATATGTTTGGGACAAAACTAATTTTTTCTTCTAATATCATTATTGCAAATATTTCTTGAGTCTATTGGTCATGAATAAGGTGTTACACAAGGAGATTGGTTTGAAGTCATCCTAGTGTGTCTTGCAACCTCAAATGCCTATGTCACATCCTCCCTGATTGTTTGCCAACACTTTTGAAAAAAACATGTTGGGAAACCATCAGGACTAGGGGCTTTATCTAGGTGCATTTAAGAGAGTGCCAACTCCACTCCTTTCTTGGTGAAATTATCATTCAACATTTGATTTTGTCCATCTTTCATTATTGCTAGAATATTCCTCAACAACTCTTCTTGATTTCTTAGATCTGATCCTTTATAGTTATTAAGAATGTCTTGGAAGTAATTTACAACACTTCCTACAATTTCCTTTGGATCCTCTATATAGCTCCCTAGCCTATCTAAAATCTTAAGGATCCTATTCTATGGTTTCCTTTTCTTTGTGGTATTATGAAATAATTTGGTATTATTGTCACCTTCCCCTAGCCAAACCTCCCAAGATTTTTGTCTCCAATGTATTTCTTCTTTTTCTAAAATGTCCTCATATTTTGCAAGGAGTATTTTTTATTCCAAGTATTAAAATTGATCCATTCCATTTGCAATGACTTTTTTATTAACCAAACCTAGTTCTTCATCAATCCAATGTTTCTCAATGAAAATATCTTTGAAGTGCACCATGTTCCATTCTAAAAGCTTCTTCTTGAAATTTTTTAGTTTTGAAACCACATAGAACATTTTCAAACCTATGAATTGAATCTCTATCCACCATTGATAGTTATGAGAAAAGAAATCCTCATCCTTGATCCACATTTTCTCAAATATGAAAGGGCATCTTACTAGTTTAACTTATCTAATAATATCTAGGACTATAGGGTAGTGATATGAACTTAAGAAAGGTACAATGGAGGCTTTTAGATCTTGGTCTAACACTATTAAGTCCTCATAGAAGAGAAACATGTCCATTTTCTCTACAATATAACAAAAAACTAGTCATCTATTGTTTGAAGTAAACTTCCCTTCTTCTATGGGTATCTCTATTAAGTTATTTTTGCTCACCCAATATTTGAAGTCCAAATGAGATTGTCCTAGCCCACTTACTCCCCTAAATTTTTATAAAGGATGAAGGACCACATTGAAGTTACCTCCAATTATTATATGTAACATTTCATTATTTTGAATGAAGTAGTCTAGCTCTATTCAAACTTCTCTCTTTTTTACTGTCATAATTGGACCATAAACATTGACTGTGAGGGATTTAAGAATAGAATTAACACTCTAAATTTGTCTTTCCATCCATAATCTCCTTATCTCCATTATTCCAAAGACCAAAGCACCTTGTTTCCAAATAATAGCCAAACCTCTCAAGGCACCCTCTTCTTGAGAAGCTTCACCTTTCCAATTGCTTCTACTAAATTAATACCAAGTCAACATTAATCACAAAATAGTGACACTTGACCAAGTGCTATTTTTTAGGAGCACTTAGGCCCCTATAATTATATGTTAAGAGCCACATGTACCTTGGGTAAGGTGGTTTCCCTTCCATGATGCAAGGAGTGTTGTAATTTTAGTCTAACTTTTTTGCCTCACCATATTTCATTCTCAGTTCCTATAATGATTTCCTTCCCCTTCTATTTCCTATGATCTATTGATCTCCAAGTCATGTTGTCTATTAGTTTCATACACTTAGTTATTATCAAGGCAAAGCTGACCATTGGTCATCACTGCGATCGAGCCATCCTACTAAGGTTGAGTAATGTATGGACTTGTATTTTGTATATGTAATGAGCAATAGTTACTACCGAGCAAGTCAAAGGTCACCGAGTACCCCAGTAGTTACTAAGAAATATGAATGTCAAGTTGTATAGAAGAGTCAGTGTCGAGTGCCAGTATATGGAGAACAATTTTGACCCAACACCATAGACTTCATATGCCGAGTGAACCAGTTTTGGTATATGTGTTTGGAATGGATCAAAAACCTAGGTAAACTATTTTGGCTGACTTCTATGCATGTTTTAATTATTATTGAGATAATTAAGGAGTTGATTATGCATTACGATTTCAATAATTAATCCCTATGCAATCAATGCAACCAATCAAAAAAAGGGAATACTTAAGCAGCATAAGTGATGAATCTAGATCATTGATCTTAAGCTAGGAGCTTGATCAGTTATCTATTTAAGGTGATATCAAAAACTTAATATTGTAATAGTTAGGAGATCTCATATGTATACAGATGGAAGTAGTATTTTGACTGTCAAATGCATAGATTAGGCAGAGTGACCAAGTAGAGAAATGAAGGATAGAAGAGAGTAATATTTGATTTTTAGATCAGATAAGAATTGGAAAGAGGAGATCTGTTATCAACATTTGAAGTGAAAATTGAAGGATCAAGTACTGATACATTTTAGCAAGTGAATCAGGGTAAATCTTAATAGAGTGGTCCTAATAGACCTTTTTAAATATCTTAATAGAGTTCTTACTTATTTGTAAGTTTTAAATCCTTTAATCAAGGTAGATTGTATAAGTATGTAAGCTCTTAGCAGGGCAGCCCCTCACATGGTAGATCACCATAAGTGATAAAAAAATTGTATCCCTAATAGGCACACTTTATTGCTGCAATAGTGAAGATTTGTGGGTGTCATCCCCACCCCAATTTTACCTTTCAAGGGTTTATAGGTTACCAAAATCTTTGTGTTATGTGTTTCATCTTCATGGATATGATTAGCAGTTAGATTCATTTTAGCATTAAAGTTTATGTTTATGATACATATGTTGAATTAGTTTCAAAGTGTAAAATTTTATAGATAATGATTCACCCCCCCCCTCTTAGTATCTTACTTTCCCAAATAAGACTTACAACAATTGTTGTCAGAGAAAAGCTCTCTTAGAAGAAGTCTAACCACTTGAGAGTTAAGATCTTGGAGATTGAGTCTTATAAGTTAGGAAATATCATAGAGAATCAGAAGATTGACATCCATCTTGCATTGCACCAGCTTAAATTAGTAAGATAAGAATTGAAGAAATTCTTAAAGAGAAGGAAAGAATTGCCAATCCAACTGAATGACACTCAATATAGAGAAGAAGACACTAAAGGTCTATTTGATAATGGAAACTCATGTGAAAGTGATGCAAAAATAGTAGACCTATTAGAGAGAAATAATTCTCTGAATGAAGAGGTCATAATTTTGAGGAGAGAATAGGAAATTCAATCAGTAAGACTATGTGAAGTCATTGAACAGAAAAAAAAAAAAAGATAAAAAAAGACAATGGCAGAAGAGGATAAGAGACAAATGGCTACTAGACTTGATGAAAGGACATGCAACGTGTAGAAGGTTACAAATAATCAAATGGACATGGTAAATCAATTATTACTTGCAAATCAAGATTTCAACAAGAAATACATGGAAATTACAAATCTGAGATCAGAGAACAATCAACTAAAAAATGAGTTAAGATCTAAAAGGGAACTCATTGAGAGGATGAACAAACCTAATGAAGTTGTGAGATATTTTGAGGAACTAATGAGATCACAAAGAAGATCCAATGACACCTCTAGACTAGGCCATACCGAGAACCTATCAACCACTGAAGAAGGAGAATCATAAAAGAGTGGAGAATAGAGGAATGCAAAGCCAAAGAACAAAAAACCTACATGTCATAATTGTGGGAAACTAGGACACACAAAAAACATTTGCAGAAGCAAGAATGGAAAGTCCAATCCTAAGCCTAAATTCAATGGATATTATTTTAACTATAAAAGCATGGACATCAAGCACATGAATGCAGGTCAAAGGCTATTAATTCACCTACTATACCTAGATTTGAAGGGCATTGCTACAACTATCAGAAATTTGGTCATAGAGAACAATAATGTAGATCCAATGCAAAACCAAAGTGGACATCCAAGAAGAAAGGTAATGCACCTAGGAAAGGTAACACATTCAATTGGGATTACAATACATGGTATAGTTGTCATTATTATGGAGAATATGGTCATATTGAAGAAAATTGCATAAGGACACATTTTAGAGGTAAATCCAAGAGTTGGATGAATGGCAGTTTGGCCTATTATAATTATCACAAGACTGGTCATTTAAAAAGAGACTATAGGACCAGAGTACAACCACTGAGTAATGAATAAAGAAAAGGTGAAGATATTATTGAACAGATAAAGAACCAAATGCATCAGACATGAAGAAAGAAAGATGAAGCAAGTAGTAGTGGAACCAATGAACTTGAGATCACCCAATCCAATGGATCAGGTGATCACACTACTTATAACTAAGCAAAGAAGGTATGTAAGGAACTTTATTTTCAAATGCTATATTTTACACCAGTTCCTAACATTAGATGTGTTAAATTCTATATCTGCATAAGTTAAGATGCATTAGGACATATCTAAGGCAAGTACCGAGAAAAGAGCTATTATGCATAATTGATGTCGAGCATTAGTATTTATATCTATAGTGACCGAGTCACTTAGTATGTGTCGAGCTGATATGTCGACTGAGCTAAAGTGAAAATGTCAGTAATGACCAAGTCTTGGTTATGACAGAGTGATAAAGTATGGAAATGAGTTAACAGAGCTATCATGCAATGAACGAGATAGTTGTATTACACTCACCAAGTGTACAAAGTATTTAATGGAGACCTAATTTAATAGTTTGAATCTATATAAGGGAATTTACCATTCATTCTCATTTCACCAAGTGATTTGAGAATTTACAGAGTTATTCAAAGGAGATTAAGAAGAGCCATTTGTGCAAAGTTAGTTTGTAGAGATCCAACAATGTGTCATCAGCAAACATTGATAAGTATTGTTAAGACCAAGTATTATCGAGCTATTCAAAATTAGTTTATGAACCCTAAATTAAAAAATGGCATCAAGATCATCTACTAGAGTGAGGAAGCAAGGAAAAGAGGTACAAAATGTTTAGTTAGTCAAGAGTGATGCCTGCAAACCACTAAAATTTCTAAGCTATACCTGAGAGTGCAGTAAAGGGAGATCTTTTGGGAGCCCTAACATTGATCCCGCCTAAATTTTTGATGATGTATGATCATGCTACATGTGTAAGATCAGTGAAATTGGAGACTATGAGCTAACGGAGGCTTATAATAATTTATGTCAAAATGAAGTGTTGAAGGCAGAGCATCAACACATTTCTGACAAAGGGTTAGTGTGTGCCCTAAACTCCCTCGCAATTTTCAAATGGAATGGATTAATATTATTTTGATTCAATTTCATGACATGAAATTATGGTTGGAGAATGGGTCGGTGAAGATCACTAAGGACATCATACACCAATTCACCAGATACCCTATTATTACCAGGAAGAAAACTATGAGATACCAGAGCAAGTAATTCAAGAAAATACTATGGCAGTATGGAATAAGCGAGGAATGACTATTTCTACAATCACAGATCTTGAGATTGATTTTGGAGTGAGGGTAATTGCACACAAATTCTACCAGTCAAGCATAATGGATAGTGTTCCTCGCATTGCAGTGAACCAAGCATGGAAGATAGTAAAGAAAGATCCTAAATATGATCTTTCCAAGCTATAGTTGACACAATTGGCTGAGAACCTATCATCAATCAAGAAGGAAAAGAACCTAAATGTGTAATCTTAGATCCCTGATAGTCTGTATATTTTTCTATGTGCAAAATACTTTTCCAACAATAGGAGATGTAGTCTGGAATCAGGACTGGATTGTGACACAACAGATTAGTGATGTAACACCCCGCCAGGCAACCCAAGAGGACAAGACATAAAACCTCTATAAAATGCAAGTAGTGAATTTTTATTTTATTTTATTTATTTATTTTAACTAGAATAATATTCATCATTACACTTCATATTTCTAAAAGAAGAAATAATTTTCTACTACTTGAATGTAAGATTTATACAACTTAAGTCCTCCCGGGTTCCCTAACGTCGCTACTAAAGCAACATCATATAAACCATTTACATGCATAAGATATTCACGAAAACATGAGCTTAAAAGATCTACATTCATTTTAATGCACCAAGTTAAATGTCCCTAACTTATTTCTTTTATTAAACATAGGTTAATCATCCAACATCATTATTCCTTTTATCAACTCATTCCATAAATTCATATTGATTTCATCTACATCTACTATCCTTTATATCACTTTTCTCTAATAATTTAGGTAAGAGATTAATATTCATTAAGGTAGGCATCATCCTAGGTACTTCATTAACATGAACCAAGTATTAACATTAAAATCAAATTACTATTCTATTGCATTGTTTCATAACCATTCATTGTTAATAATTCCAATCACTAATCTATCATTTCTCAATAATCTCTTTGAATTCTTTCATCAAGAGAGAATACATTATTGTTGTGATACATCATTATATATAATTATATTTAAGATTATTTCCTTTAGACATGGACAACATAAGAGGATAGGATAAATAACATAAACACTTTCTTTTAATGCTAGTAACATGTCCAATATTCCACATTCTTTTCCCTTTCTTTTACCTAGAACTACCCATTCCCTTATGCATTGCTTTGCTTTGAATTGAGATTGCATCAATACTACAAGACTCCTTTTAGGAGATTAAAAATTACATGAATACAAATACATAAGTACATCTCAACATATTAAAATATCCAATAAGAAATCTTCAACTGCAGATCTGGAAAGGAATATGTGCTAGGATCATCCAAAGAATCACGATCAATACCTCAATATAAATATTAACCACCCAACCACGTGGAACCAATAGGCCCACTCCCCCGAGCTAGGAGATAGAACCAAAGGCCCATACCAGAGGTAACAACTAGGAAATTCCTAAGGTGGTGATAAAATTTCTCCAAAGTCACAACACAAAAGAAAAGACAAGAAGACCACAAGGACTACCAGAGGCATGATCAAATTTAGGAGAGACTCTAAGCTACAAGCTAGGTGAGTGTCATCGCATAGCCCTCACCCCTTGGGTTGTCCTGGTACTAGCCACTCTTGGCCCGACCCCCAAGTAGGCACATGCGGAACTGAATGCCTCTCGTACAGACAAGGTCATCCAGTCGTACCTACGCATAGGTACCTTCTCCCACTCCCATCCTTAGTCTTTACTAGCACTAAAGGCATGGGTGAGGAACAATTAATATTTATTAGTGTGTAATTTCCCATTCCAATAATCTCCCATTCCCAATTCATTTATTTAGGTTATCACTTGATTAAATAACTCATAGTAGGTTATCCTGGTACTAGCCACTTAGGGCCCCGGCCCCTCACTATGAGCCACTCACCTAGTGTACTTAGGTTCCCTAACATACATATAAAAATCATAAGAGCATAATAGATCCATCATCAAGAATTCATACCAATTCCATAACAACATTTGATTGAGTTTAGGAAAACATATGTTGTCCCTAGTCCACTTGACAACCCTAAACCCAATATGGCATACAGAATGTTCCAAACATATAAGAAGACATCCAAGTGATATTATAAACATATTCAGAGTATACATATATCCAATTAGCCAAAAAAAAATTCTAATAGCCTCTGGTGACCATACGAAACCTTAAAACTTAATGATGTTCTTAAACTGAATTATTTCAAGCAAGGATTAAATGCAAAGAATAGTCATCATAGAACAGTCATCCATATCTTCCACAAAAAAAATAATAAAGGCAATCACTTCAGTGGAGATTTAGCTAACATAATTATGGACTCTCAATTTGATTCTTAGGAAGATCCAATGGTGGGAAAGAAATTTATGACTTCTGGTTTAAAACAGAAAATTATGGTTAGGGTTCAAACCTGCCTTCACTAAAACGGTTGTAATTTTCACAAAACATAATAAAAATTCTCCAAACAAATTGGAAATGAAAGATAAGACTTAGGAGAATATTTTATATCAAATTTAGACTTTTATATAATCATATCATCCTGTAGCATATGAATACATTTGACAGAAAATTCAGAATCGAGAATGGACAGGCATAGTCTGCCAAAATGTCAAAAATAAGGCATTAATTAGACCCTAAAAATAAAATCAGATAGATACCCATTTGAGATCTGTGAATTTTACTTCTATAAAATTAATTTAGTAAAACCCTAGATGCAATTTATATTATTATAATAATAGATCTCCAAAAATGGGTTGCTAAAAACCCTAGGAAAACACATGCCAATTCTTACAAACAAAAACTCAAAACTTTAAAATAACCATAGAAATTAAAAGTAAAGATATAATAAATAATTATAATATATAAATAGATCCATAATCTATTAGAGACATAAAGTAACTAACATATTCAATCCATACCTCATGTCCTACAAAGGTTGAATTGAAGAAGGAAGGAAACAAAAGAGAAGACAAATCCAAACTTGAGATGCATCCTTCAAACCCTATCCACTTTCAGAAATCTCTATGAAAGAAAGAAATAATTCCATAAAAAAGAATCCCTCTCTCAACTATTGAAATTCTCACAAAAATGTCTCTCTCCCAAAAGCAAAGATAACCAAAAATTCTTAAAGACATATGCTTACAAAATCTCCCTCACATCTCCAAGTTTTCTCTCCAAAATCACCATAAAATTTAAGGCCATCCTCTCCTAAATGCTTCAGCCCCAAAATCCCCCCTCTTCAAATGAGAAAGTAGTGCATATAAATAGATTTCCAAAGGTTGAGAGGAAAAGTAACCAACTCCCAACTAACTCTTAACTAAAGGGTATTATAAAATAACTTAATATCATACAACTATATTACTCAAATATACAATAAAAGATTATTTGTATTCATTCATACACATATGTAATATTATCCTAACATATATGCATATGCCATCATTAATTACATCAATATCTATATATATAACCTATCCTCATTATTAATAATTAACAATTGAGAATAATATACCTCGCATTATTTAATATTTAATTATTAATAATATTATACTTTACATTAATCCCAAAATATACACCATCAACAATATCTACAATAATTAACATATAATCACATATAAATTATATATATATAAATACATATATGTGTGCACCCATATATATATTTCCATATATATATATATATATATATATATATTTATATTTATATAGATACATGCCAAATACCAAACACTATAATCTATAAGATTATGAAGTAATAGATCACAATATTATTACCTATTTATAATTGCTATAGGATATAACACTGAGGTAGAATAAAATCACATGCCTCAAAATAAATCTAATCATCCAAAGATGCCATACAAATCATCTTATGAAACATATCGAGAAAACCATAAGATCAAACAAGGTCAACCAAAGTCAACAAGGAAAGTCAAGCCAAACTCCTGAAACACAACATAGAAAGATTAACTAAGAATCATACCAAGAAGGAGAAATAAATAAAATGAGTAAATAAATCATACAACCAAATGAATTCAAGTGGTCACAAGACACTAACTACAACCATGCCCAACCGGGTGCGTTGGATCTGGGTTTTTGACCCAAAGGTTGACTGACAAAGAAGGAACCCTAATATTCCCAAATTGGAATAATGACAAAGGAAGACTCATGTAGGGGCCTTAGTACTATCTCCATAACAACAACCATTGAGGATTTGAGGGCATGCTCAGACCTGTGAAGCCAGGTGAAGTCGATGCCCGGTACCTACAAGCCTGCATCACAAAGAAGAAATACATATGCACGGATATAAATATAAAAGAAAACATTGTAGACAAATGACCAGGATCAATACATCGTGTGGACCTTAGCTATGTGAGTAACTACGACTTCATCCTGAATCATGAAAACACATCATGTATATATATACACTCAAAGCATGTAGCATCATCATAATGAAGGTTAGAATCTCAAGCATTGTGTTAGTCTCTTATCAATACTAATAATAAATTAACATAATCAAATCATCAAGTGAGATACAAGATTCATCCAAGGTAACCTTAATAGAAGAAAATATAAATAACCACTTATATATATCTATCAAGTACATATCATATAACATCCTAACTATGTTCATAAAGGTCTTGTAGGTACTCAATACATACATGGAGATAAATACATACAAAAATGATACCTTTAGATAGTATGTCTGATATTAGAATCATTGAGTACTAGCTTATGAAATTATTATAAACAACTATAGGAATAGATCAAACAAGTATCATGTACAACTTAAGCTGTAAGAAAACATCAAAGGATCTTAATTCTTTCAAAAACACAAAACTTATATTAGGGTTAGAGGGGTATTACAAGTGAGTTTATTCAACAATTAGGAGAAACTTTGATAGTGTGATGGAGAACTACTTTATTGAATTTAAGAAGAAAATGAGGAAAAGAAGCAGAATTCCAATATCACTAGTTGAGAAATTATATGATGATGTATGTTTTCTTGTGGATACCAATCATATATTTGTAGAAGCTTTTGTACCAAGGGTAGCATGGTTGAGACCATTTCCCTATGAGGTACACATAGATGAAATATCTATAGCCATAACAAATTTACTTGCAAAATAAATTGATAGTAAAAACAAGGCTTTTGGGAACTATGAGTATGCCAAGTCTAAGATAACAATGGGCTTAAAGTTTGCAACCTTAGAGAGGAAGAGAAATAATTTATTAAATAACCTTGAGAAAATGTTAGGTCAAGGAGAAGAGGAGAATGCACCTTTGGTAATCACACAAGGTCAGGGTGAGGACCAATCAAGTGAGTTTGAAGAAAGTGAAGAGGAGGAAGTAGATGCACAAAAGAAGGGCAAAGAGATAATGGTTGTTGAGCCCACCAAGAAGAAGAACCAAAAAATGAAGCCTACTACTCTTGCAACAAAAAGACCAAGAAAAAATTCAGATTCAACTGTAACAGTTTTTGAGCCACAAAAGAAAACACCAGTAAAGAATATTGAAGGGGAGAGGTTAGGGAAAAGGAAACAAGCTCAAACTAAGGTTGAGCCAAGCCACCCCAAGAAGAAGCCAAGGAGGAAATTAGTACTACAAAAGGATGATGAAGATGAGGAAATGATAGATATAGAGGACATCAATAAATTCAAGGTGGCCACACATAGGCATCCAACCAGTGTGGATGAGATCTGCCACAACATCAAGAGTACCGCAGGTTTGGCATGATTTAAATTTATTAAATTTGAAAAGTTGAGAAAAACTAATAAGGAAAAGATAGAAGATGCTATGATAGAAATGTTGGGTACATTTAAGATGACGCCTTTGGAGATAGGGAATCTTATCCCTGATGAATTGTTTAGTAAAATTGATGAGAGATGGAAGTATGCCATTATGACAAAGAGACATATCAGAGAAGGAACCTTAGCACAAATAATGCCTGAGTCAACAAAAAAGAAAAGGGAAAAATTCATGGAGCAATACAAAAATAGGTTTATACCTAAATTGAGGGCATACTCCATATTGAAGAAGAATGTGGAAGAATTTTTTAAACAAAGTACACTAATATGGAAGACAATTTTTGGGTTGATAGTTGATAAGAGTGCACATAAAGATGAAGGCACATCTAGAAAAGTTGAACTTGACAATATCAAGGATATAGATGAGCCACAAAATCTTGAGAAAGAAATAAGGCAGAAGGTAGAGGAGAGTGAACAACAGGATGTGATCACTATTGAGGATTTACCTAAAGATACTCAAGTAAATATCAATGCCTTGACTAAGGAAGAAATCAAGAGTCAAATTCTTACCGAGGTAGCTTCAGATTAATTTCTACCAAGCACCAATCCAGTACTAATCCAAGTGCATGATTATCCAAAGATTGAGAGTGCACCAACTTTGGACTCACTATCTACAATATTGATGTAGATATATGTAGCCACCAACCAATCTTAGGGTCCACTTAACCCCAATGCACCTTGCACTTATTTATAGGACCCTCCTTGATCCTAAACCCACTCCTTGGGAACAAGTACTAAATGAGCCCAATAGGGGATCTTCACCCCAAACCACTAAGTTACTTAAAAAAATAGTGAAGACAATCTTTGGAGACCTAAACCAACTAGGATCCACACTCCTTTGTGTGTGTGTGAAAATTATACCTGATCTGTAGACACAACACTTCAGTAAAACATTAGAGGTTAGCAAAAAACATGCAAAATTGAAATCTAATCTAACCAAGCAATCTACTGCCTTCTAGTAGGTGCGAGATTAATGTTCTCAGATTGCTATTAAGATCAGTGACCTAGATGACACCTAAATGAAGGATTTGAATGCAATTGATCTAGATATGAATTGAATGCAATTAATCTATTTTTTTGGTATTTTCTATGCAATAATATGATGAAAACTGATATGAAATTATGCTAGAATGAAATTGATCTATGAATATGCAAAGTAAGCTAACAATGATATGAAAATGAATCTAAATGAATGTAAAAACAAGATTGATCTCACAAAGGTGTCGATTCGCAAGAGCTTTGATTTTCCCTATTCCAATTCTCCAGCGTGATTGTGCAAATTTGTGGATGCTTGGATGCAAATTTGAGAGATGAATTATGAAGAGCTGAGCCTTGGTTTTATAGAAATCTAGGGCTTTGGAGGTGCATGAGAAAAAGCCATAAATCACTCAAATAACTCAGGTTGATTTTTGAGTTATTTTTAAATAAAGATAATTAAGTCACAAAAATCATGCAAAAGCACAATTCAACTCGAATTAGAAGTTTAGATCAACTTTAAAACTCAAAAAGATGTTGAGTTTCAAAAAGCTAACAACTTGCATTGATTTTCCAATTTGAGTTTAACTGGTCCTTGAATGTGCACATGGATAATTATGATTTAATAAATAAATAAAGTGATTTATTCTCAACTTAACTGATTTTTGAAATAAAATAATTAATTTATGGGTTAATTAACTATTTTATTAAGCTTTTATTAAAAACTATATTATTAAATAATGACAACTTGCTTTAATTAATTAAATAAGAATTTAATCAATTATTCATAGGATATTAGATTTATTGTCAAAATTAAATAATACAATTAATAATAGATAGAATTAAATTTAATTACATAATTAAGTGGCAAGATATTAAATCTAATTAATTAAATATGAAAATATTTAATTAATCAAACTTAGGATAAATGTGATTTATCGCCAAATAATCATTAAATTAAAGATAATTAAGATAATTAGGAATATTACTAGGAATATTCTCCAATGCAAAATTTAAGATAATCAATTAGGATTCGATGATGTTTAGATGTGCCTTAGGTTAGGACTTGGATGTCGATTTCATTCGAATTATTGATATAGGAGATTAATGAACTTATAGCCCATTTTTGGGGTATTACATTTTGCCCCTCTTTGAATTACTGTGTGAAGTGCAGTGGTTCAAAGAAAGTCTGTGTATAATAAAGATGTGAAATTGATTCAAAATTGATAATTGATATGAGACAGAAGCTGATTGATATTAATTTGATATGAAGATAATAGGTCCTGAATGACCAAAGATAATGTTCACTATAACAGCAAATGAACCTATGATTGTGAAAAAGTGTCAAAACACATGATTCCAAACCTTAGGATTGCAAAGAAGTGAGTGACCGGTTCTAGACTCGATTGTCTTAGTAGAACTAGCAGGTATCACATCTGAATCCTTCAGTTGCTGAAGAACCAAGGAAAGAACACTATGATCTGATGGTTGCAAAAACTGATACAAATTACAAGATTAGGAGAATACCAGATTGATATGGATCTTGATGAATCTGATATGCCCCAAGTGATGATAGATTTGCCCCGAGCGATGAGGTTTTTTGATGAATCAATAACTAGACATGGTTGTTGTCTTGATTACTAAGGAAAGATTGATTTCCAAAATTAGATTACAGACTTGAATGATGTGCAATACCATGCCCCCTTCGGGATTGAAATTGAAATCTGACAAGAAAAGTCAGCGTTGATAGTTTAGAAGCATGTAAATTGATTTGAGAAGTGGTTAAACTCGTCCGAGAATGCATTCTACATCGTTTAGAGGTCCAGACAACCAAGTTTGACTAGGTTTGACCATGAGTTGACCATGGTTGACCAAGTTGAAATTTTGATAGTTTGATGTAAGATAATCAGTTAAGTTGAATACTGGATTTCTGTCATGATTGAAGGTCGAATATGCAAGTAGTTAATAATATAAACAATCTCATATTTTGATTTTGATCCCGAAAGAGGATTCTACTTGCTATTTCATTGGAGGAACCTTCGTGTAAGATTCAGCTCTTATTAGATTTGAAGATGCAATTTGAAGAATCGTTTAAGCATTGAAGTTCGTTTAATCATTGTGAGATCATGCAAAGATGAAAAATGCAAAGAGACATGCAAAATGAAATGCAACCTAAGACATAGGACCTAGTCACTGATCATGTGTTGATTTGTTATCATCATTGAATTTTTAGGTAACTGGATAAATCAATATAATGCCCACTAGCTATGAAACCATAGACATATGAATATTGATTTGTATGCGCAAGAATCAATACAACACCCACTGGTCAACAACCATGGATATATGAATATTGATTTTGTTTTTGGAATGTCGAATTAGATATAAGCACCAAGGCACAAATGCCAGGATGACCTGAATATCTTGTCCATTTTGATATAGCAATTTATATAAGCATCAAAACATAAACATCATGATGACCTAAATATGCCTTGCATTGCAAACACATCAAATAGTCAAGAGATCATTCTAAATCCAATGTGAATTACCCGTAGTGACCCTTTATCATTCACATCCTTAGGTAAGATCATGTTTCACAGTAGGAGAAAGAATTCACTCAAAAAGATAATAGTTAGATCAAACTTCCTTGAATTTTTTGGGTATCAATGGTTGAGGTACGCATGGCCATCCAATTTGAGATAGAGGCTCTTATAGTCAGACACCATTTCAATCCAAAATTTCCAAAGACGTTAGATTTTCACATACAAGCAGAAGACAAAGAAAAGATTATGCCCCTAGTCATCACTCTCTAAATCCTATAAAGGACATCATCGAAGAGCTCAAAGGGACACAATATGCAAAAATCTCAATGCGAATTAGTAAGCATACAAAGAGATAAAAGCATGAAAAGCACAAATTGTTTTCAGTTTGTGTTTGATTGTTGTTGTAGATGCAAAATCCTTTCTGGAGACAAGACTGACTGACTGACTCACATGAAGCTTCAAACAACTCTGACTGGATATGATACGTCTAAGATACACTGGAGACCATAGGATATGACATTGATTGCCCCCAAGTTTGAACATTGATAGGATACAGACACTTGAGCAGATTGGTGGACAAATTGACTTATTAAAAATTGGAAATCAAAAACAAACCGGGAGATATGTACAAACTAAAGCAAGACTAAAAGCTGGGAAAGACCAAGATTGCACTGATAGATGGAGCATTTTGAAACAAGTGGCACCCATTTGCCAGGTTTTCACCATCTTGGCAGAGATTCTATTTTTGGTACCAAGGCACCTGTTTCCAGGTTTTCACCAAGGCACTTCTTTTTTTTTTTCATTTTTCAATTTTTTTATATTTTTTATATTTTCTAATTTTTTTTTTTGTGAATCATCAAGGCACCTATTGTTAGGTTTTCACCAAGATGTTCATTTTTTTAGGACTTTTTATGATTTTTATAATTTTTTCAGGACATTTTACCATAGACTGAATGCCTTAGGCATAGAATTTCTTTAGATGGAGAATGTTGATTGGTTCTCGAAGCTATTCTCCTTTAGTTGTTGAGAGTTGATAGGTGCCAGAGCCAAAAGTAGCAGTGATTACAAAAGGACCCAGCCAATTGGGTTTGAACTTCCCCTTGCATTCTCGATGTGATTGATTTTTAGGATTCTCTCTCAAAACTAGATCGCCAACCTGAAATTCTCTGTCTGACTTTCTTGTTGTAGCCTCTAGACATTATCTTCTGATATACTCTGAGATGATCATATGTTGCTTGTCTACGCTCATCTAGTAGTTCAAGTTCTTGCAACCTAGACACTCTGTAGTCATCATCAGTTACTAGACCATGCATTCTGATTCTTAGTGATGGGATTTCAACCTCAATAGGTAGTACTGCTTCAGACCCATAAACTAAAGTAAAAGGTGTAGCCCCTGTGGTAGTTTTGATACTTGTTCTGATATTGGTTCTGATATTTGTTTTGATACTAGTTTTGATACTTATTCTGATACTTGGTATACTTGATAGCATCTTTTTCCATTGCAAACTCCCAAGAAAGATCATATCGTGCAGTCCCAATGTCTAGCAAGGTGGAGAACAAGAGAGATTAGCAAGTTGGTGGATGAGATGGAAGACAAGAGAATAAAGGAGAATGAAGGGAAGAAATCCTCAAAGAAAAACTCCTCAAGAATACTCAAGCTAGGGAAATTTTTTCATGTAAAGCACATTTGGACAAGCAATGAAAGGCTAGCATAATGCTAAAGAAGGACATGATGTAGTCCAAAGGAGCAGACATGTCAAGAGGCTTCATAGCACTATATTTTACTCTTTCTTTCTTTTCTTTTTTTTAGATCAAGACCAAAGGGAAAATGCTAGCGACAGGTGAAAATGAATGGAGGAAAATAGACATGAAGGCTAAACAGGAAGGGAATGAAAGCAAGATCATCATAAGATAGCTCACAAAATAGCCAAATGTTCATGTATAGATCAACATTGTCAAGATCAAAGAGAGAAGATGGAATGGATAAAATATGTAGAAGAACTACGCATGATGCCTAATTGCTAGGTTTTCATCATGGTACTTATCCAAGGTGCCACAAGAGAGTGGTTTTCACCATAGGATGAATTTTTTTTTTCTTTACTTTTGCTACCAAGGCACCTATTTCCAGGTTTCCACCAAGGCACATTTTTAATTTTTTTTTTATATTTTTATTTTTTTAGAAGGCAAGCTTTTAGATAGTGCTCCTTGAAATGATAAACCAGGATATGCCAAGGATTCAAAATGATATGCTCAAATATGTTGATAGGAAAAGGAAGATGGAAGAGGAAAATAGAGGATAAGGTTTTATGTAAAGCGAGTGAGGTTGGAAGATAGGAGGAATAGGCAAATGAGGAAAAAGGATAGAAGGTAGAAGAATAATGAATGGAAGGATTGTGAAAGGGTAGATGGAAAGGAAGGCAAGATCAATGTCAACACACACCTTGAAGGGTGGCGAGAGGATGGAGGAATCATGAATGAAGGAATACGTGAAAGAATATGGTGAATGGATAGCAGAGGTTGTGGTTTAGGCACATGGAATGGAAGAATGTTTTTGGAAGGAGATGAAGTGGAAGCCTTTGGAAGCTTGAATGTCAACTTAACTTTTTTCTCAACACCAGACTCTTTCAAGAGAGACTTTGGAATCCATATAGCTGTAGGCTTTTCATTTCTTTTTGGTAATTTGGAGAGAATATCTTTAATGATGGATTTTGGAACCCATACTTGTGTTGTAGTTTTTGTCTTAGATATCTCTTTTGACTTTATTTATCCATGTCATTTAGAGGAAACATGGTGATCCTTTTCTGATGGATTCTTGTATTGCTTCTTTTTCTTGTATTGAACATTCAAGTTACTTTCAAAAGACTTGGAACTTGTGGAAGAAGAAGGAGGATATGACTAGTTTAGATGGGTGGGTGGATGAAAAGGATTCAAGGGTATGCATCTATGTTGATCTTGAGGAAAGATGGGAGATGGAGGGATGTAAGGACCCAAGATGGATAGAAAATTAGGAGAGTTAGGAGGGGAAAGTGAAGGGACATAAGGACCCAAGATGGAAGGAAGGCATGAAGCCCTTAGTAGTGGTGGAAGAGGTCCAAGGATGGAAGTGGAAGACACAAAAGGATAATCAATAAGTTCATCAGCATCTATATGACAACCAAGGATATCAGCATCTTTAGAGTGAGCATTAGGATTTTCAATAGAATCATGGACATCTTGAATATGAGCACCTTCTTTGATGAGATTGTTCAAAGCTTGCAAAGACTTAGGAAGAGTAGAAAGTGGAAGCGAACATGGAGTGGTAGAACAAGAAAATGGAATACTTTGATCTTGACAAGGATCTTTGGATAGCATAAGTGCATAATTTTTTTCTTGATTTTCAATAGGCTTAACATCGGAAGTAACAACACTATTTTTACCCACCTTAATGGAAGTATCATTTTTGGAAAGCGCAAGTGTAGTAAGGTTATTTTGATTGTCAATAAGCTCAACGGTGTAAGTAGTAACTTGATCTTACTTAGGAGAAGACTTAAGACATGGTTGAATGCATGAAAAAGGGTTTGTAGGATCAGAAGAACCCTAAGGCAGATAAGAGACATCATGAAAAAGAGTGGACAACATGGAGGGTTCTTAATCTTGATCTTTCTTTATGTTCTTTTCTTCATCATTTTTAGAGTCCTCTTGACATGGAGCCACTTCTAAGGACAAGGAAGCATGTTGGGATTGTATGGAAGACTTTGGAAGAGATGGTGGAGGACTAGCTGAAGTAGGGATTATAGCATATGAAGGCTGAGGCTCTTTAGGTTTATCATTATTGAAAGTATTTGCAGCCAAGTGAAGGTTAGCTTGAGTTTCTTTAAGAGGTAGCCCTGGAGGATAACTATAGGGAACCGCATGAAAAGTATCAAGGCTTGTGTCGAATGAAGGTTCTATGAAAGATTGGAAAGACTCAAAAACTTTAGGAGATGTATGGGTATTGGAGGAAGTAGGGGATGGAAGGGAACCATCACTAGACAAAGTTTCAGCATTAACATGATCTTGCTTGAGAAGATAATCTTTATTTTCAGCAGGAGAGTCCTTAGGAGAAGGATTCTTATAATATTGATGCTTCAAGCTAGCACGATGCATTTTATAGTCCTCAGCAGTGGTAGATGGATCATAATCAAGATATTGTCCACAAAAGCCATCAAAATATCTTTCAAAATCAGAATCATATGGATCACCATCACAATCTATCCAATGTGATGGCCCATTTATAGTAAGTAGGAACACACGACGAGGAGGACTCTTAGGAATAGAGGTGTCATAGGTATCATTACATTGTCTATCGTCATAGTCATCATAGTCTCCAAAGCTTGATGTGTCACTCTCTGTGGAAGAGGTATCATAAGGGTTGTCATGTTGCTCACATTTTTTCTGAGGGCATGGTGACATGTACAAGTCTTTATCAAATGGAAAAGAGCATAGAGTTTCCATGGAGAACTCTTTAGGTTCCTTTTCTTTCTTAAGTTTGTCAAGCTGGACTTGCATAGCTTGCAGCTGCTTCATCATAGCGGTGATTAGAGCTTCTTCCTCTTGTGTACTGATTCTTTGAGACATGTGTACTGATTCTCAATGGCTACTGCTCTGTTCTTGACATAGTGATTTGTTCGACAGATTCTGGAAACAGGCTAAAAAAGCTAAAGTATCTGGCAATTCTGACAATTTTCTGACAACTTTTCAAAATTTTCCAAACAACACTCTGCAAACTCGTACGATAGTGGATATGCTATGAAACGACAGTTGCAAAACTCATATGACAATTGCAAGCAAGATTTTGACTCTTAAAATTTTTTGACATCAAAACTCATACAACACTGGGTTGGTTATCATACGACAATTGGGTATCAATGAAACAACAGTTGAAAATCTCATACGACAGTTGGGTAGCAATGAAACGACAATTGAAAATCTCATACGACAGTTGCAAGATTTTGACTTTGAGAATTTGCTAGCATGGAAACTCGTACGACACTGGGTACTCAATCATACGACAGATGGGTTGTAATGAAATGACACTTGATGGAAACTCGTATGACTTTCTGACCTCCTGAGATGACTTTTGACTCCAGAAAAAGATTTTACTTCAGATTTTGCAAATTTTGAGTTTTCAGATTTGAATTGTTTGCAAATTTCAATGTCCAGATTTGAGGATTGTAACAGATTTGTTCATTTTTAGTAACCAAATAGATAAACAAGCACGCAAAATAGAAAGCACATGATTTCGAGCATGTCAAAAAACAATGAATAAGGGCAAAAGCAACCTTGCGCATGAACAATCAAGTGACTTATTCATTCTAATCCTTAGAAGCGCTAATTGTGTATGTTCCAAAAATGTTTTGCAAAATAAGCACATATACCCTATAAAATAAAAATTTGGCCTCGCTAGGGTTTTTAGTAATGGTTTGACTCTACAACTTTTATGATCCAAAGGGGTGAACTCCAATCCCAGTGTACTAGGGTTTTGACACAGTCTGAGAACTTAATCTTCAGGAGCTGCTAGGGAGATCTGACAACCCAACAATGAACCATACCTGTGTAGATTTCTTCCACAAGGACATTTATATAGCGGTTGTCACTACCACGGTGAAAATGGCTCTTACTGCTTGAGGTTTCATCAATGTAATTTTCCCTGTGAAGGGATTGTCTGCTATGGTTAACCCTCTCTAAAGGTGACTCATAGTAGTATACCACAAGGGGACTTGGCTCCAGATCCAAGGTTTTGATGCCTTTTCACTTTTAACCCAAATAAAACAAGTAGATTAATCTGACATGCTAAGACAAAGTTTGTTTCACCAAGGTCTATGATGTCAACCCCACATGATCTATCAATCTCTCCGAAGAGAGAATGTATCAATCAATAAGGGAAGATGCACTAACTAATTTGATTCACCAAAGCTCGTGATGTCTACCCCATGTGATCTATCAACCTCTCCTGGGAGAGAATGTATCGATCAATAAGAGAAGACACACTAACCAAGTTGAATGTGAAACACACTAAGTATCCTCCCTACCTACAAGGATTCTGTCATCAAGAAAGATTTCACTGGGAATCCAATCTCTCAAGAATCACGAATAGTGTTCATAGGGCCTAATTACTATGTGAGCATAGATGTATGTTTCCAAAAGAAAATCTACCAAAAGTACCCAAAAAGCAAAAAGAGGAACACTTAACGCTTAAAGTGAATATGAGATGAGTCCACAAGGTGGAACACTTAACACCTCACACAAGCTGAAAATGAGTCCCTAACTTAGAAAACAAGTGAGTTCCTTAAAAGCACAAAAGGGTTGCCTGGTGGAACAATTAATGCTTCTCTCCTGTAGACCCCTCCCCTTTATGGCACTGAGATTGCAACCACGGGGTGAAATGAGGGGCTGGTGGATTAGCGAGTCCAATAACCCAAGATAGCAATCAAGATCAATCACAAGTAATCTAAGACTACTAATTCAATTATGCAAATTCATAGAAAAAGCATGCTAAGAAACACTCAAGCTAAACACATGAGAGATTTATTTTAAGGCCAAAGTGAAATTTTATTAGATGAAGGAGAATACCTGGGATCCTTTCAATGTGCTTAGTAGATTTTACCTAATTTTTAGCAATTCTTGTTGAGCTTTTTCATGCAAGCAAGTGATGAACTCTCCAACAAGCAAACAAGCAAACAAGATATGCAAAATATATTCAACTTATGAAAACCATAGGGTTAGCTCTAAAAATCAATTTTTATCAGCAATAATAACTAGCAATTAATCCAAATGACAACTCATATCATTCATTGAACCATGTAAAAAAATAAGTGCATACCCATCACAAAACTTTTTTTTTTGCTGCATTTGACCTAGTCAACAAGATCTAATTTTTTTGATATGATTTTAGCCACAAAAATAAAAATTCATAATAGAGACCCCTACTAAAAAAAAAAGAGCTTTTCAAAAATGTAAAAATTTTATAAAAATCTCTTCATTTGTTCTCTAGAGACCTATTTTATCAAAACAGACTAGTTTTTGTAAATTAACTATTTGAGCTATTATATTGCATCCAAATTTAAAATACAAAGAATGGACCCCCTGTAGAATTTAAAGAGATTTCTAAAAATATAAAAATTTCTGAAAAATATGCTGATTTGTGTCAGATATTAATTTTTTCTAGAATTTCAAGAAAAAATTATTAAAAATTCAAAACATTTCAGAAAATTCTAAATTTTTTACTGTAGCTTCTTTGATATATGTCCAACTTAAAAAAACAATTTTAGTTCAAAACTCAAAGCCGTTTGAGAGATAAAATTAAATCTATAAAACTTTAGGGCTTTAGCTCCCAAAAAAAAATCAAAACTAGCATGTAAAGGTGGGTTGCCCCACGGTGGGTGCCAGAAATGTGTGTGTGAAAATTGTACCTGATCTATAGACATAACACTTCAGTAAAATATTAGAGGTTAGCAAAAATCATGCAAAATTGAAATCTAATCTAACCAAGCGATCTACTGCCTTCTAGTAGGTGTGAGATTAATGTTCTCGGATTACTATCGAGATCAGTGACCTAGACGACACCTAAATGAAGGATTTGAATGCAATTGATCTAGATATGAATTGAATGCAATTAATCTATTTTTTTGGTATTTTCTATGCAATAATATGATGAAAACTGATATGAAATTATGCTAGAATGAAATTGATCTATGAATATGCAAAGTAAGCTAACAATGATATGAAAATGAATCTAAATGAATGTAAAAACAAGATTGATCTCACAAAGGTGTCGATTCACAAGAGCTTTGATTTTCCCAATTCTAATTCTCCAGCGTGATTGTGCAAATTTGTGGATGCTTGGATGCAAATTTGAGAGATGAATTATGAAGAGTTGAGCCTTGGTTTTATAGAAATCCAGGGCTTTGGAGGTGCATGAGAAAAAGCCATAAATCACTCAAATAACTCAAGTTGATTTTTGAGTTATTTTTAAATAAAGATAATTAAGTCACAAAAATTATGCAAAAGCACAGTTCAACTCGAATTAGAAGTTTAGATCAACTTTAAAACTCAAAAAGATGTTGAGTTTCAAAAAGCTAACAACTTGCATTGATTTTCCAATTTGAGTTTAACTGGTCCTTGAATGTGCACATGGATAATTATGATTTAATAAATAAATAAAGTGATTTATTCTCAACTTAACTGATTTTTGAAATAAAATAATTAATTTATGGGTTAATTAACTATTTTATCAAACTTTTATTAAAAACTATATTATTAAATAATGACAACTTGCTTTAATTAATTAAATAAGAATTTAATCAATTATTCATAGGATATTAGATTTATTGTCAAAATTAAATAATACAATTAATAATAGATAGAATTAAATTTAATTACACAATTAAGTGGCAAGATATTAAATCTAATTAATTAAATATGAAAATATTCAATTAATCAAACTTAGGATAAATGTGATTTATCGCCAAATAATCATTAAATTAAAGATAATTAAGATAATTAGGAATATTGCTAGGAATATTCCCAGATGTAGAATTTAAGATAATCAATTAGGATTCGATGATGTTTAGATGTGCCTTAGGTTAGGACTTTGATGTCAATTTTGTTTGAATTGTTGATATAGGATATTAATGAACTTATAGCCCATTTTTGGGGTATTACACTTTGGAATCTCCAACACCCACAACACAATTTCTTCAAACTAGGCTAACAATTCGTATAGCCCTGATCACCCGGTTTTTAACACTTAACTTGAAAAATCTTGAACAACTTGGATAACCCTCCACAGTTTTAGATACACTTTTTCAACCTCCTAAGGATCCCAAGAGATCTTGGCTTGATCCTAATCCTATACCCCTAGACACCTACTAGGTCCACAGGCCTAATTGGCTAGATTAGGCTAGGAACACAAAGCAAATAAAAGAAGAAGGGTTCTTAGAATCCTCCAAACCCCTTATAAATCCTTAACACATTATAGGTGATTGAAAAAATCCCTTCACCAAGTCTCCTTAGACTCACACACCAACTATCCCTACTTGTCCACTTCTTTTTTGGCTAAACACATAGGGATGTTTAGCCTAGGGTCGGCTTGAAAAAGACCAGACCAAATCCTCATGCCTTGAGCCTCTAGAGAATTTGAGAGGACACTCCTAACTTGCATTCTAATGAAGGAGAATCTTGGGTCCTTGGCAATCCTGTGTCACCAAAAACATATTTGATTTTTTATGTGTTGCTTAGTTCTTGCTTTGACCGAGTTGGTTCAGTGTTGCTCAGTTTCCTTTATTCACCAGTATTGGTCAGTTATCTCGCTGGCGCTTGATGAATTTTCCTGGCACTTGGTGATGCTTTTCTGGCACTCAGTTTCTTTTCTTACTGATTTTTTTGTTTTGAATTTCTTTTGAGGCTGACTTGTGCATTTAATTTGGGTTGCGGATTTAATGTTGGTATCCATCATTGGGAAGCGTGTGGACCTAGATCTGGTCATCCCTTCCATTGATTGTGGATCTAAAGACTAACTTGGCTCGATAGCTTCTTGTATAAATGTAGTCGTTGGGTTAAATTTTAGGGAGTGAGTTCTGAAGATAGAAGATAGAAGATAGAATAATTAGAGATTGCTAATAGATCCTTGCATGTTTGAGGACTTATGTACTTGATTGTAATATCTTGCCTAAACCAAGAAGGTCTTACAGCACAGCATGTATGAATCAATTTGAAGATAATATAACATAGCATTTGCATTCTCTCTCTCATTGTTGTGTATTTTTTCTTTCGCGTGTTGTTTTGCAAGGTGGATCTAGTTAGGGTGTGCGTCTTGGCCCTCTCCCCATCCCCTCTTGCATCAGGTGGTATCAAAGAGAGGTGAGATCTGGATCTAGGTTTGTGAATCTAGATTTGAAGGTGCCTTCTTGTGAAGCCCTAGTTGAATTTTTGTGGGGTAGTAGATTCTGTTCTAACATGCAATTGCAGAGGGTTTTCAAGATGGTTTGTGGGAGGTGAGATATAGATCCAGAATTGGAAGACATGTTGAGACAACTTGCTGCTACATTAGAAGCTATTGAAACTGCCCAAAGAAGAGGAAGACATCTTGAAGATGTTAGTGATGATGAAATTAAGGTGGAACAAGGTGATTTATAACCTACACCTGTGATGGATCAGGGTGAGGAAAGATTCTTGAAGGCTTTGACAAGTCTGAAATCTACACCACACTTTAACCCTCCTAAGTATGGTGGAAAATTAGATTCTGATGAATTGGTGGATTGGATCACTGAGATGGAAAAATATTTTTAGTATGAAAATATACCTATGGAAAATAACATGAAAAATGCAAGCACAAAGTTGAAAAGTCATGCATCCTTATGGTGGGAACATCTGCAGCTGGATAGAAAGAGGAAAGGCAAAGAAAAAATCAAGGTGTGGAATAAAATGGTGAATAAATTGAAAGGAAAGTTCTTATCTTGTGATTATCATATTAACCTAGTTAGGTGAATGCAAATTTTAAGGTAGAAAGATAGCTCAGTAAAGGGATATACTGAAAAATTCTATAGATTAGATATCATATCTGGACATGATGAAGATGATGTGGAAAGAATTGCTAGATACCTGAATGGTTTGAGAGTTTCTATCCAAGAAGAAATCAATTTGGTCAAATTGGAGAACATTTAAGAGGCTTAGTAGACATGAACCCAAAAAGACAATTCTGGATAAAGCCAAGACCTAGTGGAAAGGTGAAAGTTCATCTAGAGGAAGAGGTAGTAACTACTGAGGTGGTTATAATAGAGGTGGTTTCTGAGGAACTTGTTACAATTATGGAGAAGAAGGACATAGATCATTTGAGTGTACACATGCAAGTAATAAGGCTGGTAGCAGTAGAAATTCTTTGGTGCAAGAAGAGTCACTGAATGAACCTGAAAAGGAAAATAAATTGATGGTAAGGAGAGCACTTTGGAATGAAGGTAAAATAGAAGATCTGGTAAGGAAAAGTTTTTTTAAGACTAGATGTAGATTTTTTGATAAAGTTTGGAAGGTAATCGTTGACAGTGGTAGCTCAAAAAATCTGGCATCTGAGGAGATGGTCACAAAATTACAGTTGAAAAGGTTGGAACATCTGAAGCCCTATCAGATTTCATGGATCAAAGATGAGAATACACTCTTGGTAAGTGAACAATGTTAAGTGAATTTGAAAATTGGAAAGTACTATGATAAGGTGTTATGTGATATCATGCCTATGGATTGTTGTCATATTTTGTTGGGTAGACTTTGGCAATATGATAGACATGCTATATATGATGGGAGATTGCATAAGTATACTATTTGGGTTGATGGGAGAAGACAAATCTTGTTACCTTTGATGGAAGAACCTATTAGTAATGTTTGCACATTTGTGAAAGTATGCTTGATGGAAGGAAGAAATTTTGTTAAGGATTTAAAGAAAAATGATGTATGTTTTGTTGTGATTTCTAACAAACCGAGTAAGAAAATAGAGGATAATGCCCCTAAGGAGATTGATAAGTTACTCACCGAGTACAGTGAAATTTTTTTTGATAATGTACTTGATGGTTTTCCACTGAAGAGAAGCATTAATCATTGCATGGATCTTATCCCTGGAGCTAGTTTACCAAATAAGGCATCTCATCGGTTGACACCTACCGAGAATTGCAAATTGAACCAACATATTCAAGAATTGTTGCAGAAAGGTTTGATCAGATAAAATTTGAGTCCTTGTGTAGTACCTACAGAATGGCACCTAAGAAGAATGGATAATAGTGAATATGTACTGACTCCAGAGCAATCAACAAGATAAAAGTGAAGTATAGGTATCCTATACTGAGAATGGATGATATAATGGATAGTTTGACTAGAGCAAAGTATTTTACTAACATTGATTTGAAAATTGGGTATCATCATATCAGAATCAGAGAAGGTGATGAATGGAAGACTTCTTTCAAGACAAAAGAAGGTTTGTATGAGTGGTTGGTTATGCCTTTTGGTTTAACTAATGCACCAAGTACTTTTATGAGGTTGATGAATGAAGTTTTGAAGAAATTTTTGGGTAAGTTTGTGATTGTATATCTTGATGATATTTTGATATTTTGTAAGACCAGAGAAGAACATTTGTTGCATGTTAGACAAGTTTTGCAGAGATTGAAAGAAGAAAAGTTGTTGATAAATCTAAAAAAGTGCTCATCCATGAAAGAGGAGATTGTGTATTTGGGATTTGTGATTTTAGCTTATGGTTTGAAAATGGATCCTAAAAAGGTTGAAGCTATTTTGAATTGGCCTACACCTAAGAATGCTAGTGAGGTAAGATCATTTCATGGTTTGGCAAGTTTTTACTAAAATTTCAATAGGAATTTCAGTTCAATTTGTAATGCTATGACTAAGACTATGAGAGGAGACAAAATAAAATTCAAGTGGACACATGGAGCTTATAAAAGTTTTGAGACTCAGAAGAAGAAGGTTGTTGAATTTCCTATTTTGGCATTGTCTGATTTCAATAAGGTATTTCAAGTGGAATGTGATGCAAGTGGAAGTGCAATTGGAGCTATGTTGAGTCAAGAAGGTAAACCTGTTGCTTTCTTTAGTGAAAAGTTGAATGATGCTAAAAGGAAATATTTGGTGTATGATCAAGAATTCTATGCTATTGTTCAAGCACTAAAGAAATGGAGACATTATTTGATGTCGAGTGAATTTGTGTTGTATACCGATCATAAAGCTTTACAGTATTTGGGTAGTCAAAATAACTTGAATCAGAGACATATGAAATGGGTTGAGTATTTATAGATTTATACATTTGTGATAAAGCATAAGAGTGGAGTCACTAACCAAGTTGTAGATGCATTGAGTAGAAGATCTTTGATGACCAAGATGAAAATTGGAGTTCTAGGCTTTGATGACATGAGAGATTCTTATGAATTTGATCCTGAATTTTATGAGCCATGGAGAAAGTGCAGAGCACCTATTCAAGATCAACGGAGTACTAAGTGGGATGAATATTTTATGCAAGGAGGTATGTTGTTTAAAGGTATTCAGTTGTGTATACCGAGAGGATCAATGAGAACTAATTTGATAAAGGAGAAACATAGTAGTGGTTTAATTGGACATTTTGGTGTTGATAAGACATTGAATTTGTTTAAGGAGAAATATTTTTGGCCATAGTTGTATAAAGATGTTCAGAAATTTGTGAAAAGTTGTGGAGTTTGTCAAGTTGCAAAAGGAGTAAGTTAGAATACTAGATTGTATACACCGATTGTTGTACTTGAGAAACCTTGGATTTTGTTCTTGGCTTATCGAAGACAGTAAGAGGTAATGATTCTATATTTTTTGTTGTGGATAGATTTTCTAAAATGGCACATTTTATACCTTGTAGAAAGACATCAGATGCAGTACATGTAGTAGATCTTTTCTTTAAGGAAATTGTCAGATTGCATGGATTATTCAGGAGTATTATCTCTAACCGAGAAAGTAAATTTGTTGGATACTTTTGGAAGACTCTTTGGAGAAAGTTTGGTACTGAGTTGAAATATAGTTTTACATTTCACCCACAAACCGATGGACAAATAGAAGTTGTGAATAGAAGTTTGGGTAATCTTTTGAGATGTTTAGTTGGAGACACACCGAGTAATTGGGATTCTATGTTGGCACAAGAAGAGTTTGCATACAATAATTCAGTGAATAGGAGTACTAGAAAAACACCTTTTGAGATTGTAAATGGCATACAACTGAGAGGTATATCAAATTTGAGAGACATTGCTGATGAAAGAAAGAGAAGTTTTTAAGGAGTAAAATTTGTTGAGTACATGAAGACATTGCATGAAGATGTGAAGCTTAAGCTGGAAAAGAGTAATTAGAAATACAAAGCCAAAGTTGATATATGAAAAAGACATAAGACTTTTGATGTTGGTGATGAAGTGATGGTTCATTTGAAGAGAGGCAAATTTCCTGTTAGAACATATGGGAAGCTGAAGATGAAGAAGTTTGGACCTTGCAATATTTTGAGAAAATTTGATATTGGAAATGTGTAAGAGATTGAGTTACCTGATGGAATGGATATATTACCTATATCAACATTATTGATTTGTATGAGTTTCATGAACTTGATGAAGACATAAAAGTACCGATGGATTATCTTAAGAAGCAGAATGAAGAATTTGAAAAGATTTTGGAGCAAAGAATTGGCAGAAGCACAAGAGGAAAATAGTATATGGAATATTTGGTAAAGTGGAAGAATAGACCAATTGAAGAAAGTTCATGGATTTCATAGTCTGAGTTGGATGCAGCTTGAATCATACCTGTTTCATGATTCAAAGAATCATTTCAAATAACCCCAGGTGTCTGATGTAGGAGCATCTCAAGTCCATGGCAATCCTATGTTGCCAAAAACATATTTAAGTTTGTTTGTGTTGCCCAATTCCTACTTTGATGGAGTTGGTTTGGTGTTTCTCAGTTTCCTTTGTTTGCCGATATTGGTTAGCTATCTCTCTAGCGCTCGGTGATGCTTGTTTGGCACTCGGTTTCCTTTCTTACCGAGTTGTTTGTTTTGGATTTCTTTTGAGGTTGACTTGTGCATTTAATTTGGGTTGTGGATTTAATGTTGATATCCATCATTGGGAAGTGTGTGGACCTAGATCTAGTCATCCCTTCCATTGATTATGGATCTGAAGGCCGACTTGGCTCGGTAGCCTCTTGTATAAATGTAGTTGTTGGGTTAGATTTTAGGGAGTCAGTTCTGAAGATAGAAGATAGAAGAATTAGATATTGCTAACAGATCCTCACATGTTTGAGGAATTTTGTACTTTATTATAATATCTAGCCTAAACCACAAAGGCCTTACAGCCCGGCATGTATGAATCAATTTGAAGATAATATAACATAGCATTTGCATTCTCTCTCTCATTGTTGTGTCTTGGTGCTTTCACATGTTATTCTGCAAGGTGGATCTAGTTAGGGTGTGCCTCTTGGTCCTCTCCCCATCCCCTCTTGCATCACATTCCCCTGAGGGCCATGAGAAACCAATGGTGGGATGACAAGTTAGGGATCCATTTCTACCAAACCCTCAAATTCGGGGTTAGTCTAACCAGTCCAGAGACCAATGAATATAACTCCTTTAATATGTCACCAAATGAACTCAAATCACTTGTATTCAAACACTAACACACCCCTTAATGCAAAACCCACAATCTTACTTCATCCAATGATCGTACTAGATCATACAACATGCTGCAACAGGGAATTTCTCCATAATTTCAAGGTATTTTATTGATTTACTCAAGCCTCCATACAAATCTTCATCCAACATGTATGTTTGATCATTTTATGGTTTAATATTCATCCCTCAATAGCTTTAACCACCTTTTAAATAGTTAGGAACCATTTTCCCATAAATGAGCAACTTTTGAAAAGTTGTCAAGCAACTTTCAAATGTTGCATTGCAACTTTTACATTTTTGCTCCTAGGCCTCTATTGGACCTATCTAAAGCCAAAATGGATCAAATCCATCCATCTAATGCCTAAAAATTGTTGGCAATTTGGTTGAGTTAGATATCTATTTGTTGTCATTATGGCAACATATAATCTATATGAAGACCGCATATGATAGTAAGCAGTTATGACAGAGCGCAGAGTAAAATTGTCTAAGTATAAGCAGCATTTTCCCAATACAACTAGAGATAGTTTTGGTTGGCAATGTTGATAGAATTAAGTTCAATGTGTGTGCACTTCAACATGGATACTATGATGTATATTGAAGACTCACCTAAGAACGCAAGTCTGTATGGAAGAAGTTATTGTAGTATGAACAGAGACAGAGTTGAAGCTGACTGGACAGAGAATGAAGACAGAATCAGTATAATAATTAAGGAGTTATTTTTTTTATCAAAATAATAACTTAATCATATAAGGGATGACATCCTAGATGTTAACCCTTGGGCAGTGCAAGTTAATATATATTTTGTAAAGTGCTTTATGTTTTATAAAGCCGACTATAAAATTTATTATTCTTAATAACTTGTATAGATGTAAGTCATATGTAATGCGAAGAAGTAAGTGTAACATATGTATGTGAAATATATTGATACGAAGTTGTAAATTGTAAAAGTCAAGCAAGAAGACTTTGTATATGCAAGCAAAGAGATAGAACAGAATAGGAAATCTATTCGGCAGTAGTAAAAGGTTATATACCTTGCCCTTTTTGTAATCAGAAATCATTTTACATTACATGTTTGGGCAGTGGGCTCATCTTGTAATCATTCTATTTGTACTTCCAACTCTTAGCAGGATTGAGGCTTCTAACAAGGCCTAAAGTCCTTTAGTCGGGATAGAGACACTATATACATGTAATAGGCTCTTAACAAGGTCAACATCCTTACCAAGATATTTTGATTAGTGGATCATTTGTGGGTATCATCCCCGTCAGGGTTTTCCCTTAGCCAGGGTTTCCTCGAGAACAAAACATGGTGTTATGAGTTCATTTTCTTTATTTCTATGCATGTTATTTAGTTTACTTTGTCTTGCAAGTATCAATCTAATCTATTATATCCATAATTGGGAAAAAGAAAAAGTTTTTAGAATACTGATTCACCCCCCCCCCCCCCCTCTTAGTATTCCCTATTTTTAACAATTGGTATTAGAGCTTAGTTACTCAGAAAAGAATCATTCAAAGAAAGCCTAGCAGCTTGAGTAAGATCTCTATGGATATGGATCAGCTACAGAAGAATCTTGAAGAAGCTCTTGAATAGATTGATATACTTACTAAAGAAAGAGATACTCTGAAAGGAAAATATGATGATGCAAAGAACCTCATTAAGAAGCTAAAAATTAAGCTAGAAGAACTGAAATCAGAGAAGGAATCCACAATTCAAATTGAAGATATTGATGAAAATCTGGAAAAAGAAAATGAGATCCTTAAACATGAATTAAAGATAGTAAATCTGAAGTTGAGTTTGAAAGGTGGAAACATCAAGAATGAAGAAAATTTGAAATCTGAGAATGAAGATCTAAAGTCTAAACTTTGTAAAGTGGCATCTGAACTTGAGAAAAAAAAATTACAGTATGCTGAACTTGAAAAGTACAATACAATTGTGAAAGGTGAACTGACTCAGTCTAAGCAACATCTTGAGAGATTGTATTCCACCAGTGAGAATATTGATGAACAAATGTCTTATCAAAAGCCATTCTATGATAAAACTGGTCTTGTATTTAACTCATCTAAGGTTAGTGAAGAAAGCAAGGAACCAGATCTAAAAGTTTCTGAGAACAAAGATGAAAAGAAATCTGATGAGGCTAACAAATCTGAGGATATACCTAAAGAAGAAGAACCATCTAAAGGTATGCAAAGAGAATTTAAAGGTAGATGTTTTACATGTAATACTTTTGGTCATATGAAGAAAGATTGTACAGGTAAGAAATTCAAACCTCTTAATGGTTATTGTTATAATTGTCATGGTTTTGGACATAGAGCTATTGAATGTAAAAAGCCTAGATCTAATGATAACAATAGTAGTAGAATGTTTAGAAGTACTAACCATGTAGATAAGAGACCTACTGAAGATATGAACAAAAGAAATGGAGTAGTATGTTATAGATGCAATAAGATTGGACATATTGCCAAGAATTGTAGAACACAAATCAACCAAACTGGACCAAGATATGGAAACAATGGAGTAGTTTGTCAAATATGCAACAAATTTGGTCATACAAAAAGGTTTTGCACAATGAACAACATGAGAAATCCGAACAACAGGAACTACAAAAGAAGAAATCAGAATGCAAACAACAGTCAGAAAAGATGCTATAGTAATTCAAAAGAAGTGAAGTTTGTTAAAGTTATAGATCAAGGAGACACATTTAGCATAGAAGGTAATTAGAAAGGTGAAGTATCTAATGGTAAGAGTGAATCTCTTCCTAACCCATCTCAAAGTAATTAATTCATAAAGAATGTTTTAGAGTAGGAACTTAGGATAGTATAGAAATTAGTGTAGAATGAATTGAATCTTGCGTAGTTAATGTAAGGTAGTATGTGATGTAATAATTCTATGGTTAAGAGTGCATGAGCTAATATGAATGTATGTGAGTTCACAAGAAGTTTGAAGTTTTGCAGGAAAGTAGGAACAACTTTTTGGAAAGAAGTGGCAAAGGAATTGAATGCAATGTTAGAATCTTGTAAGATTGAAAGGTTAAAAGCTTACGATCAGTATTATTTGATCATTGAAGTGACTACAAGTGATAAGGAGATCATTACAGGAGTGATTGAGAGCAATTTGCAAGATTTGGTGAAAGAATTTCGCATCAGATCTACGCAAAGACCTAAATCATGAATTTGAGGTATTTCACTAAGTAAATCTATCAGCTAGTTAAAGCATTTTCATAAATCATGGATGTATCAATTATTCATCATGTAAGGGATACTATTAGACCTAGAGTTAAAAGGGAACCAGTAGAACCCTTGGAAGAAGACCCTAGTCTTATTTTATCATCTGTACCAAATGGAGTTTTGCATTTAGAAGATGTTAAAGGTTATTTGAAATGAAAACTTGAAAACCTCAGTGAAATTGATTTGACTAAGGAGTATGAAAAATTATATAATCAGGATATGTCATTGAAAGTAGGGTTTGAACATTTAAAAGAAAATGAAATCGTGAAGTATTCACTACAATATGAATTTGATGATGATGAATGCACCAAGATAATTTTGAGCAGAATTCACAATGGGAAGTTTTGGTTAGACGACAGAGTGATTAACATAACAACATACCTAATTCATGAAGTAACTGGTTTATCAAAATCTGGAGTTATACCATTCAATGAAAAGAATGTAAATAAAACGGTACTAGACAACACTAAATCATTGTATAATGACAAAGGAATTGTAATCAACAAGATAATTCAAGATGATGTTAGATATGTATGTAAGATCTTAACATCCAAATTTTGTGCTAATTCTAGAGAAGATGGCATGGTAGTTGGTATGATTCATGTAGCTTATTTAATGTGTATAGATAAAGTAAAATTTGATATGTGTGAAATCTTGAGAATTCAGTTGTTTGGGAACCTTGAAAAAATCAAGAAGACCAAGAACTCACAATTCAGATTCTCATCTCTGATCACATATATGTTTTTTCATTTTCTAAGAAGATTTCCATACACTAATAGTGAATATTGGAATGATAAAAGAACTACAATGGAAAGGATCAATAAAGTATATTTGAGACACCCTATAGACAAGGTTAATGAGAGTGCAACCTTGGTGATCAAAACATTTTAGAACCTAATGAAGAAAAGATCAAGAATACCACAAGTGATAGTAGAAAAGTACAAGGATGAAATATGTTTCATGATTGACACAGACTTTACTTTTATTGAAGCAATTGAACCTAGAGTAGAATTCATAGATCCTCTTGGATATGAAGTATCTGAAAATGAGATAGAAGAATATGTAAATAGATTTCTTTAGAGAAAATTGGATACAAATAGTTCTAGATTTGGAACTTATGAGGAGAATTTTAACTTTGCAAAGACTTTACAAGAAGAAAAGTTGTCAAAGAAAAGAGTGGAAAGCACAATCAAGAAAATTCTAAAGGATACAGGAATGACAAAACATGAATTTTGGTAGCAAAGCAAATAGCAGCAGCAATAAGAGAGTTTGGACAAAAAGAAGTTTTGTTTGTTCCACCCATATCATCAGTTGCAGATCAGACTAGAAATATTCAGATTGTGGAGAAAGTAGTAAAAGTTAAAGAGGAACACAAAACAAGGAAATCTACAAGAACCTCCACCACTCCACTAGGTGAAAGTTTAAAGGAAATGGCTAGTGGGCCTGGTAAAAGACAAAAAACAATATTTACCCCTGTGTAAAGAAAAATATTTGAAATAGAAGATGATGAAGATATTGGAGTCAATAAGAGAAAATGGAAACCAAAGATAGACAAGGTAAATGCTCAAATCATCAATGACAGAGATTTTTCAAAGATGAACAAATACTGTGAGTTATACAATTTTTCAGAGAGATTGAACTTAGAGAATGTAGTTGTCAGACATGATCCTAGCTGATAAGAAATTTGACAATATTCAAGGAAAGATACCAGATGGACTTTTTGAGAAATTAGTGAATAGGAAGAAGAGAGCAGCAGTAGAAGACAATAAGATTAGAGAAAATTTTGTGAGAAAGCTCTATGATATTAGAGATGAAGATCATTTTAATGAAATAATGAAAGATCTTAGCATTCACTTTAGAACAAAAAGAAGAACAATTCTGATAATGGGAGGAAATTATGAAGAAATAAACAAGGAAACTAAACAAGAAGTTGTAAAGGTAATGACTACAGGTGTTAAGCACACAAGTACTACAAGTCAACCTTTGGAAGTTGAGCACTAGAAGAGTCCCTCTCCACCACCATCAATCAATATTGCAAATGAATCAATGAATGTGGAAGGAACATATATTATACTGGATAGTGATGACAATCCTTTTAGCAACCTTGAAAACATTGTTGACAATTAGGCTATGGAAGAACAGGACATGTCAGTTGTAGAAGAAGAAAAGAATGGAACAAGGGAAGAAGAAAAAAAACAAGAAGAAATTCAAGTAAACACTGAGATTGCAGAACAGAAAGGAGAAAAAAGTAAAGCAGAATCAATCCTAGTCCTAAGATCGTAGCAGAGAAACCATAGTTAGAATCCATTTTTTCTAATCTTGGAAAAGAAGTTGATGATGATGATCAAATGGAGTTGATCTCATCCTTAAACAAAATAATTGGTAAAAATAAGAAAGTTAAAAGTCTTGAAGGATCATTGCTTGAAGTGATAGAGAAGTTGCAGAGTGTTGTAACCAGTCAAATATCAGAGGCAAATCCATAGTAAGAGCAAAAGAAGTTGTGAAAGCATTTGCTAATGAATTCACTAACTTATCAGACATAGCAACAGTAAAGGCTCAGGTAGCCTATGAGGCCAAAATTTTACAAGATATATGTCAGAATATCAAAAATGATATTAATAATTTGGATGTGTGTATCAAGGAACTTAGAAGAAATTTGGACAGAGGAAAAGCTTTGTACATTCAGTGTACAAAAATAGAGAACCATGTATCAGATTTGTCAGAAAAGATAAAAGCAAAGGAAGTAGAAATCCAAACAAAAACAAATCTGTTATCCAACCCAAATGCAAAGATATCAGACATTGAGAAGAAAATCAGTAAAATGTATGATGAAATAAGAATTCTTAATGATGAAAGAGAAAGGAAATTGAGAAGATTCACTCTACTAAGAGAGCACATTTCAATCAAGATAAGCATTATTGAAGGACAATTGGAAGAATTTCTTTCATCCAAGACATCTTATGAGAAGTTCAACTATGCAAACCTTCGTGCATGTGAGATAGCATCTTATGGTTTATGTGCACTACTTAGTGTTTCAAACACCATTAAGAAGGCATGGGAGAAGGAGATAGAGAACATAAAATTCAATTTTCTAGATTATGTTGCAAGCCTACCGGCTTTGCAAACCTGAATCAGAGATTAAAAAAATTTGAGTACACATTTTTTACGCCCTTTTTGTCATTGTTGTCAAAGGGGGAGTGATAGCAAAAAATTGAATATGATATATAGATATATGATTTAGAGTATATTCCTCGAGGGATTATAGATGACATATATATAAGATATTTTGGAGATATAAGGATATTGAAGATTTTTGTTATGGCCACAATTTTGAAGTTTTGTATAACTTAGCCAATTTTCTTATATGTTGCCACCAATGGCAAAGGGGGAGATTGTTGGCAATTTGGATGAGTTAGATATCTAGTTTTTGTCATTATAGAAACATATAATCTATATGAAGACTACATATGATAGTAAGCTGTTATGACAAAGCACAGAGTAAAATTGTCTATGTATAAGCAACATTTTCCCAGTATAACCAAAGATAGTTTTGGTTGGCAATGTCAATAAAAGTAAATTTAGTGCTTGCACACTTGAACATGGATACTATGATGTATATTGAAGACTCACCTAAGAGCACAAGTTTGTACGACATGTATGGAAGAAGTTATTGCAGTATGAACAGAGATAGAGTTGAAGCCAACTAGAGAGAGAATGAAGATAGAATCAGTATAATAATTAAGGAGTTATTTTATTTATCAAAATAGTAACTTAATCATATAAGGGATGACATCCTAGATGTTAACCCTTGGGTAGCACAAGTTAATATATATTTTGTAAAGTGCTTTATGTTTTGTAAAGCCGACTGTAAAAGTTATTATTCTTAATAACTTGTATAAATGTAAGTCATATGTAATGTGAAGAAGTAAGTGTAACATATGTATGTGAAATATATTGATGTGAAGTTGTAAATTGTAAAATTCAAGAAAGCAAACTTTGTATATGCAAGCAAAGAGAGATCAGAATAGGAAAGTTATTCGGCAGCAGTAAAAGGTTATATACCTTGCCCTTTTTGTAATGAGAAATCATTGTACATTACATTTTTGGGAAGTGGGCTCATCTTGTAATCATTCTATTTGTACTACCAACTCTTAGCAAGGTTGAGGCTTCTAACAAGGCCTAAAGTCCTTTAATCAGGATAGAGACACTATATGCATGTAATAGGCTCTTAACAGGGTCAACATCCTTAACAAGATATTTTGATTAGTGGATCATTTTTGGGTATCATCCCCACCGGGGTTATCCCTTGGCTAGGGTTTCCTTGAGAAAAAAACACGGTGTTATGAGTTCATTTGCTTTCTTTCTATGCATGCTATTTAGTTTACTTTTTTTTGTAAGTATCAAGCTAATCTTTTATATCCATAATTGGGCAAAAGAAAAAGTTTGTAGAATACTTATTCACCCCCCCCCCCTCCCAGTATTCCTTATTTCTAACAAAACTATCCTATCCTCCTAAAAATCACCTATTCTAAGCATCTAAGACCTTTGGTACAATTGGGCCTCTAGGTTCATAACTTTACCTTAGAGCCAATTGACCTTACAAATGGTCTTTATTACAACTCAAAAGATCCATAAGGATCCCACTAACTATCTACCCCTCTGAGTCCCATTTTTGACCCCATGGAAGGGTCTTAGGTGCCCTACACCATACTCCCTGGGCCAATAAAACTCAAGTCCCTTGAGTTGGAAATTATGACACCTTGTGGCCCAACTTCTCAATTGTTTCTTATGTCAACCAAGTGGCATCCTCTACTGGTTTCCCTCTCCATTTGATGAGATATTCATAGTAGGCTTGCCTTCTAGTCTTCTGACTCTCCCATTTTCCAAGGGTACATTCAATCACAGGTTGTTGGACTCTTGGAAGAGTCTTGAGGGTTTCTTCTTTGGGTTCCTCCTCTCCACCTATATCTAACACCTCAGGGCCTTTATAGGAATATATATCTAATACATTGAAGGTATTAGACAACCCAATAACTAGTGGTAAGTCAATCTTGTATGCATTTGTGCCACACTTCTACAAAATCTTGAAAGGACCTATCTTTCTCATCATGAGTTTGGTATGCTTTCCCTTAGGTAGTATCTATTTTTTGAGATGAATCATCACCATATCTCCCATAGAGAATTTCACATCTCTCCTTTTACTATCTGCAACATCTTTGTATTTATTTGTTGTCTTCTCCAACCTACTCTTCACTTCTTTGTGGATGTCCATCATGACTTCTGCAAAGTCACCTTCTTATGCACTATTCCTCTCTAAGGAACTCACTTCCCTTAACTCTATCACACCCCTAGGGTGTGTCCCATAAACTATTTGAAAAGGACTTTATGTTGTACTTCTATTCACTGAGTCATTATAGGCAAATTCTACCTAAGAAAGCATTGAATCCCATGTAGTACCATAATCTTTTTTTAAAAACCTCAATAGGTTCCCAAGGGACCTATTGAAAACCTCTATTTGGCCATCTAATTGAGGATGGTAGGCTGGTGAGTAAGAAAAACTTGTTCCAAGCTTCTTCCAAAGGGTCCTCCAAAAGTGACCAAGGAACTTGGAATATCTATCTAAGACTATGGATAGGGGTAATCCATGCAACCTTATGACTTCCTTGAAAATATCCCTACTACATGTGAGGCATCATGACTTGTCTTACAAGGTAGGAAATGGGCCATCTTTGAGAATCTATCCTCCACCACACATACATTGTCATACCCTTGCTTGGTCCTAGGAAGCCCAAGCACAAAATCCATGCTCATTGAATCCCATGGTCTATTTGGGATGGGCAAAGGTGTATGAATTACTGCATTAGAACTCCTCCCCTTGGCTCTTTGACATATCATGCAACTTTCCACAAACTTCTAGACATCAGTTGGCATCTTGGGCCAGTAGTAAAACCTCCTTACCAACTCCAAAGTCTTGTCAAGCCCAAAATGGCCTGCCAAGCCTCCATAGTGCTTCTCCTTCACAATGTTATCCCTAAGTGACCCCTTAGGGATACATAACTGACTACCTTTGAAGAGTAATCCTTCTTGTAACATGTAGTCTAAAAATACACTATGATACTGACCAGTCATTTATTTGCATACTTGGTAGGATTCCTTGAAGTCTTCATCTTGTTCATACATGTCCTTGATAGAGTGGATTCCCATGATCACCAACCTCACCTCCTATATGGTCAGATTTCTCCTATTGAGGGCATCAAAAACCTTGTTTACTACCCCTTTTTTTGTTTTATAGTGAAGGTATAGGATTAAAGGTACTACATCCACTTCACATGTCTATGGTTTAGCATTTGCTACCTATTCAGAAAGCTCAATGCATGGTTATCTATGTATACAAAAAACTCTTTTGGAAACAAGTAGTGACTCCATTTCCTCAAAGATTGCACCATTGCATACATTTCCAAATCATATGTTGAGTATCTCTACTTTGCCTCATTTAGTTTCTCACTGAAGAAGGCTACTAGCTTGCCTTCTTGGCTTAGGACTCCTCCTATGGCCCTATTACTAGCATCAACTCAATGGTAAAGATTTTTTTAAAGTCTAGAAGAACTAGTATGGGTTGTTCTACAACCTTTCTCTTCAAAAATTCAAAATCCCTATCAGCTTCTTGAGTCCATACAAAATCACACTTCTTACCCCCTTTTATAGTATCAATCGTGGGAGCACTCACATTGCTAAAGCCTCTAATAAAATTTCTATAGAAACTTTCCAAGTCATGGAAGATTTTTACCTCACTTGTAGTCCTTGGTGTTGGTCATTCTAATATGGCATCCACCTTAGATGGATCCATCTTTCGATTCCCTCCTAAGATGACAAATCATAGGAATATCAATTCCTCCTACAAGAAACCACATTTCTCCAAGTTGACCCTCAACTTCTACTCTTGTAATCTCTTCAAGACTTGTTCCACATGCCCTAGGTGCTCTTCCTTTCTTCTACTAAAGATGAGTATGTCATCTAAATAGAAAACAAAAAAATTCTTGATGAATGGTTTAAGCACTTCATTCATGAGTCTCATGAATGTGCTTGGTGCATTTGAGAGGCCAAAGGGTATCACCATTCACTCAAATATCCCCTCATTGATCTTGAATGAAATTTTACATTTTTCTCCTTCCCTTACTCTTATCTAGTGGTATCCACTCTTCAAGTCCATCTTGGAGTAGTACCTTGCCCCTCCTAGGAAATCCATCAAGTCTTCCATCCTGGGCAAGAGAAAGTTGTATCTTATGGTGATTTTTTTTATGGACTAGGAGTCAATACATAACCTCCATGTCCTTCTTTGGGGCCAATAGGGTTAGCACAGCAAAATAACTAATGCTCCTTCTTATAAACCCTTTGCTCAAGATTTCTTCCACCTCTCTTGCTAACTCCTCATTCTAATCAAGGGTCAATTTGTATGCTGCCTTGTTTGGGATTGTAGATCCTGGTATAAATTCAATACACTAACTCACATCTCTAACTATTGGTAGAGTCTCTATCTTGTTGTCTACAATCACATCCTTGTATCTTCCAAACAACTCTTGCACTTCCTTGGGACCCCCACTCTTTCCCTTTGCCTTTGGTCTTTACCACAATGGCATTGCATGGAATGTCCTTCACCTTGAGTGTCTTCAAGAACTCCTTCTCCCCAAAAACTAGCATATTATTTTCTTGGTCTGTCTTATTTCCATCATCAGGCAAGGGCCTCATAGTAAACTCTTTTCCTCCCTTAGTGATCTCATAGATATTGGTCTTTCCATCATGATGGGAACTTACATCATACTGCCAAGGCCTCCCTAGTAGTAGATGGAAAGAATCCATATTTGTCACATCACATAGGATGTTGTCTTGATAGTCACCAATGCGAATCTCCACATACACCTATTCATTGACCAAGGCTTACTACTCTTTATTTAACCAGGACACTATATAGGGGTTAGGATGGGGTATCTTCTCTAATCCAAGTTTATCAACCATTGAAATGGATGCTAAATTATCAATGGAGCCAAAATATATTATCACCTTACACACCTTACCTTTCACTTTGAAATTTGTCCAGAATAAGGTCTTCCTATGTGGTGGCTCCTTTCTTATAGGGTTCTTCAATAGAGTTCTATTGAACATGAGGAACTCTCCTTGCTCTGGATCTGCATTTCCTCTTTTCCCTTGTATTCTCTCAATTTCATCCTCTTGGGTTAGGTTTACCCTTCTATCTCCTCCTTGATGGTTATTCCCTTTCTTGTTCAATCACCTTGAGGCTTGGTGTCCCACTTGGTTGCAGTTGAAGCACCTTCTAGTGAACACCCCTGGAGTGCTTCCTCTTGATCTCCCTCTATTGTTACCTCTTCTCCCCCTATAGCCTCCTCTAGGACTGGCTTTTCCTTCTTGGTTCTCCTAGTTACTTGATTCCCCTTGGAATTTATTGAATGGTCCTCTACTATTGAACCTTCCCCTACCTTTGTTATTTATCCCTCTTCCCTTACCTTGGTATTCATTCTTCCTCTTTTGTCTCTCTTCTATATTTTGTTTCATCTAAAAATAGGAGTGCACTTAATTTGGATTGAATAAAGTCAACTCATCTTGGACGGAGTACTTGAGCCCATTCAAGTACCTAGCCAACTTTTTCTTCTCATTCTTAGGCACCTTGGCCCTTAGATTGAGTTTTTGAAACTCCTTTGTGTAGGATCCTACATGCAAGTCCTTTTGCCTTAGGCTCTGAAACTGCTTGTCCATGGTGACCTCATAATCTTCTTGTATGAATTATGTTTGGATCTCATCCTTCATCCTCCTCCATGTTGATATAGAGCTCTTCCCCTCATCCATCCTTTCATTTTGAAGGAAATTCCACCAACTGAGGGCAAGGCCCTTCATTTTAGACTTTTTCAATCTGACCTTTTGGTTCTCCGATACATTGTCACAATCAAAATGATTGTCCATTGCTTCTATCCAATCAATATAATCTTCAAGATTCATCTTGCCACAAAAGGTAGGCAAATCTGTTTTAGTGTCTCTTCTTCCCACCTTCTCAAGGGCTTCTAAAAAGATCTCTTTGATCTGTAGGTACCCCTTGCCTCTCCTACCAGGGTTCTTCTCCCTCTTCCTCATAATCTCATTCTTCTTCAGAGTCTTCTTGGGTTCCTCTACCAATTTTTCCTTTTAACTTTTCCATCTCCCTCTTCAAGGTTCTATTTTCTTCTCTTATGGCTCTACCTTCTGCCATATGTTCCTTGACCAATTTGGCCAACTCCACAATGGTGATTCTTAAAGGGATCTCCCTCTCCCCTTCTTCATTATCTGACATCTTTTCCTTACTCTTGTCATCCAATTAGGGTATTAGTGGATTTGATACCACTTGATGCAGAGATATGCAGCCACCAACCAATCTTAGGGTCCACTTAACCCCAATTCACCTTGCAGTTGTTTCTAGGACCCTCCTTGATCCTAAACCCATTGTTAGAAAGCAAAGTCCACCAAGATAACTGAGAGGGGGGGTGAATCAGTTATCTAATAATTATAAATTTTATCAACTTCAATATATTTTAACCATGTAAGAAATATAATTACCAACCATAGAAAGATATTCATACACAATACATAATGACACAAGATATGTTGACTAGGGAACCTCTTGATCAAAGAGTAAACCCCGGTGAGAATGATGCCCACAAAAGATGCACTAATATGAATATTCCTTGTGAAAGGATGTACTTTGTTAGGAGTCTTATAAAATACATTTAGTACATATGAATCCCTATTAGGAGATTTTGAATCCATGTTAAAAGATTCTAACTCTGTTAGGAGTTATGGAAGACAAAAGGACCCACTGCCCAAATAACTTCAATGGCAAGATCACTGAACACACTATCCAACTGATCTCTAGATTATTTAATAGAATAGTATCAAATCATTATTGATCTCAACAATATGTTACCTCTTCTTTGATTGTGCCAAACTGCACTCATTGCTACACCAGATCTCAATTTTAGATCTTTGTACCTCGCGTGTCTTCCTTCATAAATTTGCTTTCACAATATTTCACTTTATCAATTAAATTCATCTCTCTCTATCTCTATTACAACAAGGAAAAACATTCTTTCCTTTATACCACACTCAATTAATTACAAATGCGTCAGCATCCAATTACAAAATAAAAATTTCCGCATGTTACAACAAAAATTACACAAAATTGTCGGCTTCCAATTAGAATAATTCTTCACTCATGTGACCTCAAAGTTTGTGTTATCACCCATGTCACTATCAACATGTCTTCAACTACTCTTTAACTGTGCAAAATTAGATTCCATCCCGATTAGGAGATATCATCCGATTTCCACAAATCACTACTCAGGAACACTGCCTGAATACTGCTTCCACCAAAATGCTCATAACTTCCATGAATAAATGAATTATTGTACGCACTCTTAACCATGAAAATATAACATATCAAAGAGTAAATAGTCAACATTGCATATCTTGATCTACAATATCTCACGTGTGCTAATCAAAACATTGTATGCTCCTCTGCTAATCTCCAGTAGATCACTGTGTTGACATCAATGACAATCATAGTCATGAATGCAACAAAAACTACTATAGAATGTCTACCAATACTCCCATAGGATATATTAAGCATTCATTCCTAACAATATCCCCCATTGGCATTGATGGCAACATAGATGAAAAACATCCAATGTTCCATGAATCCAATACTGCAATTCTGCTGCTCTTCAACAAATATTTTCAAATCCTCTTGATCAATCAAATCTTGCTTCATTTTCCTATTTAGTTCTCTCCAACATATGGTACAAATGGTTTTTCATGTACACTTCTTCCCCATTGACATCAATGATAGAAATTTTCATCATTATGTCAACAACAACTCTAATGTTAAAAGACATTGTTCAGAAAATTCATTCACTAGAGTCCTCATGACTCAGCTCAGGTACACATACTCCCCCATAGAGGAAGTACCAACATCCAATCCAAAAGAAAGATAAGGCTCATATACCACTGTATGGATGCAACCAATCTACATCACTTCTCAAAAGTAGGCTAGGGCATAACCCCAAGCATACATCTCAGATACTCAAATGTATCCTTAGGAAAAGGCTTTGTAAATATGTCTGCAATCTGCTCCTTTGTGCTTATGTACTCAAGTCTAACTTCTTTCTCAGCAACTTTCTCTCTTACTACATGATACTTAATCTCTATATGCTTTGTATTAGAATGTAATATAGGGTTCTTAGACATACTAACTGTGCTGGTGTTATCACAATGTATAACAACAGGTTCAACAAACTTTATTCCAATATCCTTCAGCATTTGCTTCATCCAAGTTATCTGGTTGCAATTGTTTGTTACTACTACATATTCTACTTCTGTTGTGCTCTATGAAATGAAATTATGCTTCTTGCTTAGCTAAGAAACCAATCTTCCTCCAAGGAAAAATGCTCCACCGTCGGTTCTCTTTTTATCATCAACACTACCTCCCCAATCAGCATATGTATATGCACATAGGGTAAAATCATCAGAATTTTCATACCATAATCCATAGTCCATTGTGCCTCTTAAATATCTCAATATCCTCTTTACTACTGCATAATGTGATTCTCTAGGTTCAGCTTGAAATCTTGCTACAATTCCAACTGAATGTGCTATATCAGGTCATGTATGTGTCAAGTACTGCAATCCTCCAATCATAGATCTATACTTCTTCTATTCAAATGTAGGAGTCTCATCTGTGCTAGACAATTTATATCCAATTAACATAGGTGTTCCAACTGGTTTACAGTTCTCCATTCCAAATCTCTTTAACACATCATTCAAGTACTTTGTCTCGCTTGCAAAGATACCATCACTATTTTGTGTTATTTTTAATCCCAAAAAGTATTTCATTTCACCAATCATATGTTGAACTACAACTGATTTGGAATCTGATTGAAGAATCTATGATTAAAGATCATTAAGGAGTTGCTAATTAGATATGTAATTTGATTAAATCAATATTATGTTGGCATTGATGTCAACTAGTTTGATAGCACTTATCTTGTAAGTTACTATACCAACACATTTGAAGAAAGGTGAAAAAGAGATGAAGAACAAAGAAATCTATATGGAGAAAGATGTACATGATAGATGAGGATAAGGAACACATTGAGTAACTTGTTGATGAGTCTATGACTTTATTATGTTGCATTCATCTATGATGAAGTATAGAGCTAAAAGACACAAAGTAGTGTTGTCGGTAAATGAAGCATTTCTAGTATACACCGACGGAGTGTAGTGTATACCGATCGCAGTATTAACCGAGCAATATTCACTGACACATTTCTTTTTTAAATGAGTAGAACATAATGAATTAAATGATTAGTTTAGTTGATAAGATTGATGAGCTGGCAAGAGTATAACATTGAGGTAACAGATAATTTTTGTTACACAGATCGACGGTTGATGAAATTCAAGGAAGATCTAACAGAGAAGATTGAAATGTGTTATTGGCACAAGTACCAAGAAAGTTTGGAGTAGAAAAATCTATGAATGTGGTTAAGCAAAAAAATCTTGGTGGAGAAGAAAACAATTTACTCATCCATATAAGAGAACAGAATTTCTTTATGAAATATGCCGAATGAAGAAGTTGCAGGAATATCACGTGAACAAGGTTTTCATGCATTCTGATCATACTGGTTAGTAAGAACCAAGCTACAGAACAATTACCGAGCTACAAAGATAAATTACCGACGGATAGTAAGTTGATACAGTATTGAATCTAAAGTGAAATATTGATTAGAAAGATTTGTATGGACTAATTATTGATCTGTAATCTACAATTGAATTTGTATTAAGGTAGGTCATTTACTGTTACATATTTAACCATTGTAAATAGTCAAAATCTCTTAACCAAGTGGACTCTGAAAGTCTTATGATGTATCATTCATAGAATGAACATTGTTATCCTGTCAACCCATAGTGAATGTTGGTTGGACGATAACTTCTAGTCTAAAATCCTCTAACAAGGTCGCACCTGACAATGTGTTTATAACCTTTAACAAGGTTGGGTCTTAACCGACCTCACTTCAGAAGAGTGAACAATTTTGGGTTTCCGGTCCCAAGTGGTTTTTCCCTTTAGAAGGTTTCCATGTTAAATCTCTTGTGTTATATGTTGATTGTGATATTTGTTTGTTATCATTATTTACATGTTACATGTTAGATTTGATCGGTAAACTGTTATAGTATTAGACTGGTAATCGGTAAAAGCATAGATAGTGAAAGTTTTATTGTTTACCGATGAGCAAAAATTGAAGAAATAGTTTTGAATTATACATTTTGTTTTGGGACACTGGATAACTGATTCACCCCCCTCTTAGTTATTCTGACAATTGGTATCATAGCATTGGTTTCTTAGAATAGAGTTTTAAGGACTTAAGCATAAAGGTCTCAAGATGTATAAGAGGGAAGTACTAAAACTGAACAAAGAGAGCTTCACAGTATGGCAAAGTAGAATGAAGCTGCACATATCTGGAATTGGGAACTCTGCACTAGAGATGATGGAGAATGGCTACATGCAACCGCCCACTGGTCCCTTAACTCTTGATCAATTGAAGGACAAACATGAACACAATGTTACTATGATGGAGCTTGTTTCTGCTTGTACCAACACTAAATTTGAAGATATCAAGACATGCACAACTACCAAAGGAATGTGGAATAAATTAGCACAAATACACAGTAGAGATCTGAATGTCAAAAGAGCCTAAGCTGAAAGTCTGAGAGGCAAATTTGATGATATGAGAATGAAAGAAAGTGATAACATTGTCCAATATTCAAATAGACTCAAAGAGGTGGTACATGCTATTAGAGCATCTGATGGAGTAATTGATGATGAAATAGTGATTAGCAAGATTCTCAGAACTTTGCTACCAATTTATGCAATTAGGATTTCTAGAATTCATGAAACAAGAGCTACATCCAACCTTACTCTTGACACTCTAATTGGTAAACTTACAACCTTTGAATTAAACAACTTTGATAACAGTGTTGTTCCTTTTATTGAATCCACTTTCATGTCTTCTTTGAAGATTGGAAAGTCTAGCAGGAATAGTAAGAATTGTGATAGTGATGAAAATACCGATGATGAACTTGATGAGCTTGAAGCACTTATGGCCAAAAGATTTTCCAAAGGAAAAGGAAGGTATATAGGTAAGCTACCTTTAGCATGCTTTAACTATAAAGAAGTCAGTCACATCATTGCTAGATGTCCACAGAAGAAAGATGATGATATATCCAAAGACTGATCTGAAGGAAGCTATGGGAGAAGAGTCAACAGAGGCTACCAACACAATAATAGAGACAACCGAGATGAAAAAGGCAAAAAGGTATGTTACATAGCCAAAGATATTGAAACTGAATCTAATTTTGATGATGATATAGAAGTTGTATTTGTTGCTATGAAAGATGACTAAGAAGAAGAAGGGAAACATGAAGAGATAGCATTGATCTCTAAAGTAAGAAGAAATGAGACATGGATCATAGACAATGGTTGTACACATCATATGAACAGTGATGTAGAGAAGTTTGATCATCTTGTTGAATATAATGGAGGATCTGTGAGAATGGGAAATGATGCACCTTGTATGGTAAGAGGTAAAGGCTCACTAATGATCAATGACATATTACAATGTGAAAATGCATGCTGGGTAGATGGACTGAACTATAATTTGTTAAGTGTGGCTCAGCTGAACAATTCAGACAGCCGACTAGCTTTTGAGAGCAAAAAGGTGAAGATCTATGATGATGGAGGAAGACTTGTAGGAACTGGTACACAATCCAGAGGTAATCTATTCTATCTTGATATAGATCAGTCTTCTTGTTTGTTAATAAAGGATGAAGATGCTTGGTTGTGGCACAGAAGGTTATGCCATGTGAACTTTGACAAAATGATCAAGATTAGTAGAAAGAAAAGAGTTAGAGGATTGCCTAACTTGAAAAAACCTGATCATGCCATGTGCCATGAATGTCAAAAAGGTAAGGTGACTAAGTCTAGTTTTAAAAGAAAAGACTAATCAACAAAGAAGATACTTGAGTTGGTTCATACTGACCTATGTGGTCCTATGAGAACTCAGAGCTATTCTGGTGATAGATATTTTATTCTTTTTGTTGATGACTATACTAGACTGATGACTGTTATGTTCCTAAAAGAGAAATATGAAGCTTTCAAAATGTTTAAGTGGTATAAATCTAAGGTAGAGAAAGAAACTGGAAAGGAAATAAAATGTTTAAGATCTGATAGAGGAGGTGAATTTATCTCTAATGAATTTACTAATATTTGTAATGAGCATGGAATCAAAAGATAGGTATCTACACCGAGGACACCTCAACAAAATGGCATTGCTGAAAGGAGGAACGGGTCTATAATTGACTGTGCTAGAACATTGATGATACAGAAGAATGTTGCTCAGATATACTGGAGGGAAGTTGTCAATACAACTATGTATGTTCTTAACTGAGTACAACTGAAGAAGGACTCTAACCAAACACTTTATGAACTATGGTTTGGACACAAACCTACTGTAAGTTATTTCAAAATTTTTGGAAGTAAATGCTTTATTTTGAAAGATAAGAGAAATGGCAAATTTGATTCTAAAGGAGATGAAGGAATAAAAACTAGGATATTCCACTACAAGTAAAGCATATAAATGTTTGAATAAGGTTACAAATAAGATAGTTGAAAGTACTAATGTTTGTGTTGATGAGTTTGATAACAAGTACATAGAGAAAAGTACAAAGGAACTAGAATACTATGGTAGATTCACTTACATTGAACATCCAGATTATCTACCAACACCGCAAACTGTGACAACCGGTCAGCAGGGAAACAATGCAAGACAATAGACAACACAAACCGAGGAACAAGATAGAGCTACCAAGCAAGAAAATGACCCTGAGCAGGATGAGAAAGAAAGGAGAAATCAATTTTTGGCTAGTTTTGTCAGAAGACATCATCCTGAAACATAAATCATTGGAGACAAACATGCTGGAATGCAAACTAGAAGCAAAACAAGACAAGGTACATGTCTAATTTGTGAATTTGAACCTAAAACTATGAAATTTGCATTAGAGAATGAAGAATGGGTTAATGCAATGAAGGAAGAAATAGAGAAAATAGAGAAGAACAAAACCTGGTCCCTAGTACCCTGACCAAAAGATAAAAATGTTATCAGTACTAAGTGGATATACAAGAATAAATTGAATGAAAATGGTGAAGTCACAAGAAATAAAGCTAGATTGGTATGCAAGGGATATGCACAGGAAGAAGGCATTGACTATGGTGAAACATTTGCACCTATTGCTAGATTAGAAGGAGTTAGAATGCTACTTGCATATGCTGCACACAAGAAATTCAAAGTCTATCAAATGGATGTGAAGTCGGCATTTTTAAATGGTATACTTGAAGAAGAGGTCTACATTGAACAACCTAAAGGATTTGTTGATCCCAACAATAAAGACATGGTATGTAGATTACATAAAGCTTTATATGGTTTGAAGCAAGCATCGAGAGCATGGTATGAAAGACTGCATACTTACTTGTTAAGTATTGGATTTGTTAGAACAAGTGAAAACAGCAATCTATATGTGAAAGGTGATACTGATGGTACTATTATCATTGCTGAAATTTTTGTTGATGATATTATCTTCAAAGGCTCAGATCTTGTATGTAAGGCATTTGCTGATGAAATGCAAAAGGAATTTGAAATTTTGATGTTCAGAGAGATTAAGTTCTTTCTTGGACTACAAGTGATTCAGCAAAGTGATGGAATATTCATCACACAATCTAAATACATAAAGGAGGTATTGAAGACATTTAGCATGGAAGATGCTAAACCTGTGGGAACACTGATGGCTACTGGATGCAAATTGACAAAGGAGGATGAAACTATAGAGGTAAACCAGACACTTTACCGATCCATGATTGGTAAGTTAATGTATGTAGTTCACAGTAGACCAGATATAGCACATGTTGTGGGAATTGTTGCAAGATTTTCTGCTAATCCTAGAGAATCACACATGATAGCTACAAAAAGGATCTTAAGATACTTGAAGAAAATAGATAATTTTGGATTATGGTATCCTAAGGAAGGGAAGTTTGAACTAAAATTTTACACCGATGTTGATTGGGCTGGAAATGTAGATGATAGAAAAAGCACCATCGAAGGAGCATTTTTCTTTGGTGAAAGACTTGTAAGCTGGACAAGTAAAAAGTAGGCTTGTATTTCTCAGTCTACAACTGAAGTAGAATATGTTGTTGCTACTACTAACTATTCAAATATTGCATATATCAAACAAGTGTTGGAAGGAATGAATGAGGTAATCACTGACCTGGTGATTATATATTGTGACAACACTAGTGCTATTAATATTTCAAAGAATCCTATGATGCACTCTAAGACAAAGCATATATATATTAAGTATCATTACTTAAGAGAACAAGTGCAAGAGAAGCAAGTGAAGTTAGAATTTGTCACATCTAAAGAATAACTTGCAGATATTTTTACAAAACCCCTACCGAAGGACACATTTGAATACTTGAGGACTAGACTTGGGGTCCATCCCCTATCTATCGGTCACTGATTTGGTTGTTGCATTAGCCTACTTATATCAGAAGATCATTCATGTTGATGCAGCATAGTTCACACTTTGAATAATGTTCAAGGTTTTGATTAAGTTTGAGAACTTGAACCAATTGGAATATTAGTATTCAGAGATATAGAGGAAGATAGAATTGTTTATTTATTTGTTTATTTGGCATTGTTGTCAAAGGGAGAGATAAAAAATATGAAATAAAAAGGGGAGAGATAAACAAGATATAAAAAGGAACAAGCACCGATGAGAATTATCTAAGGGAGAGACAATCTGAATGAGATAGAGTATTGAAGATCCGTTACAGAGAATAGAAGCAGGAACAGGAGAACTAAAAGATCACAACTATAGAATGGTAAAGCTATACTATTTAATGCTACTTAGTAATGTAGTGATTAAACATATTAAGTCTACTCAACTTACAACATTTTTTTCACTAAGTTGTAGAATATATGTTTAGTAAGTGTATGGTACATTTCATATTACTTGAGTTGCCATCAATGCCAAAGGGAGAGATTGTTGAACTACAACTGATTTGGAATCTGATTGAAGAATCTATGATTAAAGATCATTAAGGAGTTGCTGATTAGATATGTAATTTGATTAAATCAATATTATGTTGTCATTGATGTCAACTAGTTTGACAACACTTATCTTGTAAGTTACTATACCGACACATCTAAAAAAAGGTGAAAAAGAGATGAAGAACAGATAAATCTACATGGAGAAAGATGTACATGACAGATGAGGATAAGGAACACATTGAGTAACTTGTTGATGAGTCTATGACTTTATTATGTTGCATTCATCTATGATGAAGTATAGAGCTAAAAGACACAAAGCAGTGTTGTCAGTAAATGAAGCATTTCTAGTATACACCGACGAAGTGTAGTGTATACCGATCGTAGTGTTAACCGAGCAGTATTCACTGACACGTTTCTTTTTTTACTGAGCAGAACATAATGAATTAAATGATTAGTTTAGCTGATAAGATTGATCAGCTGGCAAGAGTATAACATCGAGGTAACAAATAATTTTTGTTACACAGATCGACGGTTGACGAAATTCAAGGAAGATCTAATAGAGAAGATTGAAACGTGTTATTGACACAAGTACCGAGAAATTTTGAAGAGGAAAAATCTATGAATGTGGTTAAGCAGCAAAATTTGATGGTGGAGAAGAAAATTATTTACTCATCTGTATAAGAGAATAGAATTTCTTTATGAAATATGTTGGAAGAAGAAGAAGCTATAGGAATATCACATGAACAAGGTTTTCATGCATTTAGATCATACTGGTTAGTAAGAATTGAGCTACAGAACAAATACCAAGCTACATAGAGTAATTACCGATGGATAGTAAGTTGATACAGTATTGAATCTAAAGTGAAATATTGATAGAAGGATTTGTATGGACTAATTATTGATCTGTAATCTACAATTGAAGTTGTATTAAGGTAGGTCATTTACTATTACATATTTAACCATTGTATACAGTCAAAATCTCTTAACCAAGTGGACTCTGAAAGTCTTATGATGTATCATTCATAGAATGAACATTGTTATCCTGTCAACCCATAGTGAATGTTGGTTGGACGATAACTTCTAGTCTAAATCCTCTAACAAGGTCACACCTAACAATGTGTTTATAACCTTTAACAGGGTTGGGTCTTAACTGACCTCACTTCAGAAGAGTGAACAATTTTGGGTTGCGGTCCCAGGTGGTTTTTCCCTTTACAGGGTTTCCATGTTAAATCTCTTGTGTTATATGTTGATTGTGATATTTGTTTTTTATCATTCTTTACATGTTACATGTTAGATTTGATCGGTAAACTATTATAGTATTAGACTGGTAATCAGTAAAAGCACAGACAGTGAAAGTTTTATTGTTTACCGATGAGCATAAATTGAAGAAATAGTTTTGAATTATATATTTTGTTTTGGGGCACTAGATAACTGATTCACCCCCCTCTTAGTTATTCTAACATCATACTCATTTCAAATTCAGTTTTCATTTCATCAGCAAATTTATCACTAGCTTCATCTTCTCCTCCAAAAATAATGTCATCAACAAAAATAACTATAATTAACAAACCATTTTCAATTTATTTTGTGTATAGGTTGCTATTAGCTGTTCCTTTTGTAAATCCTAATTTTAACAAATACTTATCCAATCTTGCATACAAAGTTCTAGGTGCTTGCTTTAGTCCATATAAGGCTTTCTTTAGTTTACATACCATGTCTCCTTCTTGAGTCAAAGGAAAACCTTCAGGCTGCTCAATTTAGACTTCTTCCAATTCTCTATTTAAAAATGTTGACTTCACATGCATCTGATATACTTTGAATTTCTTAAAAGTTGCATAGGCTAAAAATATTCTTACTACTTCAATTCTTGCTACTGGTGCAAAAGGTTCTTCATAGTCAATTCCTTCTTGTTGTGAGTATCCCTTACATACCAATCTTGCTTTGTTTCTTACTACTTCTCCTTGTTCATTCATCTTGTTTCTGAATACCCATTTAGTTCCAATAACATTCTTATCTTTAGGTCTAGGGACCAATTCCCATGTCTTGTTCTTTTCAATCTAATCTAGTTTTTCTTTCATAGCTTTAATCCAATGTTCATCTTCACAAGCTTCACTAGTAGATTTAGATTCAATTTGAGAAATCAAACATAACTATTCTTGTACCTTATTTCGAGTTAGAACTCCTCTATCTATGCTTCCAATAATTTGCTCAACAGGGTGATTCCTTGATAAGTTCATGTTAGGTGTCACTGTCTCAGATCTTACTTCAGGTGTCTGTTCTTCAATGATTTCACTATGGCTTTCATTCAACAAGTCACTGTCAGTCTCATAGAATAATTCAGTAGTTTCAGTGTTAGATTTAGGATGAGTTCCTTCATTAGATTCAAAATCAAGCATTCTTTCCTAAATTTTGAACTTTTCATCAACTTTAACATTTGCGCTCTCAACAATAGTCTTAGTTCTCTTGTTATAACATCTATAAGCTTTTCTCTTCAAAGAATATCCAAGAAATATACCTTCATCACTTCTAGGATCAAACTTTCCAATATCATCATCTTTCTTTATATAACATTTGCTTCCAAAAATTCTAAAATACTTAATTGAGGGTGCATGTCCAAACCATAATTCATAGGGTGTCTTTTCTATGTCTACTCTGATTTGTACTTTGTTCATTGTATACACTTCTATGTTCACTGCTTCTCTCCATAATATCTTCACCAAATCATTCTCAAATAACATAGCTCTTGTTGCTTCAGTTACTGATCTATTTCTTCTTTCTGCAATACCATTTTGTTCAGGTGTTCTAGGGGTTGAAAATTGTCTCTTAATAACATTCACTTCACAAAAGGTGTTAAACTCTCTAGAAGTAAATTCTCCACCTCTATTAGATCTCAAACATTTAATTTTCATTCCGGATTCATTCTCAACTTTATTCTTAATGATCTTAAATTTATCAAATGCTTCAGACTTTTCTTTAAGAAATGCAATCCACATCATTCTTGTAAAATCATCAACAACAATCATAAAATACCTTTCTCCATAGAATCCTCTAGTCCTTTTAGGACCACTCAAATCTATATGAACAATATCCAACTTCTCTACAGATGTAAACTTCTTACTGGGAAATGAACTTCTCTTCTATTTCGCCATCACACATTCCTTGCAAATCATGTTAGTAGGCTTCATAATTTTAGGCAAATCTCTTACTGCAAGTGTAGTACTTATTTTCACAATGTTGTCAAAATTTATATGAGAAAATCTTCTATGCCATAACCAACTATCATCAATCTTAATAATCAAACATGTCATCTCACTAGGATTCAATTGAAATACATTACCTCTGGTTCTAGATCTAGTTCCAATCAAATTTCCATCTTTATCTTTTATCACACAAGTTTTCTCAGTAAACCAAACTTGATATCCCTTATCAACTAACTGTCCAACACTCAAAAGATTATGTTTCAAGCCATACACAAAGTAAACATCATCAGTATTAGTCTTCCCATCAAGAGTAATAGATCCTATACCTTTAATCAAACAAGGTGCATTGTTTCCAACTCTAACAACTCCTCCATCATAATTGTTAAACTTTATGAACTTTTTCATGTCTCCAGTCATATGATGTGAACAACCACTATCTATAATCCAATTAGCTTTCTTTTCAACTTGAGAAACTAGGGCTTTTTCTTCCTTAACATCTATTTCAATATTTTCTTCTTTAATTGCTACAAATCCTATGTCATCATTATTCTCAGTATCACTTTTACTTAAAGTTCTCTCTATACTAGCTTCAAGATCTTCATCATTATCATAATAACATTCCTTAGATCTTCTAGGCTTGAAATTATTTATGTACTTTTTAACTCTCTTAGGACATTTAGATGAAAAATGACCATATTCTTGACAAGTCCAACATTTAAAATTTTTCTTACTGTCTGGTTCTCTCTTCACAAGTAAGGCAATACCTTCTTCAATATTCCTATCTTCTTCATTTCTAGATCTATTGCTGCCAACATAATCTCCACTCACACTGATGCTTCTTGACAAAGTAGGGCAAACACTAAGAGCACTAGATGTTGTCTCCATTCTGGGAAAATCTCCTGATAACCTCAGGTTCATTTTTGTTGCTTCCAATCTTCCAAGAAGAGTCTCTCTTGTAAAGTTTGAAGTACAACGTGTAACTTGTTCAATCATCTATGTTGTCTGCTTAAATGTAGGATTCAATGTCCTTAGAATTTTCCATATAACTTCATTTTTTGTCTTTGTTCCTCCACAAGATTTTATGCTTGCAATAATTTCTGACATTCTACCAATATAGCTTCTAACAGATTCATCTTCCATCATTCTTATATCTTCAAATGCACATATCCAATTATGTAATCTAACTTTCTTTGCCTGTTCATCACCTTCAAAAGTAGAGTGTAAAGCTTTCCAAATTTCATGAGATGTTTTCAAATATTTTACCTGACTATACTCATTCTCTGAAAGGGCTGTCAAAAGTGCTTCTCTGAAAAGTGTGTTACACATGAATAGATCTCTCTCATCATTAGAACATGTTTCAAGATTATCCTCATCAATGATAGTCTTCCCATTCTTTGTATTCAACCAATAACCTGGTCCTAAACACAGTAGATGTGTCTTCATCTTTTCTTTCCAGCTATCAAAATTTACTCCATCAAACTTAGGGCTTTCTTTCTTGAAATTCACAATGGATCTCCTTAAGCTACTAAACTTTTCTTTCAAGGACCTGTCTCTCTACTACCAATTGTTAGAAAGTAAATTCCACCAAGATAACCAAGAGGGGGGGGTGAATCAGTTATCTGATAATTATAACTTTTAACAACTTCAAAAGATTTTAACCATGTAAGTAATATAATTACCAACCATAGAAAGATATGCATACACAATAACACAATGACACAAGATATGTTGAATAGGGAACCTCTTGATCAAAGAGTAAACCTCGGTGGGAATGATGCCCACAAAAGATGCACTAATATGAATATTCCTTGTGAAAGGATGGAATTTGTTAGGAGTCTTATGAAATACATTCAGTACATATGAATCCCTATTAGGAGATTTTGAATCCCTGTTAAAAGATTCTAACTATGTTAGGAGTTATGGAAGACAGAAGGGCCCACTGCCCATACAGCTTCAATGGTAAGATCACTAAACACACTATCCAAATAATCTCTAAATTATTCAATAGAATAATATCAAATCATTACTGATCTCAAAAATATGTTACCTCTTCTCTGATTGTGCCAAACTGCACTCACTGCTACACCATATCTCAATTTCAGATCTTTGTACCTCGCATGTCTTCCTTCATAAATTCTCTTTCACAATATTTCACTTTCAATTCAATTCATCTCTCTCTATCTCTATTAAAACAAGGAAAAACATTCCTTCCTTTATACCACACTCAAGTAATTACAAATGAGTCGGCATCCAATTACAAAATAAAAGTTTCCACACATTACAACAAAAATTACACAAAACTGTTGGCTTCCAATTAGAATAATTCTTCACTCGTGAGACCTTAAAGTTTGTGTTGTCACCCATGTCACTATCAACATGTCTTCAACTACTCTTTAACTACACAAAACTAGATTCCATCCTAATTAGGAGATATCATCCAATTTCCACAAACCGCTACTCAGGAACACTACCTGAATATTGCTTCCACCAAAATGCTCATAACTTCCATGAATAAATGAATTACTATCTACGCTCTTAACCATGAACATATAACATATCAAACAGTAAATCCTCAACATCGCATAGCTTGATTTGTAATATCCCATGTGTGCTAATCAAAACACTATCTACTTCTCTTCTAATCTCTAGTAGATCAATGTGTTGACATCAATGACAATCATAGTCATGAATGCAACAACAACTGCTACAGAATGGATGCCAATACTCCCATAGGATATATTAAGCATTCATTCCTAACACCCACTCCTTGGGAACAAGTACTAAATGAGCCCAATAGGGGATCTTCTCCCCACACCACTAATTTACTCAAAACAATAGTGAAGAAAATATTTGGAGACCTAAACCAATTAGGATCCACACTCCTTTGGAATCTCCAACACCCACAATACAATTTCTTCAAACTAGGCTAACAATCCTTGTAACCCTGATCACCCAATTTTTTACACTTAACTTGAAAAACCCTTGAACAACTTGGATAACCCTCCATAGTTTCAGATACCCTTTAGCAACCTCCTAAGGATCCCAAGATATATTGGCTTGATCCTATTCTTGCACCCCCAAACACCTACTAGGTCCATAGGCCTAATTGGCTAGATTAGGCTAGGAACACAAAGAAAATAGAAGAAGATGGGTTCTTAGAATCCTCTAAACCCCTTAGACATCCTTAACACATCATAGATGATAAAAAAAAAAGGCCTTCACCAAGTCTCCTTAGACTCACACATAGACTGTCCCCATTTATCCACTTCTTCCTTGGCTAAACACATAGGGATGTTTAGCCTAGGGCCAACTTGAAAAAATACCAAACCAACTCTTCATGCCTTGAGCCTCTGGAATATTTGAGAGGACACTACTAAATTTCATTCCCCTAAGGGCCATGAGAAACCAATAGTGGGATGACAAGTCAGGGGTCCATTTGTACCAAACCCTTGAATTCAGGGTTGATCTAACCAATCCAGAGACCAATGCATATAACTCCTTTAATATGTCACCAAATAAACTCAAATCACTTGTACAAACACTAACTCACCCCTCAATGCAAAACCCACAATCTTACTTCATCCAATGACTATATTGGATCATACAGTATGCTGCAACAGGGAATTGCTCCATAATTTCAAGGCATTTTAATTATTTAATCAAGCCTTCATACAAATCTTCATCCAACATGGATGTTTGATCATTTTTTGGTTTAATAGTCATCCCTCAATGACTATAACCACCTTTTGAATGGTTAGGAATCATTTTCCCACAAATGAGCAACTTTTCAAAAGTTGTCGAGCAATTTTTGAAAAGTTGTCAAGCAACTTTCAAATGTTGCATTGAAACTTCTACATTTTTTCTCCTAGGCCTCTATTGGACCTATCCAAGGCCAAAATAGAATATGTATATTTTATGTAGTTTGATTTAATTTGATGTCTTGATGGTCGATTCGATGATGGATTTCTTGATATGGTTCCTTATTCGAAATGATTCAATGTTTGATGCCCCTTTCGATTGATAAACAAAAAAAATTTTGATAAAAGATTCCACTTTGATTTGATGGTCGTACCCTTGATTTGGTGATAATGATGCTAGTCCTAATTGTCCGAGTGTATGCCCCCTCGAAAATGAAATGAAATTTGATCATTGTTGAAAGATACAACGTTTTAGGTCAATATAGCGTGATTTAGGTCAATTAGTAATGAATTTTGATTTCATTTCCAATAATGTATTTATGTTCATTTGATGAAAAATACCCCTTATTTGGCAGAATTGGAGAAACATTTGGGTCCCTAGTCAATTTGAGGTCAAAGATGCCCGTTTTAGGTCAAAATGGCCTATATATAGGGGTAAAAGTCATTTTTACTATTCATTTTCACTTTCACTTTTGACTTTTCCTCTCTAACCCCTTGGAGCTTTTTCGTGATGGTTCTCCCGATCCAAGAGCACAAATTCAAGCAAGGGCACCGATACTTGCAACCACCGACCTATGGTCCTCCGGTATGTACCCCATCAACTTACTTTGTCAATTTTTATGCATTTTAATTGAAAATTTTGAATTTTTATGATAAAAACCCTATTTTTTTCTTTTTTATTTTTAAATTGTGCATTTAAAACTTTCTCCAACGTGGACAACCTATTTTAGCACTTTCATGATTTTCCATAGCACATCTGCAAATTTTAGTTGCACGTACAAATGTTTTATTTAGGGCACATTTTACAACTAAATTTTTCATTGCGCATACAAAATTAAGTGCACATTTAATTATTTTAGCAACGCGTATAGGTAATTCTTGTAGTGCGTACTAGATTCTCTAGCGCGTATACTTTAAAGTTGCACTTTTAAACATTTTTCTTGTGCATTTAACAATTTTTGTTGCACTTTTGCGTTTTAGCGCATTTAATCATTAAATTAGCACTTTTACCCTATTTGGTTAAAAATTCAAATTGTTAAGTCAATTTTCCAAACCGTCCGATGTCTTCAATCAATCGATTGGCTTAGGTTAGAAGCATATTTTGGTAGCAAGTCATAGGATGTCAATTTGAGTCAATTAATTTTGAATTTTTGATTGTCAATCTTGATTCAAATGATGGGTGAGGAAAATTTTTCCATCTTCTCTTATTAAAATTAGGAAAATTGATTGTGGTTTGATAATTTTTAAATGTTTGATTGACTTAGGATGATTTAAAATGTAATGTTTTCAAAAATTGATGTGTTTCACTTACGTTTTGCAGGCCGAGCTTAAATCACTCAGTGTGAGAGGCTTGTATCCATTGCCATTCGAGATGATCGATGATCTCAGTGGCGTAGATCACCAACTTATTGGTAGATGTGGGTTATCATTTCTCCTCATCCTTCCTCAATTTTTCATGAATCGAGGCCTCATTACAACTATGGAAGAGCGGTGGCACTCTGACCATAACACTTTTCATTTTCCTATGGGAGAGATGACAATCACTCTTGAGGATGTTTACCACATCCTCTGCATCCCTACTCATGGAGAGTTGATATATTATGATCAGGTGTATGATGGCACTACTTGTAGGTGGGTGTTTTAGGACCTGACCATTAGTGATGATTCCATCTAGTGGACATAGTTCCCTTCATTCCCTACTCTTCCTATTATCCTAGAGGCATTGATTGGTGGCTTCCTCATTCCTGATCATCGAGGACATGGCTTTGTAGTCAGTTGGGGTCATATCCTTGAGGATATAATCTCTCAGCCATGACACTTTGATTAGGACACTTGCGTACTAGCCTAGTTATACCATGAGCTGCACTTTGTTGTGTAATGTCACGGGGCAACTCTTTTACAGGGGTCATTTTGTTATAGATGTGGACCCGGGAGCATATCCCTATGACTAGACCAATTTCTATATAGCATCATGATCTAGGTTGGCCCTTCACTTGGATGTACGAGGGGATGGTTATTCAGGCCCACTTGGGCAACCTTGATTACTGGTGATGAGTTATTGATGATATAGATCAGGTAGTCTGGTGACCATATGTAGATTGTGAGGCATGGCCAAAGGATGTGGCAGAGCTACCATTTATGTGTACACCCCGGTGGATGATAGGGCATACTCCGCTGATTATAGAGATATTTTTCTTCATGAGGGTGTTACGACAATATGGTCACACATAGGGCATGCCACAAGGATTGGTGTTGTATGCCCGAGTATAGGTAGAGAGGTCACTCTAGGGGCCATAAATTGATTACATGATGACACATCAAGAGGTGTTGTAGTTGGGCCACCTTCCTTGGGATATAAGGGGTCATGTCATAGATGTTAGCATGATAGATGATTATGCCAATTGGTTTTCTTGGAACTTATTTTCAAGATTTACAGATCTCACAGAGTGAGTGCCTGGTATAGAGGAGGACTCTGATGATGATGGCGGGGATGGGGATGGAGGTGGGGGATAGAGATGAGGTCGTCAGGGATGACATGGTAGATGAGTGGTCAGAGGAGGTAGAGTTATGATCCCAGTGATTGCTAGTGCACCTATTCCTCCTAGGGGTGGTGTTCAGATGAGGGGTGTTCATCCTAGAGTTTGAGGTGCTAGTGTGGGTAGAGTTCTGCATCAAGTCAGTGTGGATAGATTGCCCAAATGGGGCCAACATAGGGTCTAAGTATTTAGGCAAGTGGGTGCTTAGGTAGTGGCTGATGTTGATGGTCAAGCTACTTAGATTTTATTAGATCAAGCATAGGGTATACCAGCACCTCCACAGTTCATTCCACAAGCTCCCCTGGTATAGGCTCCTGCTTCTTCTTCTATACCATCTTCTTCAGTTCTTCCATCTTCTTCTTTCATTCCATCTTTGTCAATTCCATCTTCTTCCATGGCTCCACCATAGGCTCCTCCTTCACAGGATCCTTCTCCACAAGTTCCCACTACAGAGGCTCCAATGTCTGCATCAGAGGTTCGGACTCTACAGTTAGATGTGTCAGAGATTAGATAGCAGGTTAAGGTAGCATGATGTAGGAATTTATGGCTTCCATGAGTCAGCATGGACTATAGGATGAGTTATAGTAGACCTCTAGATACTAGTCGTGGTATTGATTGTGGTCCTGATGGTGTTGGTGGCTTTTCCAACAGACTTGCCTTGAGATGATATATTCTTTTATTTATTGATGTATATGTGTATTGTCTTAAAATGGAAGCACTTCCATGATAAGAGTGTTTATCCCTCTGATTAATTATTCTAGGTTCATGATAAGCACCTTGATTGGGTCTTTGCATGTATTTGGCTTTTCCCCCCTGTTTTGCTTCCTTTTGCACCTGTTTTCCACTTTCTGTCTACATTTCATGGCATTTTGGACTGAGGTCCTGAGGTTTTTAACCTCAAGGTCAAAGTTGACCTTGAGGGTCAAAGTTGACCTCAACTCTGACCTAGGTTAGGGTCAACCTTGACTCTGACCTAGGGCAGAGTCTACCTTGTCCTTGACCCACATTTCAAATTTCAAGATTTTCTAATTTCTAGGTATTGGGTTTCAAAAAGATTCTTTTTCCTACCTTCGGGTCGGCCATTTCGGGTTTTTGGGATGGTAAATCCTTAATTTCATTTAATATGGGTCCATTTCTAGGGTTTAAGGTTAATTGGGATTTAATTCCCCAATGTCAGCCTTCTCTAGAGGTTTGTGCCCTAGTTCACTATAAAAGGACGCCTTCCTCTCTGATTTTCACATCCACAATCAAGAAATCACATCTCATCTCAAGAAATTTCATGAGCAAGCTCTCAAGTGCAAGAAAGTGAATTCAAGCATTCAAGCAAGCCTTCAAGCATTCAAGTGTTCAAGTATTCATTCATCAAGGAGATCCATTGTTAGCCATTGAAGGATTCAATCTCTTTCGAGCCCCCTTGAAGATCCATCCTTATACATTCATCCAAGCCTCCTCATATGCAAAGATCCATTCAAGATTGGTGTCGAAGATCAAATGACATTGATTTGAGACATCCTACATTCATTCTACATTCATTGGAGCATCCCTACTTGTGGATTTGAGGATTTGAATCTGCTACAAGGACTTCAACATAAGCAAGGTGAATTTTTTCATTTACTTTGTTTATGCACATTACAATTTCAATTCAATTTCAAGGTTAATTCCTAAAATAATAAAAGGGAACACTATTTCCTTCTATTCATTTTGGTGAACCTGACATACTTACTCTCCTTTCTTTTTGTGGAATTGGATGCCCTATTGTGTTTTGTGGTATTAGATTTCCTTTTATCTTGTTGGTATTAGATTTCTCTTTTATGATAAATCTTGCATGCTAATTAGATTTCAAAAATACAAAAATATTCAGGCTTTAGTTCATTTGCATTGCATTGGTTTATGATCTTTACTACTACTAGTCCTACTTATAACATTCCAGTTAGAAGAAGTCCTAGACTTATGGGTGCCTTTGATCCTGAATCTTCCTCTCATTTCCTTAGGATCCTGGATGATAATTTGATTCTTCATGATTCCAATCCTATTGTGGAGCAAAACTCTTCTCACTCATCTCATGATGAGGATGACGCTTTAAGAGTTCCTCCTGAACAAGTCCAAAAACTTTCAACTGAACTTGATAAAATGGGTAATTTGCTTACTCAAGAGAACCATAATAAAGATTCTATTCAAGCTATACAAGCTCTTAAGAAAGTTCTTCGTGATAGTGATCAAGGTGTTAACCTCTTGCATGGTATTACTCACCTCGTGCATTCAAATGTTAAACCTTTAGCTCAAGAAGCTCAATATTTAGGGTTGATTCCTCCTATCACTAGTGTAGAACCTCCATCTAATCCTTTACCTAGCATTCCTACCTATACTCCTTCTTTGGTTACTATGACGGTTCCCTCTCTTCCTATGAGTGTTCCTCCTGTGTCCCTTCCTACATCACAACCTTCATATCATAATGTTCCTTTTACTTATTCCAATCTTCTTCCAACTATAGTTCCTAGTGTTCCTCTAGTTGTGTCTTCTATTCCTGTAGCTTCTTACACTCTACCTAGTGTGTCTAATATTTCTATTCCTCCTATTTCCTCTAATGATTCAACAATCATCAGTTTGGCTCAAACTATGTCATCCTTACAACAACAACTTGCTACCTTAACTCAAAACAAGTTTAGTATTCCTACATGTGACATGGGAAGCCCTTTTTTCTTGGATATTATTTGTATTCCTATTCCACAGCAAGTTGATATGCCTCATCTTGAGAATTATAATGGAAAAGGAGATCCCATTCATCATGTTAAAATATTCCAAATTCTTTGTAGTGATTATGCTCATGACCATAGGATTTTAGCCAAATTGTTTGCTAGAGCTTTCCGTGACAAGGCCTTACAATGGTATTGTTCCTTGCCTCCTTATTATATTGATTCCTTTCCAAAACTTTCTAATGCCTTTATTCAACAATTTCAAAACAACATTAGCCCGCAAGTGTCCTTGACTAATTTGATACATTGTAAACAAAGTGCTAAAGAAAAATTAACTGAATTTATTGGTAGATTTAAGCATTTACATGCTCAGAATTCCTATCATGTTCCTAATATTGATATTCAACATATGTTTATTTCAAATTTGCAAAAGGATAGTAAAGATAATATTTTGCTTACTGAATTTACCTCTTTTCAACAAATTTGTGTAGCGCTTCATCATTATCAATTACAAGTGAGTCAATTTGAGAGTAACACTCCAATGGCTCCTATTTTAGTTTATAAGAGTGATGTTGCTCCTAATCCAAACAAATTTCAAAAATTCATCAACTATGTCAAGATAAACAAACAAGAGAATGCAGTTGCCGATCAAGTTGTTGTTGCATCTCACAATGCCACTTCTGCATCCACTACCTTTCGATTAAATCATATGTTTACTCCTCTTTCTGAATCTTTACATGCTATTATGAATAGGTTGTTAACTACTAATATTATTACTTTACCTCCTATTTGACCTCTTTTACCTTCTACAATTGCATCTAAATCTCTTGATCAAAATGCTTATTGTCAATATCATCATCAGAATGGTCATGATACTGAAAAATGTTTTTCTTTAAAACATAAGGTTCAAGAATTAATTGACTCTAATGTCATATTTGTTGATAATCTTGATGGTAGTGGGAACAAATTTGTCTCTCCTCCTAATCAAAACCTTCAAATCTATATGAATCCTTTACCTACGCATGATACTAATACAATTGCTCAGCCATCTACTATGGAAATTGTGTATGATTCAAAGATGGATGATCTCAATCATGTTGTTAATCAAGTGGAGCATGTTGGTCAATCTGTATATCCACCTCAACCTCAACCTTAGATTCAACCTCAAGTTCAATCTCAACCTCGACCAAAACCTAAGCCTAAAATGAAAACTCGACCTAAACCTCGACAACAACCTAAGAATAAAAGACCTCAGGAACTTTTGATTACCTTTGATGACTCTGAGACTATTAAGGCTCATGATGGTCACCTTTACATTTATGCTAGGATTTCTCAGAAACCTACTCATGGTTGTCTTGTTGATCCTACATCCTTAGTCAATGTTATTACTGAAGAAAATCTTTTTATGAAAATCTTACAACGGGATTCTTATGATACATCGGATGTGTGGATTCAAACTTGTAATGGTTTTCTTTATCCATCATTTGGTTCTATTACTTTACCGGTTGAACTTGTTAGAATAACTAAGAGGGGGGTGAATCAGTTAATCACTGTCCCAATACAAAATGTATAATCCAAAAAACAATACTTCAACTTCTGATGCCCTGTTAAAGGTTACAAACACACTGTTAGGTGTGACCTTGTTAGAGGATTTAAGACCAATCATTATCATCCAACTAGCAATCACTCTGGGGTTGACAGGATAACAATGTTCATTCTATGAATGATACATAGTAAGACTTTTTTAGTCCACTCAGTTAAGAGATTTGACTATGTACAATGGTTAAATATGTAACAGTAGGTGATCTAATCTATTACAACTTCAATTGCAGATATACAGATCAATATTCAGCTCATACAAATCTTTCTGATCAATGTAACATTTCTGATTCAACAATATATAAACTAACTGTCTGTTGATAATTACTCTCTATCACTTAGTAATGCTTTGTAGTAGGGTTCTCCTTCAACTAGTATGATCAAAATTCATGAAAACTTGTTCACGCGATGATTCTATAGTTTCCTTTTCTTTCAGCATCACACTCACTTATAAAATCTCCAGTCTCTTATATAGACATGTAAACCATTTTCTTCTACTCCATCAAATTTTTTTGCTTAATCTCATCTACTGATTTGGCCTCTTAAACATACCTCAGCTCTTGTGTCAATAACACATTTGAATCTCAATCCATTAGATCTTTCCTAAATTTTGTTAGTCGTCGATCATCATAACAAACTTTATCTATTACCTCAAAATCATACACTTTCCAGCTCATCAATTCTGATCAGCTAAACTAATCATTTAATTGATTTTATTCTTCTCAGTTAACAAAGAAATGTGTCAGTGAACACAAGCTTGATTTACACTGTGCTCGGTATACACTACACTCTGTCGGTGTATACTGAAATGCTTCATTAACTGACAACACTACTTTGTGTCTTTAGACTCTTTTCCTCATCGTAGATGAATGCAACATAATCAAGTCAATAACATAAGGTTATAGACTCATCAGCAAGTTACTCAATGTATTCCTTATCCTCATCTGTCATATCCATCTTCCTCATGTAGATTTTTTTTTCTTCATCTCTTTCACTCCTTTTCTACAGATGTTTTGGTATAGTAACTTACAAGATAAGTGTTGTCAAACTACTTGACATCAATGACAACATAATACTAATTTAATCACATTACATATCTAATCAATCAGCTCGATGATCTTAAATCACAATTTCTTAAATCAGGTTCTAAATCAGGTGTTGTTCATCAATCTCTCCTTTTGGCATTGATGGCAACTCAAGTAATATGAAATGTACCATACACATACCAAACATGTATTCTACAACTCTTTGAACAAATGTTGTACAAGTTCTCCCTAGCTTAATATGTTTAATCACTATGTTACTGAACAGCATTACAAAATATAGCTTTAACATTCTACAAATAAGATCTTTTTAGCTCTCGGATTCCTTCTTATGTTCTCAGTAATTGATCTTCAATGCTCTTCCTTTCTTCAATTTGTCTCTCCCTTAGATAGTTCTCATCAATGCATATTGTCTCATATTGTTTATCTTTCCCTTTGACAACAATTCCAAAGTAACAAATAAACAAACAGCTCTTCAATAGCCAAGTAACTCTTTGTTGTCCAATGCATTCTCTATATCTCTGTTTACTGATATGCCAATCTGCTCCAATACTTTTTACAGATTTAGACATGATCCAAAGTGTGAACTATGTTGCATCAACATGAATGATCTTCTGAGAAGATTAGGGTGATGCAACATCCATATCACATTAGTGATCAGTAGATAGGGGATGGATCTCAAGTCTAGTCCTTAAGTACTCAAATGTATCTTTCGGTAGAGGCTTTTTAAATATGTCTTTAAGTTGTTCTTTAGATGTAACAAATTCTAACTTTACTTTCTTCTCCTATACTTGTTCTCTCAAGTAGTGATACTAAATTGATATATACTTTGTTTAAGAGTGCATCACTGTATTCTTTGAAATATTTATTACACTGGTGTTATCACATTATATAATCACCAGCTCAGTGATTATCTCATTCATACCTTCCAGAACTTGCTTAATATATGCAATATTTGAACAGTTTGTAGTAGTAGCAACATACTCTGCTTCAGTTGTAGACTGAGAAATACAAGCCTGTTTCTTACTTGTCCATGTAACAAGTCTTTCACCAAAGAAAAATGCTCCTCTGGAGGTGTTGGTGCTCTCAAAATTTGGCTCAAATTTGGAATGACCAATTGAAAATTTCTCTATATGGCAAAATGGGTACTCTTAAAAATTTTGTGAAAAGGCCTAATTGGTGTGCTTGTAAAAGACACCTTGATGATTTTAATGAGATGCAGCTTGGGTAATAGGTTCAACACCTTTCATATGACATATGCATTAGGTTCCAGGTCCTAAAATTCAAATCAAACATGTTTAGGGAGTAGCCCTTTTAAGGTGTTCACTGAAATTTGTATTTTTGCCCAAGTGTCAAATCACTGTTATAGGCCCTGTTTGTCTTTGAATACCTTGTACTCTATTAAGTTTCATGGCTTGTCACTTTGGAGATGTTTAGAATGTATACCAGAGAGCTTATGTTTTAAAGCTCAAGTCATTTTGAATTCGTCTGATAAGTTTTTGGATCCCCCAAAGTTGGTCTTCAAGAAATATCTTGTTTCTTTGTTCTATCCAGTTTTCTGAGTGGCCCTGTTTGAATGATTATAAATTTTGACCATTTGACCCAATTGAGAAAATTCCTTTTTCACTATACTCTAGTGGTTAATTAATTCCTATGTTTCAATTTTTAGGTCACAAAGAGTTCATTTGGTCAGTTTCCTAAGCCCATTCCATTTGCAGTTTCTAATAATTTGATGCAAATCAGTTGTATACTTTAGTCGGAGGCCCTATTCAGATGATTGTATCTTTTCCCAGAGATTGATTGTAATGTTCCAGTGATTGCATCATGATGTAGACATGGGAATGAGTCATCATGCCAATTTTCAGCTCCCCATGTGCTTGTTTAGTCACTTTTCCAGAGCCATTCCATTTGCAGATTGTCAATATTCTCTAGTTGTGCATTGTTCAAATTTCCAGTCACATTTTTTATCATAACTCAAAAAATAAAAACTAGGTCAGGCTAAATTTTACATATGTTTGAGACGACCATGTTTGCATTGTACAAATTTTTTTATAGAAAAACCCAGTTTGAAAATCAAAAGTTATGGTCCTCTGAGTACTGGCAGCAATAAAAAATCAGCAATGCTTCATAAAGTTTAATCCCACATTGCTCCCAATTTTGAAATTTGAAATGTTTATATGGAATTCTCCAAACATATGAAATAAATCAAAGTGCTGGAAGCTATGCTTTCCCAGGCTTGTACAGCCACCTCAGTTTTCATGCCAGTGGGCCCAAAAAAAAATTTGCAGAAAGGAACACATGTCACTTAGTCTCCAAGTCTCACAAAGGAAAGAACTCATTTAGAGACTTAGAGACTTAGTCTCCAAGTCTCTAGATAAGATTAGTCTCCAAGTTTCCAAATCATTATGAGACTTAGAGACTTAGTCTCCAAGTCTCTAGATGAGTTAGTCTCTAAATGAAGAAGTCTCCAAGTCTCTAAATGATTATGAGACTTACAGACTAGTCTCCAAATCTCCAGATGCGGATTCAGAGATCTAGAGACTAAAGGCAGTCTCCAAATCTCATAAAGAAATATAAAGAGAAGAAATGATTATGAGACTTGGAGACTGTAATACCCCAAAAATGGGCTATAAGTTCATTAACCTCCTACATCGACAAATCGAACAAAATCGACATCGAAGTCCTAATCTAAGGCACATCTAAACATCATCGAATCATAATTGATTATCTTAAATTTTGCATCAGGGAATATTCCTAGCAATATTCCTAATCATCATAATTATCTTTAATTTTATAATTATTTAGCAATAAATCACATTTATCCTAAAGTTTGATTAATTGAATATTTTCATATTTAATTAATTAGATTTAATATTTGCCACTTAATTGTGTAATTAAATTTAATTATATCTATTATTAATTGTATTATTTAATTTTGACAATAAATCTAATATCATATGAATAATTGATTAAATTCTTATTTAATTAATTAAAGCAAGTTGTCATTATTTAATAATATAGTTTTTAATAAAAGTTTAATTAAATAATTGCTTAACCTATAAATCAATTATTTTATTTTTAAAAGCAGTTAAGTTAGAAATAAATCACTTTATTATTAAATTAATTCATAAATAAAACATGCACAATCATAAAAGCAGACAACTATCAATTATCAATTAAAGCTAAACTCTATTTTGAGTTAAAACTTAGCTTTTGCATGTTTTTGTGAGTTAATTATCTTTTATTTAAAAATAACTCAAAAATCAAGTTGAGTTATTTGAGTGATTTATGGCTTTTTCCCATGCACCTCCAAAGCCCTGAATTTCTATAAATTAAGGCTTTAGCTCTTCACAAATCATCTCATATTTTGCACAATCACGCTGGAGAATTGGAATTGAAAAATCAAAGCTCTTGCGAATCGACATCTTTGTCAGATCAATCTTATTTTTTTTGGCATTCATTTATATTCATATTTCATATCATTTCTAGATTAGCATAGCATATCAGTTTTCAATAGCATAGATTCATATCAAGTTTTTATCATTCTTATTGCATAAAAAAATCTAAAAAAATAGAATAATTACATTCAATCTCATATCTAGATCAATTGCATTCAAATCCTTCATTTAGGTGTCGTCTAGGTCACTGATCTCGATAATAATCTGAGAACATTAATCTGGCACCTACTAGAAGGCAGTAAATCGCTTGGTTAGATTAGATTTCAATTTTGCACAATTTTGATTTTTGCTAACCTCTAATGTTTTACTGAGTGTTGTGTCTACAGATCAGGTATAATTTTCACACACACATTTCTGGCGCCCACCGTGGGGCAACCCACCTTTGCATGCTGGTTTTGATTTTTTTGGGAGCTAAAACCCCAAAGTTTCAAAGATTTAATTTTATCTCCCAAACGGCTTGGAATTTTGGTTTGAAATTTTTTTTGCAGGTTGGTGACATGTCATGGAAGCTACAGTAAAATTTTTAGAATTTTTTGAGATGTTTTGAATTTTTAATAATTTTTTCTTGAAATTAAGGAAAAAATTAATATCTGACGCAAATCAGCATATTTTTCAAAAAAATTTATATTTTCGGAAAGCTCTTTAAATTATACAGGGGGTCCATTCTTTGTGTTTTAAATTTGGATATGACATCATAGCTCAAATAGTCAATTTACAAAAACTTGTCTATTTTGATAAAATGGGTCTCTAGGGCACAAATGAAGAGATTTTTCTAAAATTTTTGCATTTTTGGAAAGCTCTCTATTTTTTAATAGGGGTCTCTATTCTGAATTTCTATTTTTGTGACCAAAATCATATCAAAAAAATTAGATCTTGTTGACTAGGTCAAATGCAGCAAAAAAAATAAAGTTTTGTGATGGGTATGCACTTATTTTTTTACATGGTTGAATGAATGATATGAGTTGTCATTTGGGTTGATTGCTGGTTATTATTACTAATAATAATTGATTTTTAGAGCTAACCCTATGGTTTTCATAAGTTGAATATATTTTGCATATCTTGTTTGCTTGTTTGCTTGTTGGAGAGTTCGTCACTTGCTTGCATGGAAAAGCTCAGCAAAAATTGCTAAAAATCAAGTAAAATCTACTAAGCACGTTGCAAAAATCCCAGGTATTCTCCTTCATCTAATAATATTTTGATTTTGGACTTAAAATAAATCTCTTATGTGTCAAGCTTGTGTGCATCTTTTCATGCTTTTGATCTATTTCTACACACTTGCATAATTGATACTAGGTTGTGAACCCTTAAGGATTCATTAAGTAGTCTTAGAATACTTGTGATTGATCTTGATTGCTATCTTGGGTTATTGGACTCCCTAATCCGCCAGCCCCTCATTTCCACCCCGTGGTTGCAATCTCAGCGCCATAAAGGGGAGGGGTCAACAGGACAAAAGCGTTAAATGTTCCACTTGGCAACCCTTTTGTACTTTTAGGAACTCACTTGTTTTCTAAGTTGGGGACTCATTTTCAGCTTATGTGAGGTGTTAAGTGTTCCACCTTGTGGACTCATCTCATATTCACTTTAAGCGTTAAGTGTTCCTCTTTCTACTTTTTGGGTACTTTTGGTAGATTTACTTTCGGGAATATATCTGTGCTCACATAGTAATTAGGCCCTATGAACACTATTCATGATTCTTGAAAGATTGGATTCCCAACGAAATCCTTCTTGATGACAGAATCCTTGTAGGTAGGGAGGATACTTAGTGCATTTCACATTCAACTTGGTTAGTGCATCCTCTCTTATTGATCGACACATTCTCTCTCCGGAGAGGTTGATAGATCACGTAGGGTTGATATCACGAGCTTTGGTGAATCAAAATTGGTTAGTGTGTCTTCTCTTATTGATTGATACATTCTCTCCCTAGAGAGGTTGATAGATCACATGGAGTTGATATCACAGACCTTGGTGGAACAAAACTTTGTCTTAGCATGTCGGATTAATCTGCTTGTTTTGTTTGGGTTAAAAGTGAAGAGGTGTCAAAACCTTGAATCTGGAGCCAAGTCCCCTTGTGGTATAAATCTGTGAGTCATCTTTAGAGAGGGTTAACCGTAGCAGACAATCCCTTCATAGGGAAAACTGCATTGACGGAACCTCAAGTGGTCATAGCCATTTTCGCCGTGGTAGTGACAGTCGCTATATAAATGTCCTTGTGGAAGAAATCTCCACGAGTATGGTTCATTGTTGGGTTGTTAGATCTTCCTAGCAGCTCTTGAAGATTAAGTTCTCGGACTGTGTCAAAACCCTGGTGCGCCGGGATTGGAGTTCACCCCTTTGAATCATAAAAGTTGCAGAGTCAAACCATTACTAAAAACCCTAGAGAGGCCAATTTTTCATTCTCAGGTATATGTGTGTTATTGCAAAACTTTTCAGAACATACACAATTAGTACTCTCAGGGATTAGCACAATTTGGTCACTTGATTGTTCATGCGCAAGGTTGCTTTTTCCCTTGTTCATTATTTTTAGACGTGCTTGGAATCACTTGCTTGCTGTTCTGTGTGGTTATTTATCTACTTGGCTATTAAAAATGATCAGATCTGATATAACCTTCAAAATCTGGACAGTACAATTTGCATACAATCCAAAATTGAAGACCTTAAATTTTGCAAAAATTGACGTAAAATCTTTCTGGAGTCAAAAGTCATTTCAGGAAGTCAAAAGTCATACGACTTTTTGTCAAATGTCATTTTAGTATCACCCATCTGTCGTATGATTGAGAACCCAGTGTCATATGAGTTTTCAAACCAGTGAATCCAAGGAAGTCAAAAACCTGTTAGCAACTGTTGTACGAGTTTTGTCAACTGTCATTTCATTGCTACCCAACTGTCGTACGAGTTTTGCAACTGTCATTTCATAGACTACCTAGTGTCGTACGAGTCTACAGAGTGTCATTTGGAAAAATTTGAGAGAGTTGTCAGAAATTATCAAATTGCAAGATATCCAATGTTTCCAGCCTAGTTCTAGAATCTGTCAAAAATATCATTGTGTCAAGAACAGAGCAGTAGCTATTGAGAATCTGTACACGTCTCAAAGAATCAGTACACATGAGGAAGAAATTTTGATCACCGCTATGAGGAAACAGTTGCATGCTATGCAAGTTGAACTTAACAATCTTAAGAAAGAGAAGGAATCTAAAAAGTTCTCCATGGAATCTCTATACTCTTTTCCATTTGATAAAGACTTGTACATGTCACCATGCCCCCGAAAAAAATTTGAGCAATATGATACCTCTTCCACGGAGAGTGACACATCTAGCTTTGGAGACTATGATGACTATGATGACAGACAATGTAATGATACCTATGACACCTCTGTTCCTAAGAGTCCTCCTCATCATCCATTCCTGCTTACTACAAATGGGCCGTCACATTGGATAGATCGTGAGAGGATGATCCATATGATTCTGATTATGAAAGAGACTTTGATGATTTCTATGCACAATACCTAGATGATCCATCTATTTCACTTGAGGAAGAGAAAGTTTACCACGCTGATTATAAACATGCATACTATAAGGATCTCTCCTCTAAGAACTCTCAGGCTGAAAATAAAGATTACACTCTCAAGCAAGATCATGTTAATGTTGGACCTTTGTCTTGTGATGGTTCCCTTCCATCCCCTACTTCCTCCAATACCCATACATTTCCTAAAGCTTCCGAGTCTTTCAAATCTTTCACAGAACCTTCATCTGACACAAGCCCTGATACTTTTCATGTGGTTCCCTATAGTTATCCCCCAGGGCTACCTCTTAAAGAAACTCAAGCTAACCTTCACTTGGCTGCAAAGACTTTCAATAATGATAAATCTAAAGAGCCTAAGCCTTCATATGCTATAATCCCTACTTCAGCTAGTCCTCCACCATCTCTTCCAAAGTCATCCATACAATCCCAACATGCTTCCTTGTCCTTAGAAGTGGCTCCATGTCAAGAGGACTCTAAAAATGATAAAGAGAAGAACATAAAGAAAGATCAAGATCAAGAACCCTCCATGTCATCCACTCCTTTTCCCGATGTCTCTTATCCGCTTCATGGTTCTTTTGATCCTATACACCCTTTTTCATGCATTCCACCATGTCTTAAGTCTTCTCTTAAGCAAGATCAGGCTACTACTTACACTAATGAGCTTATTGACAATCAAAATGACCTTACTACGCTTGCACTTTCCAAAGATGATACTTCCATTAAGGTTGGTAAAAATGGTGTTCCTTCTAATGTTAAGCCTATTGAAAAACAAGAGAAAAATTATGCGCTTATGCTATCCGAAGATCCTTGTCAAGATCAAAGTCTTTCATCTTCTTGTTCTACCACTCCATGTTCACTTCCACTTTCTACTCTTCCTAAGTCTTCGCAAGCTTTGAATGATCCTATCAAAGAAAATGCTCTTATTCAAGATGTCCATGATTTTATTGAAAATTCTAATGCTCACTCTAAAGATGCTGATATCCTTGGTTGTCATATAGATGATGATGAACTTATTGATTATCCTTTTGCATCTTCCACTTCCATCCTTGGACCTCTTCCACCACTACTAAGGGCTTCATACCTTCCTTCCATCTTGGGTCCTTATGTCCCTTCACTTTCCCCTCCTAGCTCTCCTGATTTGCCATCCATCTTAGGTCCTTACATACCTCCATCTCCCATCTTTCCTCAAGATCAACATAGATGCATACCCTTGAATCCTTTTCATCCACCCACCCATCTAAACCAGTCATATCCTCCTCCTTCTTCCACAAGTCCCAAGTCCTTTGGAAGTAACTTGAATGTTCAATACAAGAAAAAGAAGCAATACAAGAATCCATCAAAAAAAGATCACCATGTCTCCTCTAATAGACATGGAAACATAAAGTCAAAAGAGATATCTAAGAAAAAAATTACAAGACAAGTATGGGTTCCAAAATCCATCATTGAAGATATTATCTCTAAATCATCAAAAGGAAATAAAAAGCCTACAACTATATGGATTCCAAAGTCTCTCTTGAAAGAGTTTGGTGTTGACCAACAAGTGAAGTTGACATTCAAGCTTCCAAAGACTTCCACTTCATCTCCTTCCAAAAATATTCCTCCATTTCATGCGCCCAAACCTCAACCACTGCTATCTATTCACCATATTCTTTCACGTATTCCTTCATTCACGTTTCCTCCACCCTCTCGCCACCCTTCAAGGTGTGTGTTTACATTGATCTTGCCTTCCTTTCCATCTACCCTTTCACAATCCTTCCATTCATTAACCTTCTACCTTCTATCCTTTTTCCTCATTTTCCTATTCGCCCTATCTTCCAACCTCACTCGCTTTACATAAAACCCTATCCTCCATTTTTCTCTTCCATGTTCCTTTCCCTATCAGCATCTTTGAGCATATCATTTTGAATCCTTGGCATATCATGGTTTATCCTTTCAAGGAGCATTATCTAAAAAGCTTGCCTTCTTCCAAAAAAGAAATGTAAAATTAAAAAAATTGAAAATGTGCCCTTGGTGAAAACCTGGAAACAGGCACCTTGGTAGCAAAAGTAAAGAGAAATAAATTCATCCATTGGTGAAAACCACTTCCTTGTGGCACCTTGGATAAGTACCATGATGAAAACCTGGCAATCAGGCATCATGCGTAGTTCTTCTACATATTTCATCCATTCCGTCTTCTCTCTTTGATCTTGACAATGTTGATCTATAGACGAACATTTGACTATTTTGTGAGCTATCTTACCATGGTCTTGCTTTCATTCCTTCCATGTTTAGCCTTCATATCCATCTTCCTCCATTCATTTTCACCTATCGCTATCCTTTTCCCCTTTGGTCTTGATCTAATAAAAAAAAAAAGAAAGAGTAAAACACAGTGCTATGAAGCCTCTTGACATGTCTACTCCTTTGGACTACATCCTGTCCTTCTTTGACATTACGCTTTTGTGACTTATCCTATGTTGGTCTTTCATTGCTTGTCCAAATGCGCTTTACATGAAAATTTTTCCCTAGCTTGGGTATTCTTGAGGAGTTTCCCCTTGAGGATTTCTTCCCTTCATTTTCCTTCATTCTCTTATCTTCCATCTCTTCCACCAGCTTGCTAATCCCTCTTGTTCTCCATCGTGCTAGACATTGGGACTACACGATATGATCTTACTTGAGATTTTGCAATGGAAAAAGATGCTATCAAGTATACCAAGTATCAGAACTAGTATCAGTACTAGTATCAGAACAATTATCAGAATCAGTATCAGAATCAGTATCAGAACCAGTATCAGAACAATTATCAGAATTAGTATCAGAATTAGTATCAGAACCAGTATCAGAACCAGTATCAGAACAAGTATCAGAATGGGCCTAAAAAATAAGTATCAAAACACCTATTGGGGCTACACCTTTCACTTTAGTTTATGGGTCTGAAGCAGTACTACCTATTGAGGTTGAAATCCCATCACTCAGAATCAGAATGCATGGTCTAGTAATTGATGATGACTAGAGAGTGTCTAGGTTACAAGAACTGAAATTACTAGATGAGCGCAGGCAAGCAGCGTATGATCATCTCAGAGTGTATCAGAAAAGAATGTCTAGAGGCTACAACAAGAAAGTCAGACATAGAGAATTTCAGGTTGGCGATCTAGTGTTGAGAGAAAATCCTAAAAATCAATCACATTGAGAACGCAAGGGGAAGTTCGAACCCAATTGGCCGGGTCCCTTTGTAATCACTGCTACTTTTGGCTCTGGTGCTTATCAACTCTCAACGACTAAAGGAGAACAGCTCCGAGAACCAATCAACATTCTCCATCTGAAGAAATTCTACGCCTAAGGCATTCAGTGCTTGGTAAATGTCCTGAAAAAAATCTTAAAAAATCAGAAAAAGTCTTGAAAAAATGAACATCTTGGTGAAAACCTAGCAATAGGCGCCTTGATGATTCACAAAAAAAATCAAAAAATATCAAAAGTACAAAAAAATTGAAAAAATGAAAAATACAAAAAAATGAAAAAGAAGAAAAAGTGCCTTGGTGAAAACTTGGAAACAGGCACCTCAGTAGCAAAAATAGAATCTCTACCAAGATGGTGAAAACCCGACAAACGGGTGCCACTTGTTCCAAATGCTCTATCTATCAGCACAATCTTGGTCTTTCCCAGCTTTCAGTCTTGCTTTAGTTTGTACATATCTCCCGATTTATTTCTGCATATCCTGGTTTCAATACGTCAGTCTGTACACCAATCAACTTGAGCGTCTGTATCCTATCAATGTTCAAATTTGGGGGCAATCAATGTCATATCTTATGGTCTCCCATGTATCTTAGACATTTCCTATCCAGTCAGAGTCCTTTGAAGCTTCCTGTGAGTCAGTCAGTCAATCTCATCTCCAGAAAGGATTTTACATCTATAACAACGCAATCAAACATCAAACTCAAACTAAAAACAATCTGTGCTTTTTACATGCTTTTATCTCCTTGTATGCTTACTAATTCGCATTGAGATTTTTGCATATTGTGTCCCTTCGAGCTCTTCGATGATGTCTTTTATAGGATTTAGAGAGTGATGACTGGGGGCATAATCTTTTCTTTGTCTTCTGCTTGTATGTGAAAATCTAACAGCTTTGGAAATTCTAGATTGAAATGGTGTCCGACTGTAAGAGCCTCTATCTCGAATTGGATGGCCATGCGTACCTCGACCATTGATACCCAAAAAAATTCAAGGACGTTTGATCTAACTATTATCATTTTGAAGTAAATTCTTTCTCCTACTGTGAAACGCGCTCTTGCCTAAGGAGGTGAACGATAAAGGGTCACTACGGGTAATTCACACTGGATTTAGAATGATCTTTTGATTGTTTGATGTGTTTGTAACGCAAGGCGTACTCAAGTCATCACAACATTTATGTTTTGATGCTTGTACAAATTGCTATATAAAAATGGACATGATATTCAGGTCATCCTGGCGCTTGTGCCTTGGTGCTTATATCTAATCCGACATTTCGAAAACAAAATCAATATTCATATATCCATGGTTGTTGACCAGTGGGTGTTGTATTGATTCTTACGCATACAAATCGATATTCATATGTCTATGGTTTCATGGCTAGTAGGCATTGTATTGATTTATCCGATAACCTAAAAGTTCAATGATGATAACAAATCGACATATGATCAGTGACTAGGTCCTAGGTCTTAGGTTGCATTTCATTTTGCATGTCTCATTGCATTTTGCATGTTTGCATGATCTCACAATGATTAAACGAACTTCAATGCTTAAATGATTCTTCAAATCGCATCTTCAAGTCTAACAAGAACTGCATCTCACACGAAGGTTCCTCCAATGAAATAGCAAGTAGAATCCTTTTTCGGGATCAAAATTCAAATCTGAGATCATTCATATTATTAATTGCTTGCATAATCAACCTTCAATCATCACAGAAATCTAGTATTCAACTTAACTGATTATATTACATCACACTATCAAAATTTCAACTTGGTCAACCATGGTCAACTCATGGTCAAACCTAGTCAAACTTGGTCTTTTGGGACCTTCCAACGATGCAGAATGTGTTCTTGAATGTGTTTCACCACACTTCTCAAATCAATTAACATGCTTCTAAACTATAACGCTGACTTTTCTTGTCAGATTTCAATTTTAATCCCGAAGGGGGCATGGTATTGCACATCATTCAAAGTCTGTAAATCAAATTCTATCGATCAAATCTATCAATATCTTTCATCAGTGATCAAGACAACAATCATGTCTAGTCGCTGATTCATCAAAAGTCCTCATCACTCGGGGCAAATCTATCATCACTTGGGGCATATCAGATTCATCAAGATCCATATCAATTTGATATTCTCCTAATCTTGTAAACTATATCAATTTTTGCAACCATCAGATCATAGTGTTCTTTCCTTGGTTCTTCAACAACTGAAGGGTTTGGATGTGATACTTGCTATTTCTGCTAAGACAATCGAATCTAGAACGGGTCACTCACTTCTTATCAATCCTAAGGTTCAGAATCAGGCATTTTGACACTTTTTCGCAATCATAGGTTCATTTGCTGCTACAGTGAACATTATCTTTGGTCATTCAAGACCTATTATCTCCATCTTAATTCAATATCAATCAACTCCTATCTCAATATCTTTCAATCGGTTTCTATCTTGAGATTGGTTTATCTTTTGAATCAGTTTCATATCTTTATCAAACACAGACTATCTTTGAACCACTGCGCTTCGCACAGTAATTCAAAGAGGGGCAAAATGTAATACCTCAAAAATGGGCTATAAGTTCATTAACCTCCTACATCGACAAATCAAACAAAATCGACATCGAAGTCCTAATCTAAGGCACATCTAAACATCATCGAATCATAATTGATTATCTTAAATTCTGCATCAGGGAATATTCCTAGCAATATTCCTAATCATCATAATTATCTTTAATTTTATAATTATTTGGCAATAAATCACATTTATCCTAAAGTTTGATTAATTGAATATTTTCATATTTAATTAATTAGATTTAATATTTGCCACTTAATTATGTAATTAAATTTAATTATATCTATTATTAATTGTATTATTTAATTTTGACAATAAATCTAATATCATATGAATAATTGATTAAATTCTTATTTAATTAATTAAAGCAAGTTGTCATTATTTAATAATATAGTTTTTAATAAAAGTTTGATTAAATAATTGATTAACCCATAAATCAATTGTTTTATTTTTAAAAGCAATTAAGTTGGAAATAAATCACTTTATTATTAAATTAATTCATAAATAAAACATGCACAATCATAAAAGCAGACAACTATCAATTATCAATTAAAGCTAAACTCTATTTTGAGTTAAAACTTAACTTTTGCATGTTTTTGTGAGTTAATTATCTTTTATTTAAAAATAACTCAAAAATCAAGTTGAGTTATTTGAGTGATTTATGGCTTTTTCCCATGCACCTCCAAAGCCCTGAATTTCTATAAATTAAGGCTTTAGCTCTTCACAAATCATCTCATATTTTGCACAATCACGCTGGAGAATTGGAATTGAAGAATCAAAGCTCTTGCGAATTGACATCTTTGTGAGATCAATCTTTTTTTTTTTTGCATTCATTTAGATTCATATTTCATATCATTTCTAGATTAGCATAGCATATCAGTTTTCAATAGCATAGATTCATATCAAGTTTTTATCATTCTTATTGCATAGAAAAATCCAAAAAAATAGAATAATTACATTCAATCTCATATCTAGATCAATTGCATTCAAATCCTTCATTTAGGTGTCGTCTAGGTCACTGATCTCGATAATAATCTGAGAACATTAATCTTGCACCTACTAGAAGGCAGTAAATCGCTTGGTTAGATTAGATTTCAATTTTGCACGATTTTGATTTTTGCTAACCTCTAATGTTTTACTGAGTGTTGTGTCTACAGATCAGGTATAATTTTCACACACATAGAGACTAGTCTCCAAATCTCCAGATGTAGATTCAAAGATCTAGAGACTAAAGGCAGTCTCCAAATCTCATAAAGAAATATAAAGAGAGGAAATGATCTAGAGTTGAAGACTAGTCTCCAAATCTCCAGATAGAGATTCAAAGATTTAGAGACTAAAGGAATTCTCTAAGTCTCTAAAAGAAACCATGGTAAAGGAACTAATTCAAAGACTTAGAGATTCATGTAGTCTCCAGATCTTCAGATGGACTGAGGTTAAAGGTGAGTTTGTCTGAGCATCCAATGAAATGGTGACAAGTGGCAAGTTCTGGTGGCATGTGTAGATTTTAAAGGTTTGAAAAGATTTAAAAAATCATAAAGTTGAAACATTGGAGAAATTTCAAAATATTTCAATGACAAAGCTGTTCAGGGGAAAATGTCTGGGAGATTCATTTTTTATCAGAATATGGCAGTATAATATGTTTTCGAAAATGCTAGAAGACGATGGATGTAATGATGGCAGTTAGAATTAGATCAGATCAAGTTGTTGAGAGCAATAAGAGCTTTTAAATCCATGACCAGATTTTGGGGAGACTTTTTTCTTTTCTAAAATTGATTGATTTTGCAAATCCGACAGAGGGAATGAATCAGAATTGCATGGTGATAGGAAAAGAGGGTACAGAGGACTAAATCACATTTCAAGAAAGAGCAAAGGACAAATTAATCAGATTTCCAGTAGATGAGCAGATTTTATGCAAAATAGACAGATGTTTTCAGATTTTGGAGGTGCCCGAGAAGATCATATTTTCAGAGGAGAGAAAAGATAGTGAGATTAGATTTGCAGAATGGACAGGTGTTGGTCAAGTGCAGATTTTAGGGTTTCTCCTGCTATTTATTATCTTCTTTTCTCTATTTTTGGGGTTCCTATTCCATTTTTTGGAGGGCTCCTGTAATTGCTCTGTTAAGAGTAGGTTCCTTGATGATGAATGTTAAAAAATACAAGCTTTGTAGAGAAGACTTCTTATTTTGAGTCTGAGTCTTTGAGTAAAGAGTTTTTCTTTGTATGTATTGATACACTTTTCATCAAATACAGTGCAATTTATGTCTTGGTTCTATTACTATCTCTTGGCTCTGTGTTTGTTCTTGTATGTTTTTATATGTAAGGCACACAAAAACATACTAGTTGTCAGGCAATTACTCTAATTATTTCATGAGTTTCTTTCAAGGAAAGGATTAAATCCTCATGTGCAATTTTAGAGAATGAACATATCTGTTGAGATCTTGATGATAACAATCTAAGATTTAGAAGATAGTTTGTCAGGCATTCTATCTAAATTGTATGTAGTTTGCAAGGCACACTATTGTATTTTCTTGAATTTTCTCTATTGATTCATGTTAAACTCTTATGCCCAAATGATTAGGCACTGGTCTGATTTTTGCTCATGCAACTACCTTTTTTGTCATCAAACACTAAATAGTCATTACCATTTCATTTTAGTTTCTAAGTTTATGCACATTATGAAAGGACTACATCCGGTGATCCAGTTCACATTTGGTGATTCCTTAAAGAAAGAATCAGAGGTTAACCTTCCTCAAGTTGTACTCATAAAAAGAAGAAGGATTCACCATCCTTATGCCATTGTTCATGTTATTACATTATTAGTTTTATTTGTCATATTCTGTAACAGGATGTTCTCAGCTGTTTACAAAATCATCTTTCATTAAAGTAGATTTGAGTAACACAATAGCATGACAGTGAAGACCTAATCCACTAATCAAAAGCTTACTTGAAATATAGTAACCTATTCATAGGCAATACCTGCCTGAGTCCTATGGAGCTCGAAGCAGAAGGAGGATCTTATCCAATCCTCATCAATTAGGCTTTTCTTGCAAACTTGGAGCCCCTTTTAACTAAGAATAAAGCCCATAATTTGTCAAGTTTGACCCTACAAGAAAAATCCCTAATAGAAGGTACTTTTTCTGTCATCCCCATTTCTAGCCCAATCAGCATCGGTGTATACCTTTAGTTCAAACTTTCCTTCCTTAGGATACCATAATCCATAATCCTCTATTTTCTTCGGGTATCTTAAAATTATTTTAGTAGCAATCATGTGTGATTCTCTAGGATTAGCAGAAAATCTAGCAACTATTCCCACAGCATGTGCTATGTCTGGTCTACTGTGTACTACATACATTAACTTACCAATCATAGATCGATACAATGTCTGGTTCACCTCTGTAGTTTCATCTTCCTTAGTCAGTTTACATCCAGTAGCCATTGGTGTTCCCACAAGTTTAGCATCTTCCATGCCAAATGTTTTCAATACTTCCTTGATATATTTGGATTGTGAGATGAATATACCATCATTCTGCTAAATCACTTGTAGTCCTAAAAATAACTTAATCTCTTCGAACATAGACATCTCAAATTCATTCATCATTTCATTAGAAAATGACTTACAGATTTGATCTTGACCTCCAAAAATAATGTCATCCACAAATATTTCAGCAATAAGAATAGTATCATTAGTATCTCCTTTCATATACAAATTGTTGTTCTCACTTTTTCTTACAAATCCTATACTTAACAAATAAGTATGCAACCTTTCATACCAAGCTCTTGGTGCTTGCTTCAAACCATATAAAGCTTTATGTAATCTACATACCATATCTTTCTTTTTTGGATCAACGAACCCTTTAGGTTGTTCTATGTAGACTTCTTCTTCAAGTATTCCATTCAAAAATGTTGACTTAACATCCATTTGATAAACTTTGAATTTATTGTGTACAGCATATGCAAGTAGCATTCTAACACCTTCTAGTCTAGAAACAAGTGCAAATATTTTACCATAATCAATGCCTTCCTCCTGTGCATATCCTTTACATACCAATCTAGCTTTATTTCTTGTTACTTCTCCATTCTCATTCTGCTTGTTCCTGAATATCCACTTAGTACTGATAACATTCTTATATTAGGTTGAGGTACTAAGGTCCAAGTTTTGTTCTTCTCTGTCTATTCTATTTCCTCTTTCATTGCATTAACCCATTCATCATTTTCTAATGCAACTTTTACATTTTTCAGTTCATAATCACAAACTAGACATGTACCTTGTCTTGCTTTGCTCCTTGTTTGCATGCCAGCTTGTCTGTCTCCAATAATTTGTGTCTCGGGATGATGTCTCTTGACAAATCTTGCTAGTACTCTATCTCTTCTTTCTTGTTTATCCTGTGTAGGTTCATTTGTTTGCTCGGTAGGTCCATCCTTCTCATTAGTTTCTCTTTCCTATTGCTCGGTATTGTTTTCCTGCTGACCGGTTATCATAGGCTGCGACTTCAGTAAATACTTTAGTTGTTCAATGTAAGTGAATCTACCATAGTCTTCCAGTTCCTTTGTACTTTCCTTTGTGTTCTTTTCATCAAACTCATCAACTCGGACGTTAGTACTTTCAATCATTTTATTTGTAACCTTTTTAAGATATTTATATGCTTTACTTTTAGTGGAATATCCCAGAAATATCCCTTCATCACCTTTTGAGTCAAATTTACCATTTCTCTCATCCTTTAGAATAAAGTATTTACTTCCAAAAATTCTGAAATAACTTACAGTAGGTTTGTGTCCAAACCACAACTCATAGGGTATCTTGTTGGTGTCCTTCTTCAGTTGAACTCAATTAAGAACATAGACTGTAGTGCTGACAGCTTCTTTCCAATATGTTTGGGCAACATTCTTTTGCAACATCAGTGTCCTAGCACAGTCAACTATTGGCATGTTCCTTCTTTCAGTAATGCCATTTTGCTAAGGTGTCCTCGGTGTAGAGACTTATCTTTAAATACCATGCTCATTACAAAAATTAGTAAATTTATTAGAGATAAATTCACCTCCTATATTAGATCTTAAGCATTTCAATTCCTTACCAGTCTCTTTTTCTACCTTAGCTTTATACCAATTGTTTAGCTGTGACACACTTAACAAGTTATAGTTCAGTCCATCTACCCAATAAGCATTATCACATTGTATCCTATCATTTATCATCAAGGATCCTTTACCTTTTACCATACAAGGTGTGTCATTACCCATCTTAACTAATCCTCCATCGTATTCTTCAAGTTGATCAAATTTTTCTTCATCACCAGTCATGTGATGTGTACAGCCACTGTCTATGATCCATGTATTATGTTTGTTAACTCTAGAGATCAGTGATGTTTCTACATGTTTTTCTTCTTCCTCAGAGTCATCTTTCATAGCAACAAATACAACTTCTACATCATCATCATAATTGTATGCACCTTAAAATGGTCGCCTAGACTTTGGGCCCCCATTCAGCAATTTATCAAATCCCTAAATCAATAGTTTCAAAAATCAGCATTTCATCAATTATATCAATTTCCTTGATCAAATCCTATTTTATCATTTTTTATTATTTGTCTTGGGCTAACCATTTTATCCTAAGTCTTTATTTATTTAAAATGAATATTTCATCCCCTTTTAATAAATAAAAAGCCCCACCTTTTCATCTTATCCTAAGTTGCACAAATAAAGCATTATTCTTATTTTATAAAAAGGAGAAAAGCACTTTTTGTCTCATATGGACACAAAAGTCAACTCTTATTTTCTCATTGGAGGATACTTGTGCACATGGATTTCTCCTCTTTGATGCTCCACCGTTGATTAAATCTTTTGCCTCTTAATCTCCATGGTCCATTCTTTCTCATTTCCTATAAAAGAAGAGCTCTCTTCCTCATTTTCATATGCATTTTTTAATACTAATGTTATGCTACAAGTTTTCTAGGTCACTTTGGAGCTTTTGAAGATTTGGAGCATTCTTGACATTTGCATCTACATTCTATTCTTAGTTTCATTCATGCATAGTAGCCTCATGTTCATGCTTTCATACTTTAGATTTCCTTTCAAGCTTTAGAGTAACTCATCTAGCTTAAATAGGAAGGCTTGGTAATACTTGTACTTTCCTTTCATAGTTTAGTTTGTACTTTCATTTCCATAGCTTAGCTTGCACCTCTCATTTCTAGCTTGCATATTCATCTTAATCTAGTTTGCATTTACATTTCATAGTGATTCTTAGAGATATTGGCATTCTTTCCCTTGTCTTCATTTGAATCTCTCATTGTGTGGTTGACTAGCAAGGTCATTAGCTTAATAACTTTAGCTGAGAGAAAACTTTAAATAATCTTGCAACTCCATGCATAAAGAGCTCTAGGTCACTTTCTAAGGTTTCCTATTCATGGATTCCCTTGGATATAATGACTTAGAGAAGTGCACCATTTGAGTGTGTACAAGAATCATATTTAGATTCATTATCTTTAGCTATGTAACATACCTTTTTTCCTTTGTCATTATTGTCTTAGTTATCTCTATTGTGTCAGTAGCCTCTGTTGAATCTCCTGCCATAGCTTCCTTCAGATCGGTCTTTGGTTATTTCATCATCTTTCTTATGTGGACATCTAGTAGTGATGTGGCCAACCTTGTTATAGTTAAATCATGCCAAAGGTAGCTTACCTCTATACCTTCCTTTACCTTTGGGTAGTCTTCTGGCCATAAGAGCTTCAAGTTCATCAAACTCTTCATCGGTATTGCTTTCACTATCATCATTCTTATTATTCCTACTAGACTGACCAATCTTCAGAGAAGACATGAAAGCAGACTCAATAGACGATACAACATTTTTATCAAAGTTATTCAATTCAAATTTTGTGATCTTACCAATTAGATTTTCAAGTGTAAGGACATTACTAGATGCAGACCTTGTTTCATGAATAGTAGATATTCTAATTACTTAAACCGAAAATAAGGTTCTGATTACTTTTCTTACAACTGTCTCTTCACTAATAACTCCATTAGATGCTCTAATAGCATGTACTATCTCTTTCAGTCTATTTGTGTATTCCACAATATTCTCACCTTCCTTCATCTTCATATCATTGAATCTACCCCTTAAGCTTTCTGCTCTGGCTCTCTTGACATTCACATCTCCACTGTAAACTTGAGAAAGTTTATCCCACATGGCTTTTGTAGTAGTGCAGCTTTTAATATCTTCAAATTTGGCATTGGTATAGGAAGAAGCAATCTTCATCATAGTAATATTGTGTTCATGCCTATCTTTCAGTTGATCAAGTGTCAAGGGACCAGGGGTCAGTTCTATATAGCCATTCTCCATCAATTCTAGTGCAGAATTCCCAATTCTAGATATGTGCAACTTCATCTAGCTTTGCCATACTACAAAGTTCCCTTTGTTTAGCTTTGGCACTTCCCTCTTATACATTTTGAGATCTTTGTATTGAAGTCCTTAAAACTCTGTTCTAAGCAACCAATGCTCTGATACCAATTGTTAGAATAACTGAGAGGGGGGTGAATCAATTAATCATTGTCCCAATACAAAATGTATAATCCAAAAACAAATACTTCAACTTCTGCTACTCGATAACTTAAAAATACTTTTACTATCTATGTCTTTACCGACTACTAGTCTAAAACATATAGTAGTTACCGATCAAATCAAATATGCAACATGCAAATATGACATCAAACAAACATCACAATCAACACATAAGACAAGAGATTTAACATGGAAACCCTGTGAAGGGAAAAACCATCTGGAACTAGCAACCCAAAAATATTCACTCTTCTGAAGTGAGGTCAGTGAAGACCCAACCCTGTTAAAGGTTACAAACACACTGTTAGGTGTGACCTTGTTAGAGGATTTAAGACCAACTATTATCGTCCAACTAGCAGTCACTCTTGGGTTGACAGGATAACAATGTTCATTCTATGAATGATACATAATAAGACTTTCTTAGTCCATTTTCTTAAGAGATTTGACTGTATACAATGGTTAAATATGTAACAATAGGTGATCTAATCTATTACAACTTCAATTGCAGATATACAGATCAATATTTAGCTCATACAAATCTTTCTGATCAATGTAACATTTCTAATTCAACAATATATAAACTTATTGTCCATTGGTAATTACTCTTTGTCACTCGATAATGCTCTGTAGTAGGGTTCTCCTTTCACCACTATGATCAGAATGCATGAAAACTTGTTCACGCGATGATTTTGCAGTTTCCTTTTCTTCTGGCATCACACTCACTTATGAAATCTCCAGTCTCTTATATAGACATGTAAACCGTTTTCTTTTTATCCATCAGATTTTGCCACTTAATCTCATCCACTAATTTTGCCTCTTAAACATACCTCGGCACTTGTGTCAATAACACGTTTGAATCTCAATCCATTAGATCTTTCCTAAATTTTGTTAGCCGTCGATCATCATAACAAACTTTATCTGTTACCTCGAAATCATACACTTTCTAGCTCATCAATTCCTATCGGCTAAACTAATCATTTAATTGATTTTGTTCTTCTCGATTAACAAAGAAATGTGTTGGTGAACACAAGCTCAATTTACACTGTGCTCAGTATACACTACACTCCGTCGGTGTAAACTGAAATGCTTCATTAACCGACAACACTGCTTTATGTCTTTAGACTCTTTTCCTCATCATAGATGAATGCAACATAATCAAGTCAATAACATAAGTTCATAGACTCATCAAAAAGTTACTCAATGTATTCCTTATCCTCATCTATCATATCCATCTTCCTCATGTAGATATTTTTGTTCATCATCTCTTTCACTCTTTTTCTACAAATGTTTTGGTATAGTAACTTACAAGATAAGTGTTGTCAAACTACTTGACATCAATGAAAACATAATACTGATTTAATCACATTACATATCTAATCAATCATCTCGGTGATCTTAAATCACATTTTCTTCAATCAAATTCTAAATCAGTTGTAGTTCATCATAACTATGTGGAAAAATTGTGAACACTACCTTTGTTGTTGTTCCTACTTTTGATAAATTTCAAATCTTAAGCTAGGTTTGCCTTGGTTGAATGCCATGTATGTTGTTACTTCACCTATCCATAAGTGTCTTTAATTTATTCATGATGAAGAAGTGAAGACAGTTAATCATAGTTTATATCAACCTTCTAGGCCTAGAGATTGTGCTACTCTTGATTTATTTTGGCCTTCATTACCTAATTCATGTCCTCCTCGACATGATAACCTTTTTTGTTCATATCAAGCTTATAAACATCATAAGATTATTGAATTAAGCATACCTCCTATGGATCTTAATCATGGTCTTTTACCTACACCTTCTATACCTCCTTTAACTATGGCTTCTAGTTCTATTAATCAAGTTCCTCCTATTGTTGATAATCCTATTGATCTTCCTAAAGAACCTGTAAAGGATCCTGTGATTGTTCCTCCTAGTTCTCAACCTATTTCAAACAAATCAAAATGTAATTGATTTTCTAATGAGCATTGTAAGAAGCATCATGCTCATGCTAAAGCTCGTAATTCTATTCTTCAAAGATCTCTACCTGCTTCGGATAAATCTATGCATGATGTGTTAAAATAAGTTGTTACTAATAATGATGTTAAGTTGCATGATTATGATGATTCTATTCATATCTTAGATCATATTTTGATTAATTTGGATGAAGAAGATACTCTTGATGATACTGATGATGTTAATGATGAATATGAGACTATTGACATTGACATTGATTTACCTAATATACTTTCATCACAATTAACTCTTACACCTAGTGTCAAACATTGTGATTCTCAAGAGGATCCTTGTTTGGAATTGGCTATCATTCCTACTATGTTGGATATATTCCCTCTTGTGAACCCACCTTCGCTAAATGATATACAATGAGATGGGGAGAGTAGGCAGCATGCATGATTGGCTTGTCTTTTGTGGTAGCTTTTTTGTGTGTTTGCCTATTGTACTATGCTTCTTCTGTAATGTGTTTGCTAAATGTTGTTAGATTATTTTATACGGTCTTTGTTACTCTATTGGTGCAAGGTGATAAAGGAATCGAACTTGTTGTACAATTCATCTATATGTATCTCTATTCTTCTATGTGTTGTTTCATGTTATATCATAACTATGATATTGTTTGTAAATGTTTCCTTGTGTAATCTACTTGGATTCGAGATGTGGTAGCACTGATTCTTTTTGGTCTCCATGTCATGGTTTGAAAAGATTCTCCTTCATATATCTTATGTGATCTTTCCTCCTTTGTGATTGTAGTTCTACTTTCTTTGGGGAATGATGTCAATTCATTTGGAATAATATCATATATATATTATCTTATGATCATACTGACCCCACGGTAGGTAGATCCCTTTTGTGTTCTTTGTATGTTTCTATGATATTTCCCTCAATTTGTCTTCATCTGGGGGCATCTTGACGTGAAAACATAATCAGTGGAGTTGTTTATGTTTCTGTTAAATCCATTGCTCCTGTTAAAGTGTCAGCATTGACTTTAACATGGGGGCATATGCTCTGCTCACCTATTGCACACACACACTTTTTGATATGCACATATTATTTTTCAAGATACCTTTTTCTCCCTTTTTAGATTAGTGACTAATCCTTAAAGCATGGATTTATATTTTAGGATCTCTTGATCCCTCAAGTTTCAAATATACATATATTTTGATCCCTTGAGGTCAGAGGTGTCCTTAAGACTAGATCTCTTTTATTTTTGGTTTTATTCTTGTGGAATAGAATATTCCTAAGGATGAATCCTTGATGGGTTGACTAGTGAGTAGCCACATTTACTAGGCGGTTCAACTCATCTTTTCAGTTGTGTTGTTTCCTTGTGTGGTTCACAATGGGACATAAGTTCTCATTGGGTGAGATGATCACACCCTTTCTTTCTCTCTCTAGAGATGTCTCTCTTATTGTGATCTGGGAGTCAACGAAGACTTCAGTCCCTAGGGGCTTAAGGTTTTTCTTTGTCCCTTGGATTATGATAAGATTATCTTTTCATTCTGATCTCCTTTACCAAGAGTTTGCATTGAGTCCATACTCTTGCTAAAGTGGGGGCTTAATGTATCATCTTAAAATGGAAGCACTTCCATGATAAGATAATTTAGCCCACCAAGTAAGTGGTCTGGGGTCATGTTAAGCACCTTGATTGGGTCTTTTCATGTATTTGGCTTTTACCCCTGTTATGCTTCCTTCTGCACCTATTTTCCACTTCCTGACTGCATTTCTTGGCATTCTGGACTAAGGTCCTGAGGTTTTTGACCTCAAGGTCAAAGTCAACCTTGAGGGTCAAATTTGACCTTGACTCTGACCTAGGTCAGGGTCGACCTCGACTCTAACCTAGGACAGAGTCTACCTCATCCTTGACCTACATTTCAAATTTCAAGATTTTCTGATTTCTGGGTATCGGGTTTCAGAAAGATTCTTTTTCCTGCCTCTGGGTCAGCCATTTTGGGTTTTCAGGATGGTAAATCCTTAATTGCATTTAATATGGGTCTATTTCTAGGGGTTAAGGTTAATTGAGATTTAATTCCCCAATGTCAACCTTCTCTAGAGGTTTGTGCCCTAGTTCACTATAAAAAGAGGCCTTCCTCTCTCATTTTCACATCCACAATCAAGAAATCACATATCATCTCAAGCAATTTCATGAGCAAGCTCTCAAGTGCAAGAAAGTGAATTCAAGCATTCAAGTGTTCAAGCATTCATTCATCAAGGAGATCCATTGTTAGCCATTGAAGGATTCAATCTCTTTGGAGCCCCCTTGAAGATCCATCCTTCTACATTCATCCAAACCTCCTCATATGCAAAGATCCATTCAAGATTGGTGTTGAAGATCAAATGACATTGATTTAAGACATCCTACATTCATTCTACATTCATTGGAGCATCCCTACTTGTGGATTTGAGGATTCGAATCCGCTACAAGGACCTCAACATAAGCAAGGTGAATTGTTTCATTTACTTTGTTTATGCACATTACAATTTTAATTCAATTTCAAGGTTAATTCCTAAATTGGGGTTTGACCAAGGCAAACCCCCCATACAAACAACAAAACCCTCTTTTTCTTGCAGGTATAGGTGCAGAACTTTGGATCTGAGCTTGGATTTGGATACCCTTTTCGATGAACTTTCAAGATCTGTGAACATAGTCAAAGTCGACCTTCAGAATATTAATGTAGCCTTTGACCTTTTATCAGGGTCAAAGACTACCTGCTATCAGAAAGATAAAACTTTTCTAGGTTTTCTTCATCTCGACATTTCCAGTCTAAAACAGGTTGCAAAATTCTCTGAAACTGCACACAGCCATCAGAAATTGGCATTTTCCAGATTTGCCCTATTTTGAGGTTAGTATTTTCCTTTCAATTATTTCAGATTTCAAGCACAACTCCCCTATAGGGAAATATAAGGTTTTCTTCCTTGTTCATATTCTCCATAGATTGATTCGATTGTTTATTAACCTTTTGGTTGATCAATTTGGATCTCTCCTTTGGGAATTGGGATTTAGAAGTAGATCTCATATTTACCCCATACATTATAGAAGGGAATACTATTTCCTTCTATTCAATATGATGATCCATTTTTTATCTCGAGATATTGGACTCAGTTTCTTAGTTTATGTTCTTTATGCTTTGATACTTGTTGACACTTTGATGGACTTTGGTTCTTGGATGTTTATTTCTTTGATGATGATACCATGGACTTTGATTCTTTGCTGACAAATTTACTTTATATGATGTCATCATGTGTTGGTCTTCATTTTCCAAGTGTTTTTCTATGATATGCAAATCTATATGAGGCTATCTTCTACATGCTTTCTTTTTACACTTTTTCATAATGCAGTTGATGATATGAATGCATATGTTCTATTTATGCTTAAATGGTTGTCTTATGTATGATATAGAATAGATGAATGTATGCGATATGAATTTAGTGATTTATAATGATTAATGCTATGATATATGATGTTTTTTGAATGCATATGGTACATGTGTTAAAGTTGTATGATGATGTAATGATTAATGCAATGTGATGGTATTTATGGATGCATCTATTTGATGATATTAAATGTTAATGGATATTAAATGTAATGGATTTATTGTACTCAAATGTGATGTAAAATGTGATGTACCTATATGATGTAATGAATCAATATTGATGTTTAATGATTAATGATTTATGATAAATGATATTTATATGGATGATGTTGTAAAAAAATGATGTCAATGATGCAAATGCAAGGATATATAATGTATGGATGTGGATATGGATATGTAATGACCTAATACACTTCTATTTGAATATAATTCAATGTGTAAATGCAAGGAAACTTTAGTGAATGTACCTAAATGGATAATACAATGTGATATGCAATGCAATGTTTTTAAATGAACTTAATGGTATGCAACTAAAATGTCTCTATGATGAAATTAGCACTACTGAATTAGATGATTTGATGAATGCAATGAATGCTACCTAATGTAATGTAATGAACTTAATGGTTTAAAAATGAATGATTATAAATGATGAATGTCTCTAAATCAGATGGATTTAAAATGAATGCAAACTAATGTAATGCAACATTATATGAACTTTTAATGAATTTAATGCAAACTTAAGTGACGAACTTAGATTAAAGTTAATGAAAACTAACTTAAATGAACTTAGGGGAAAAGTCCTAAACGAATGCAAGATAAGATTATTTTAACAAATGAAAGTGAACTAATGCAATGCACCCTTTGTTTTGTTTTTTATTGCCAACATACTCGATCACATATAGTTTTTGATGTTCATTTGATTTTTGATTTAATTCCATCCCCTTTTTATTTTTCTCTTGCACATTTGTTTTTGAAGTAAGAAAGGAAAATACTTTTAAATGCATTTAATCTAGGATGTATGCAACTAACTGTCACTATTAAAAAATTTAGAGCTTATATTCATCATCAAGCAATTTTTGGAAATCCAAAATTATTACAACCATTACTAGTTTAACCATGATTATACGAATACCCTTTTTACCTCTTACATTTCTTTCCCATCCTTTGGTGCGACTATCATTGATTGAAGTCAATCATGAGAGTACGAATATCGATTTTGTCAGATTCTATGTTGCAAGTGTATTTTGGTATTATGATATTTAACATCAAAATATCCAAGGTATCCTTTTGCGTAAACCAACAAAGATCTTAGTTTCATCATATGTACAAGTCCTTGATGATTCTTTGATGATCACGTCCTTAGACAAATAATACATTCTTCAAAACTTTGATCTTAAGACAGTCATTCAGAAATCAATAAAATATCATGCTTTCATCATAGCTTGTCTAGTTTAAAAACTTTCATTGATTTGCTAGAAATACATGATTCCATCAATCAAGTCAATACTTTTAGAAAAAAAATTACACTGTTTTTCAAATCCATATTTCAAGTATAGTTCTATCCATTTCATACTTTTAATCTTGATAAAGATAAGGTCTTTGTGAGATTTTGGATTGATTTTTGCATTTGATTGAAAATTGGATTAAGATTAGGATTTGATTGAGTGTTTCACTTGTTCTTTGATGCATTGATTTGGTGTTTGATTGAAGTTTTCTTTTGATGAATCCTTCCTCCTTTATAGTAGATTTCCCCCAGTTTGATGTGATTTCATTGTGGGACTTGGGAAAATTTGTAGATTAGGTGACCAAAATCTTTAGGTACTCACAAATGTAACTATGGGGTTTTATTATGCAATATATACAAATGTTGTTGCATGCAATATTTACAAGGATGACCACTAGATATGCAACTAACTTGGACTTCCAATGGCACCTATTTACCAGGTTTTCACTGATTGAATGGATTTTCTTTCTTTTTCTTTTTTTAAAGCTTTTTCCTCTTTTTTTTCTACCAAGGTGCCTATTTGGTAGGTTTTCACCAAGGTACTTTTTTCTTTTTTGATTTTTTGGTATTTTCTATTTTTTCAATTTTTTTGTTTCCATATTATCAAGGTGCCTATTTGATAGGTTTTCACCAAGACAACATATTTTTAAGGATCCTTTCTGATTATTTTTGGCTTTCTTCATGCTCAAATTTCCACTATTTTTTATCTTCTCTATTTTTCAATGTTTTTGGTATTTTCAGGATCTCTTTTGATTATATACAATAAATAGGATGCTTGCTCATCTGATATTTCTGATACTCTTTTTCTCTTTCCCTCTTCAATTTCTTTAGGTGTAGAACCTTTTCAAATGTATACTATTTATTGGCTCTTGCGACTCCTCTCCTTCATAATCAGCTAGTTTGTAAGTGCCAATGCCAAAGGATGAAGTGATCACACAGGGTCCTAACCATTGTGCTTCCCATTTTCCTTTCTTCTCCCTTTCTACTTGATTCTTAGGATTTTTGCGTAACACTAAGTCACCTATTTGGAATGCCCTTGGTTTGATATGTTTGTTATAGTTTCTAGTCATTTGATTCTGATACACTTTTAGTTAATCAAAAGCTTGTTGTTGTCTCTCATCCAGCAATTCTAGTTCATGTAACCTAGAAACTCTATAGTCTTCAATTAATAATCCATGTAATGAGACCCTTAAGGATGGAATTTATACCTCCAAAGGTAAAATTACTTCTACTCCATAGAGTAGGGTTTATTTAAATGTGCCAATCTCTACCTGAATTATCCACGGTTCTCTTCAATATCTTTAAGATGTTCTTGTTTGTAGCTTATGCTTGCCCATTACCTTGTGGGTAATATATTGAAGATGAGTGATATATCATATGAAATTTTTTACATAGCTCTTTTAAATCCTTATTTTTGAAATGTTTTGCATTGTCTGTTATGATGGCATGAGAAACACCATATCCACAGATTATGTGATTTAATATAAACAAGGATATCTACTTTTCTGTGGCAGTGGATAAGGGTACAACTTTCCACCCATTTGGTAAAATATTCTGTTGTAGTAATGATGAATTTATGACCATTTGAAGATGGTGGATAAATCATCCCTATTAAGTCCAAACCCCACTGATAAAAGGCCCAAGGTGTTTTCATAGGATGAAGCTCTTATGTTGGTACGTGGGTCAAGTTCCCATGATATTGACACTTACAACATGTTTTTGCAAAGTGACAAGTGTTCTTTTCCATCGACGGCCAAAAATATCCTATCTTAAGAAGTTTCTTTGCTAGGGTTAAACCATTTGAATGTGACCCACAAATCCCCTCATGAATCTCTTGAAAGGCTATGTTTGATTCCTCTTTATCTAGATATCTTAAAAGCATTCCATCTAGACTCTTATGATACAATGTGTCAGATATCAAGGTATAGCAAGAAGCTTGGCATATAAAACTTTTCTTTTGATTCTAGTTTGGTTTAAGGGTAATATTTGGTCTTTCAAGTATGTATAAATGGCTCCATACCAAGGTGATTCATGTCTTGTTAGTAAAAAAATAGTATGAGGATGGGAAGGGTCAAATGCAGGTTACTTAACTTCTTCTACCAGGAATTCATATATGGTGCTTTGATCTGGTATTTGGAGAAGTGATGCCAAAGTAGCCATTGCATCTACTACTTTATTCTTATCCCTTGGTACTTGATCAAATGTGATGAGAGTGAATTATTTATTAAGATCCTCAATCATATTCTTGTATGGTATCAACTTGTCATCTTTAGTTTGATACTTGTCATTAATCTGATTAATAACTAGTTGGGGATCTCCATAGATTTGTAGCTCTGTTACTTTCCATTCTAATGTCAACTTTATACCAATGACCAATGCTTCATACTCAACTATGTTATTTGTGCATGAGAATAGTAATTTGTATGATTTCAGAATTATAGACCCTTGAGGAGTAATCAAAAGTATGCCTACTCCTGATCCATGTTGTGTATAAGAACCATCAAAATATAATTGCCATGTTTTTTCTTCGACATTAACAATTTCAAAATCTAGAAATTCCACATGAATTGGATGTTCATCTTGTAATGGTGACTCTTATAATTGATCAACTATGACTTGGCCCTTGATATATTTTTGGTCCACATATTCTATATCAAATTCACTTAGAACCATGACCCATTTGGCTAGTCTCCCATTCAATGTTGTTTTGCTAGGAAGATATTTCAAGGGATCAATCTTTGCAATGAGTTGAATCTTGTGGGATAACATATAGTGGCATAATTTTTGGGAAGCAAAAATCACAGCCAAACATGCTCTTTCAATGAAGGTGTAATTCAACTCATACTTCACCAAAGTTCTACTTATGTAGTATATGGCTTTTTCCTTTCCTGATTTATCCTTTTGAGCCAAGAGTGCCCCTAATGAATGTTCTGTAGCTAAAATGTATAGAATTAAAGGCTTGCCTCTTATTGGTGGCATCAAATTTGGAGGGTTCATTAGATATTTCTTCAACAAAGTGAAGGCTTCTTCACATTTCTCATCTCATTTGAAAACTGTGTCCTTGTGAAGGAGTTGAGTGAAATTATGGCACTTTTCTGCTAAATGAGAGATGAACCTTTGAATAGATTGGATCCTGCCTTGAAAAGATCTCATCTAAATTATATTTCTAGGTGCCCCCATTTCTATGATGGCTTTGAATTTGGCCGGGTCTACCTCTATTCCTTTTGTTGAAACAATGTACCCTAGTATCTTTCCTGATTGAACATTGAATGCGCACTTCTTTGGATTTAACCTTACTTTGAATTGTTCTAATCTTAAAAAGATCTTTTATAAGATGGGTATATGTTCATCCCTTGAGTGGGATTTAGCAAGTATATCATCTACATAGTCTTCCATGAACTTGTGCATCATGTCATGAAATATAGTCATCGTGGCCCTTTGATAGGTCGCTCTGGCGTTCTTTAGACCAAAAGGCATAACATTCCAGTAGAACGTCCCCCATGCACATGTGAATGCTATTTTGTCTTGATCTTTAGGTGCTATCTTTATTTGATTATACCCACTAAACTCATCCATAAGTGAGAACATTGAATGTCCTGCTATTAGATCTATGATGGCATTTATGCTTGGTAACGAAAAGTTGTCTTTAGGACATGCAAAATTAAGATCCCTAAAGTCCATGCAAATTCTGATAGATTTGTCTACTTTGGAAATAGGCACAATATTTGAAATCCACTCAACATAATCAATGGCTCTTATAAACCCTACTTTCAACAATTTTTCCAACTCTACTTTTACAAGAAAAGCTATGTGTGGATGCATCTTTCTTAGTTTCTGCTTCAGTAGTCTTACTCCTTCCTTTATGTTCAAATGATGCATGATCAAATTTGGATCTAATCCAGGCATATCATCATATGATCATGTGAAATTGATTTTTTTTTCTTTGAAAAATTTGATGAATCCTTTCTTTCTTCATTAGATATAGATGTTGCTAGGTGTATGATTCTTGGCTCTAATTCTGACCCAATATTCACTTTCTATGTTGGTTCAATTAAGATAGGTGATCTTTCTTCATAATTCTTGGGCAAAGTATCCAACCCTTCTTCCTTAGGTGCCTCTGTTGGGTTTTCACCTTTCAAAATGTTCTTTATTTCTTTTTCTTTTTGATTTAATGTTGCCACAATGTGGTTTTCAACATTAAGTTCTTTCCATTTTTTAATTTTTTCAATTTTTTCTAAACTGAAAGGTTGAATATTCCCCTTTGTCACTTCTTCCTGATATTCCATGATAGAAGAAGGCTCAACCACATTAAGGCATTAGGACACCAAGTTATCATTCAAAAATGTAGGGAGGATGGTAGGTTCAATGGAATCCTATTCAATTAATTTAGAATAGATAAGGGTCAAAGGATCAATGCTTTGGTTTAGTCCGAGAGGATTTAGGGACATGACTTCATTTGAAGGTTCAAACATTGTGTCATGCCCATAAATTTACACCCAAAATCACACCAATTTTTATTTTATTTTATAAAGGTAATAATTTTATGTCTGAGGTTAGCCATTGACTGAAGTAGTATAGTTGATCCTAAGAAGGCTTAGTACGAAAATCTTAAGCAAGAGGAGTGTAACGTTACGAGGGATCAATTTGATACATTAGTTAATTTAATCTACTAGGTCAAGTATCAAGTTACGTATTCTTGGTAAGCTAACTTAGTTAAGTATATTGGATTCATTAGCTTTAATTGACCACCTAATCTAAGCACATTAAAAATTTAGTAAATTTCATTACTAACTAGTAGTGGATTAACGCATAACTTGTACGATCCAACTACACAAATGGATAAAATTGGGTTAACCACGATCAATAATAAATACAAAAAGTTAATTATTAAATATATTAGCTAATTAATATATATTAACCATTAATATATATTAGTTACTAATATATTTACTAATAGAATCATCTATCAAAATATAGATTCGTAAATTTATTAATTATTTAATATATATTAAGGGTCAAAGGATCAATGCTTTGGTTTAGTCCGAGAGGATTTAGGGACATGACTTCATTTGAAGGTTCAAACATTGTATCGCTTAAGTCTATAATGTGTGCCTCTTCAAGATGTTCTAAAGAACTAGGGTCAAAATCTTCCTCACTATAATCCTCTAAGGTTTTCGTTGGATAAAAATCTCGTGGATTAAACCTAGGGTTAGATTCTTCCATAGTAGGTCTCCATGAGGGTATGTAAGGTTCTCCTACCCAATTATTTCTCTCAATTTATTGAATTGGTAAATTATCTGAGACCACTTGGCTAGAACTTGATGCTTGATTCTGATTTGATTCTAAGACTTGTTCTTTTCCCTTGCTAGGAGTATAGGTGTGAATGACATCAACTTCTTTATCTTGGCATGACTCACTTGACAATGAGTCCCATTCCCAATTGTTCAAATCTTCATCACTTTGGGAACCTAGTTGTAAGATTTGGTCATAAACCAAGGGATACTTCTTTTGAGTGTACCCTTGTTCTAGGTACCCTAAGCCAGTTTTCTCCTTACTATCTCTCCATGTCATTTCAATGGGTTCAACAAGTCCTTCATTTCTTGTTCCTAAAGGCCCTTTTCCTTTGTATCCTATTTTTTTCATTATTTTAAATCCTTTCCCATATTGATGTGTGGGAATGCTTATATTTTGGATGCGCTTTTCATGTGCACTTGATTCCTCATCCTTATATAGCCAATTTAGGATTTCGTTATCTTCTTCATCCATGGATGAAGATGTAATTTCCCTCACAAAGTGATCATTGTATTTATAAGGTAAATTGGATGGTCTTCCATATGATTTTGGAGATAGGGGTAGATCCATAATGGATAAGGAGTATTCACCTACACCCTTTTGTTTGATTTGACATTGCTTTTCAAAGTTTTTCATCATGTGATCCATTTTTTGATAATGAGCATCTTTGGTGTAGATTTGAATGGATCTAGCTTGGTCTTCTTTCTATTTCTCAAGAGCACTCTCCTCACTAACCTTCTCTTTTCCTTTTATCGATGTAGTTAGGCTAGTAGGACTTTGGTTATTTTCAACAAAAAATTATTTTTCTTCTTTTTAATTTCCCTTCAAAGATCAAAGATCTTTTGAACTTTGTCCTTGCTCTATTCTTTGGGAGATGGACCCTTCTACATTATGTGGGACTAAGGAGTCATTAATAGGCTTCATGTTATTACAATATTGAAAGGGGTTTGATTCCCCACTTACCATGACTTCTTGTCCTAGATAGGGGAATTTGAGACATTGATGGTATGTTGAGGGTACGACCTGCATTTCATAGATCCATGGCCTCCCTGATAGGCTATTATAAGTCATCTTTAGGTCAACTACTTGGCAAATAGTCTCTTTCTGCATTGGACCAACTCTGATAGGAAGTACTATGACCCCTTTGGAAGCTCTTTCTTCATCATCATAGGCTTTTATGGTTATCTTTTTCTTTGGGTCAATAGCCTCCTTAGAAAATCCTAAGGCTTTTACCAATTTTAGGGTACAAATATTCAAGCCATATCCTCCATCAATGAGTACTCTTTTCACTCTATGCTTGTGGATTAGGACCTCTATATGCAAGGAAAGATTTTGCGGGTGGTTTAGAGACATATCATCTTGATCTAAAAAGGATAAACAATGGAGTGCAACAAGATGTCCTACCATGTTTTGAAATTTATCCGCATCTAAATTTAGAGGTACATTAGTCTCTACCAAGGCTTTTTCTAGAATCTCCTTATGATTTGGTGAAAGCTTGAGTAATTCTAGAATAGAGATCTGAGCAAGGGTTCTTTGCAATTGGTCTACCAAATTATATTGTTTTGAAGATGAAGATGAAGTTTGATTTGGTAGGAAAATCCTTGGGGCATTTCTTGGTAGTGTAATTTTTTATGCTTTCCCCCTAGTAACAACATTAGATGTTGCTTCCCTTGACTTTTCTTTTACCACAATCACATTTATGGTGTTTTCATCACCACTTAAAGTATTAATGGTGTTATCATAAGTATGAGCAAAATTAACTTTCTCATTACCTCTTTTGTTGTTAGAATTGATATTTGATGATTCACCCTTTTCATGGTTTAGGAAAGGGTTTTTGAAAGCCATATGATCCTCATTGTTTTGAGGCCCTTCCACTTTTATTGTTCCATCATCAATTAGGTCTTGGACAAGATGTTTCAATTTCATGCACTCATTGGTTTTATGTCCCTTATTACGATGGTATTCACAATGGTGAGAATCATTCCACCAATTTGGCTTAACTTGGGGTTCATATGGCCTTGATTCGGGTAAGGTAATGATTTTCTTAGCCACCAAAGTCCTTAATGCATTTTCCAATGGTTCACCTAAAAAGGTGAATTTTCTCTTTTGATATGTGGAAAAGAAAGGCTTAGGCTTGTTGACATTGGAACTATTAAAGGGATTGTTGTTAGCATTTTTATTGTTGTTGTTAGGATTGTTATTATTGAAAGGGGCTTTGTTTGTTTGATTTACGTTATATGTTGAATTGGCCCCACTTGATAAATGAAAGGGGGTAGCCTTTAAGTTGTGTGCTTCCACAACTCCATCATTCACAAGATTTTTGTTATTGTTCTTCAACCATAGTCTAGGTTTATCATTATGATTATTGGCTCCTTTATTATTCTTATAATTAGATACATTATGATTGTTACTAGTGTTGGTATAGGGTTTATTATCTTTAAACAACTTGATTTCTCCCCTTTTAACCAACATATCTTCAATTTTAATCCCATTCTCAATAAGTTTTTCAAAAGTAGGGGGACATTGAAGTTAGAGCCTATAGTTCATCTCCACATTTAAGTTGTTCATAAATATTTCCATTTTCTCCTTCTCAGGGATACTTCATGGATATCTTGCTAAACTATTCTCCACCTTTGAAGAAACTCTAGGAAAGATTCACCATCTCATTGTTTAGTGTCACATAGGTTGAGCATGGTAATCTCATGTTAGATGTTGTAAGAATAATTGGTTACAAATTTGGAGGCTAATTCCTCGAATGTCTTTAACCATTGTGGAAGTTTTGAGAACCATTCCATGGCTTGACCTCCTAAACTTCTTAGAAAAAGTCTCATTAGGTAAGTTGTATCATGCATAAATTTGATGCTTAGAGCACAAAACTCTCTAAGGTGATCCTATGGGTCCAGTTTACCCATGTATTTGTCGTACTTAGGAAAGACTACATTTATTGGAAAAGGTGCCATAACCAAGCTTATGTCAAAAGAAAATGGGCACAAGGCCTCGATAGAGAATGGCTTAGGCTCAGCAACCTTCTTCATTAGGTCAATTTGGGCTTGGAACATTTTAAATTGTTTACTCATTGCACCCATTGGATTAGCATCTTCCTTGTCCTTCTTAAGTTGACCAACGCCATAATCATGTGGAAGTTTTACCCCTTCTTGGGCTAAATTTAGGAAATATCTTTCCCTATCTCTTTCTATTAATTTTTCCATGACTTCAAGAAATTCCATGTCTTGAGCCGCCCTATTAGCTTTATCTTCAATTGTTTCTTTAGGTCCTTGATCGGCATTATTAATGTGGTCATTGTTACCTCCATGGATGTAATCATAAAACATGGAATTTCTATATCCATTGGCTCAGTTCTCTTTTCAAAAATATTTGGGAGACTATCCCCTTGGTTTTGATTTATAAAAGAGCTTTGGGATTAAAATTCAGGGACCTCTTTCGCAATGCAAGTGTCATCCTCTTGTAAGGATAATTTGAGTTGATGTGATTGTGTAGAAACGGGCATTCAACAAGGTTTGATTTTGAATTTCTTCCCCTAAACTTGGTAATTGTTTTCTTTTATGAAGAGATTTAAAAATATAAGATGAATTTTCAAATGGATATCTCTTACTTGTTGTATGTAGTTTTCAAACAAAGCAATCACAAATGCACTTGTTCTTTTTAACCCTCTGCACAACAAGTGTTTGAATTTGTAAGGACGTTATCATGGGTTTTTGCATAAAAAGACACTTCAAGCAATCTACCTAGTTCACAATTTGGTTCGTAAACATGGCTCTACAAGGTAGGATTTTCTATTTTAACAAGGCATTTAATCAAGATTCTGTTCAAAATGGACATTAAGTTTTCATCCTCCAAAATTAGGAGGCTTCCCACCACTGGTATGTCAGAGTTTTGTGCAATCCCGTAGGACTACTCGACAAAGTTTGAAAGCTTAATATCCTTTTGTCACACACCCCATTAAGGATGCATGCATTTTATTTTAGAGTGGGTTGGATTTTTGTGGTAAAAACAAATGTATCCCACTTTGGGCTGTCCCTCTCACTGGCCTCATTAAGGCAAATCTCGGGAGGCGAGCCCACTATGGATCTAGCATGTTCATATTGAAAGCAATAAAGTGGAATGAAGAGATAGGTTTCGGGAGTTTGTTTCACCAAAAGGTGAAGAGCATATCCCTATCTATTTCTCAATTCCCAAACACAACTAACAAGGTTCAATTCCAAAACCCACTAACTAATGGGAATCGAGTATTTCTACTCTTTTCCACAAACAAAGGGTTGTTCAAATTTAGTGTTAGATTTACTTAGCCTTTCTTTTAATCAAGGAATTTTATAATTTTGGCATTTTGATTCACTTAGAAAGTGAAGAGCATAGGCCTAGTATCAAATCCCTTAAACAATAATAGGATGCTTTAATTACTAGATTTTGAAATTGACAAGGCCACAATTTAAGCAAAAATTGACCAAGTTTTGGGCTTACCTTGTTTCGAAGCTAGCTAAGGCTAGGGGCATTTTTGATGAATCTTTCATTATTTATGCTCACCTAGTGGTGATCGTTCTTTCCCATTTGCTTCTCCTCCAACAAGTTAGTCAACACAACCAAACAAAGTGAAGAAAATCAAGAATAAATTGGAATTTACACCTTATTTATCAAATTTGATAAAAATTGATTAAGGCAAGTAAATCCAATTTAATGAGATGAACTTTGATTTATACACTTCTACAACTCTTAAGTATTGTTCATATACCTCATTTTCTTGTTGTGAATCCTCCAAAATCAGCTTGATGTGCACAATGTTATCCTCCTTAATCTTTTTGGTCAAATCCTTCTCCTCATTGTTAAATCTGGTCTCTGGTTTTTTTATTTTTCAATGACCAGTCATCCTACAGACACAGAGAAATCATTTTCCATATATTAGATTCTATAAATTTTCAACTTAATTAAATGTGCAGCAGAATCTATTGAATGGATTGTTAAAATTATTGAAAGCGCTATTTAAAATATCAAATGCACTATAGAAAATTATTAAATGCGCAGGAACAAAATTTAAATGCACTACTAAAATAGGCAAAGGCATTAAAATAAAGTCTTGAACGTGCTAGAGAATGGATTGTACGTGCTAGAGAGTCAGAGTATATGCGCTGAAAGAAGGAAGACATGAAATATAAGGATTTAAATGTGTTGAAACTCTGTGCAAATGTGCAATACTTTGATGTAGATGTGTTTTTTTAGACCTTGTACGCACTGGAGAAACTATTGTATGTGCTAGAGAATCTGTCAAATGCGTTGAAAAACTTGTAAAACAGAGAGCAATAAAAGGATTTGTAGAAAAAAATTTATTTCTCCAAATTTAGAAATTTATGAGGCCTAAGGCCCCACAGTGGGTGCCATTTTGTGTGCTAAGGAAAGCACCTTCATATGGTTAGTATCTTCAATAAATCAAAATAACAAGTGAATAACCATAAGAAGCAATTTAACTAAGTAAATTCAAAGAAGATTGAGCACTCTATGGTGTGTGCTAAAATGCTAACACACTTCTATGAGTCATTATATCCAAGATTGCTCAAGAATGAGGTCTCAAATGATGACTCATAGCTCTCTATTCATAGAGTGCAAGGGTTTGTAATGGAGGCCCTCAGTTTAGACCTAGTTTGTGCCCATGCAAGTACACCATAAAATGAGAGATTCAAAGAGGAAAATAAATAATTCTAGTCTACATGATCATTAAGTATGCATGCAAATGAAAATGAAAGCTATGCTATATGATAACAATGCATGAAAGAAAACTAATCTATGAAAGGAAATGCTTATGAAAGATTATTCTATCAAAGGAAATGTGAATCTAATCTAACATGCAAATGCAAGAGTAATCTAAATGGATTTCCATGGAGGCATGAGAGAAGAAGACAAGAAAAGAGAAGTTGCAATATCCAAGCTCAAGTGCTCAAATTCTCCTCCAAAATCGCTCTCCAAACCTGCATAACAATAACATAAAATCTCGGATCTCTAAAATCTCTATGCATAAAAATGAGAAGGAGAGGGCTCCTTATAAAGGATTTAGAAATGAATGGACGATCAAGATTAAGAGGCAAAAATAAATGAGCAATGGTGGAGATTAAATCTTGGTTGATCCATGTGCTCAAGATTCTCAAGAGGCAAAATCAATAGACATGGTTAAGAGGCAAAAAGATGTGTGGAAGAGATTAAGAGGCAAAAGGAGATTTCACTCATCTTGGAAAGCGTGCATTCAATGTGTAGACAAAAAGTCTTTTTCTTTTTCTTTTTATTTTATTATTTATTTATTATTTTTAGCAAAGTGGTTTCTATTATTTAATTAAAAGATTTTTTTATTTAATTAAAAGGGAGCATGTTCTCTTAATTAAATAAAACTTAGGATAAAATGATCAAACCTTAGGAAATATTGAAATATTTGAATTAATTGTGATTTGATCAAGGAAAATGATTTAAATTAAAAATATTGCAAAGCATTGATTCAAGAAATGATAAATTGATGAATGGGGGCCCAAAGTCTAGGCGACCATTTTAGGGTGCATACATTTGCCCCTCTTTGACTAATGTGTGATCTTTATGGGAACACATGTAGTCAAAGAATGAAGTTGAAATGTGAAATTGATTTGGGATCACAAAAAAACCTAAATGTATGATCGATGAACAGGAACATATCAGGACAAAGATAAGCTAATTGAAAAAGACAAGGCCAACACCCCTGTATATAGGTAATTGTCAAGTCTCTAGCAAGGTTTCCCCAAGAGAAGCAATTGATAGGATTGATAAAGCTGAATCAAGGATTGAAGTTTGATAGGTACTGCCCCCTCACGATCGAAATCAAAATGAGATAAAGGAGAAACAAAAAATTGATAAATTTGATCAAATCAAACTAAAGATAATGTCCTTGATGTAAGATGAAAGATATAAGGATCACAAAATTAGGGTAGATCATCAAGCATGAAAGATTATGCCCCAAGGTTGAATTAGAAGAAAAGAAGTGGGGTGAAAGTGAATGGAAGATAGAAGTTTGGAAGAGGTAAAAAGAAATGGGGAGAAGAAAGAGAATTTTTGTCAAGAAAGAGAATGCCTCAAAATCAATCAAATGTTCAAGATAGGAAATTTCGATTGAGATCATGAAAGAAGATAAGGAAATGAAGATCAAAACGTGACCACAGTTGATTAAAAGTCCAAAACAAAGATGAAGGAAAACCCTCTCAAACTCCTAATGCAACCTAAAAATGCAAATTAACATGAATTCTAACAATGCAAGCTACATGAAAATGCAAAGGTGTACTTGCAATAGAGCAACTGTAACATAGGATTCCGTGTTCATCATTCATTAGAGAATGTTAAGGAACTTATTTTCATCATTGGGCCATTATTAACGGACATCGAAAAATCACACAATCATCACTAGTCACAAGCACAAATATGAAGATATGAATGTGATTTATATCAAATTGAAATGTGGAAAGACTCTAACATAAGCATCAAATACATAAAGGTCAAGATGAATTCGATGTTAGCTTACCCAATTTAATGTAGCAAAACCACACTCACATCAAGGCATAGTGGGATGACCATAAGAACGGTTTTAAAAAAATAGTCAAGGATGATGCATCAAATCTCCTAAGTGTTTCAAGGGAATAACAAGAGACACTCTAGAGTTTCAAGACCACACCCACAAGAAGAAAGAAAATAAAAACATGCCTCATGCCCCAAGTCCTCTAGCTATGCATCCTAGAGAGACTTATTAGACAAGGACAATCAATGAAAATCAATAACAGTCAACACACAAAGAAAAGATCATGACATAGCTCAAGCATTAAGTGTTCTATTTAAAAATTTGTGTGTTAACTGATACTGAGTTTCGAGGATAAGGATCGAATGCTTGCAAGCAGGTAAGATCATATGACAAAACTAGGTAAGACCAAGCCCAAAAGTGTTGAAAAACACTCAATGTTAGGGGTTGTGTTGAAAAACACAGTTAGGGTGGTGTTGAAAAACACCGTTTGCAAGGTTTCCTAAAGACTAACACATCTAAGAGACCAAAGCTAACACATTTATGCCCCCTAGACAAAGACAAAGACCAATTCCAAACCAAGGCAACAAGGACAAGGCATGATGGAGAAAGGCTAAGTGTCAAGGACGCATGCTGAGAAACAAGGGTGCAAAGGCCTCAAGTAGTGCCCATTTCCAGGTTTTCACCACTTGAACTTTTTTGCAATTTAAAAAAAAATAAAAAATTCAGACTTTTTATAATTTTTTAAAAATTTTTGCTACCAAGGTGCCTGTTTCCAGGTTTTCACCAAGGCACTTTTTCCATTTTTTTGTACTTTGGAATTTTTATTTTTTTTTGGTATTTTTGGAATATATAATTTTTTGAGATATATCAAAGCGCCTATTGCTAGGTTTTCACTAAGATGATCACTTTTTCAAGACATTTTTAAGATTTTTAGAATTTTTGACAATATACCATTTTTTAGGATTTTTTTTAGGATGAGTAAGTATATACAAAGGATGCCCCCAAACATAATGGGCATCATGGATAGAACTTCTTCAGGTGCAAGACATTGATAGGATCAGGGAGCTGCTCTCCCACTGTTGTAGATAGTAAATAAGCACCTATCTCAAAATTTGTTGTAATGATGTAAGGTCCAAGCCAATTAGGTTCAAATTTTCCCTTTTGATCTCTATGCTATTAATTCTTAGGATTTTCACATAGGACAAGATCTCCCACTTGGAATTCTCTAGGGCGAACCTTTTTGTTGAAGGCTTTGGACATGCATTTTTTATAAACCTTCATATGGTCAAATGATGCTTGATGTTTCTTATCTAGAAGTTCTAACTCTTGAAGTCTCATGGTGTGGTAGTCTTCATTTGTAACTAGACCTTTCAGGGAAACTCTAAGTGAAGGAATCTCAACCTCTAAAGGTAGCACTGCTTCAGCACCATATGTAAGGAAAAAAGGAGTAACCCTGGTAGGAGTATGAATACTCGTTCTATAAGTCCACAAAGCTAGATTTATCTATAAATGCCAATCTCTACCATTATTACAAACTATTCTATGTAGGATTTTAAGAATGGTTTTTTTTTATGCCTTTGCTTGACCATTTCCTTGCGGGAAGTAAATGGAGGACCAATGTTGCTTAATCTTAAATTTCTTGTAGAGTTGTTTAAGGTCTTTATTTTTTAACTGACCTTTGTTGTCAGTGATAATCTCAAAAGGCACTCCACATCGACAGATGATATGGTTCGGGATGAATAGAGAGACTGCCTTGCCCAAGGCAACAGAAAGTGGGACAACTTCTACCCATTTAGTGAAATAATCAGTAGCAATGATGATAAACTTATGTCCACCTGATGAGTTGGGATGAATCTTCCCAACAAGATCAAAGGCCCAGCGCTAAAATGGCCAATGAGATATAGAAGGATTGAGCTCCCTACCTGGAGCATGTATCAGGTTACCATGTTTTTGACACTTTTTGCATGACTTTACAAAAGCTATTGCATCAATCTACATAGTAGGCCAATAATACCCCACCTTAAGAAACCTTCAGGCCATGGCAGGACCATTGGAATGTCCCCCATAGATGCCCTCATGGATGTCAACTAATGCTTGGTCAGATTCTTCCTTTTCTAAGAATCTAAGAAGTGTTCCATCTAGACCCCTCCTATACAAATCACCAGAGATAAGGGAATGGTGAGAGGCACTTCAAGTAAGGTTTCTGTGTTTAGATCGGTTAAAGGTTTCAGGGATAATGCCATCGTGAAGGTATGAATAAATAGAACCATAATGGGATAACTCATGACCAACAAGGGTACAAATGACATGAATTTCTTGGGAGTTATAGATAGGGTGATGTAGCTCTTCCACTAGGAATTCAAATCTGGATTCATGTTCCCCTAACTAAAGAAGTGAAGCAAGTGTAGCCATAGCATCAGTTGCTTTATTTTCTGCTCTAGGAATTTGCTGAAACATGACAAATGTGAAGTATCATTTCAAGGAATCAACCATTTTCTTATAAGGTACCCGTTTCTCATCTTTTGTTTGATATTCATCATTGACTTGGTTGATTATCAGCTGTGAATCCCCATAGATGTGTAACTCTATGATTTTCCATTCTATGGCCATCTTAAGTCCATTTGTTAAAGCTTCATACTTGGCAATGTTGTTTGTACATGGGAACAATAACTTGTAAGACTTAGGAATCATGTACCCATGAGGAGAAATAAACAACACACTAGCTCCCAATCCATTTTGCATAAAGGATCCATCAAATAAAATCTTCCATGTTCTTTCAATCATATACATGAGGTGTTTATCTAGGAAGTCAACTTGAATAGGTGCATTATCTTGTATCAAGAAATCAGCCAATTGATTTTCTATTGCTTGTCCTTTGATTTCTTTATGCTCAATGTACTCTATGTCAAATTCTGAAAGGATCATCATCCATTTAGCAAGTCTACCTATGAGGACAACCTTACCTAGTAAATACTTGAGTGGATCTATTTTTGCTATGAGGTGTATTGTGTGTGCAAGCATGTAATGTCGCAATTTTTGGGAAATAAACACCACTACAAGGAAAGCTTTCTCAATGTTGGTGTAGTTAACCTCATATGAGATAAGAGTGCGACTAATATAGTATATTTCTCTTTCTTTCCCATGTTCATCAAGTTGAGCTAGTAATGCCCCCAAGGAAGATTATGTCACTGAAATGTATAGAATAAGTGGTTTCCTTGGGATGGGAGGCATCAAAATGGGAGGATTTGCCAAGTATTTCTTGATTTGATATATGCTCTTTTGACAATCCTCATTCCAAACACATTTGACTCATTTGTGTAAGCTCTTGTTGAAAGGTTGAGCTCTATCTACCAATTGTGAAATGAACCTCCTTATGGATTGAAGACGTCCTTAAAGACTCCTCATTTGACTAATATTTTTAGGAGGTGGCATATCCATGATTTCTTGGACTTTTTTAGCGTCTACCTCTATTCCTTTTGTTGAAATGATAAATCCTAGTAGTTTTCCAGAGGTGACACCAAATGCACACTTTTTAGGATTTAACCTTAGTTGAAATTATTCCATGCAATCTAGAATGACTTCTAAATCATCTAATTGTGTGTTTCTTTTCTTAGACTTGGCCAAGGTGTCATCCACATAATCTTCCATGTTTTTATGCATCATGTCATGAAAAATGGTTGTCATAGCTCATTGATAGGTGGCTCCTGCATTTTAAATCCAAAAGGCATAACATTCCAAAAATAGGTACCCCATGCACAAGTGAATGTAGTCTTTTCTTGATCTTCAAGAGCTATCTTAATTTGATTGTATCTAGAAAAACCATCCATCAAGGAATAAATCTCATAACCCGCAGTCATGTCCACTATCATGTCTATATTGGGAAGTGGAAAATCATCCTTTGGGCATGCTCTATTGACATCTCTAAAATTTGTGCAAATTCAAATAGATTTGTCATGTTTGGAAATTGGTACAATGTTTGATATCCATTCAACATAGTCAATAGATCTTATGAATCCTGCACCAAGGAGTTTCTCTAATTCTACTTTGACTAGGAGAGCTATGTGAGGATGCATCTTTCTCAATTTCTATTTAACTAGTTTGACACTCGGAGCTATGGACAAGTGATGCATGATAAGATTAGTGTCCAACCCTAGCATATTTGAATAAGTCCATGCAAAATTGATCTTCTTTTTCTATAAGAACTTAGTGTAAGATTCTTTTTCTTGTGGTGACAAGGACTGTGCCAAGTGAACTATTTGTGGAGCCTCATTTATACCCAAATTGACTATTTGTGTTGGTTTGATAAGCACTTAAGATCTATCTTGAAAGTAGCTAGGGAGACGATCAAGTACCTCATCCTTAAGTGCCTCAAAGAAGTTTTCACCCTTGGATATGTCATTTATTTTTACTTTATTTGGTTCTGATACCACCACATAGTGGTTTTCTCCATCAAAACTCTTATTGTTTTGATTTTCTTTTCTTTTTATTTTGTGACTAAGGTACTTGATGTCTAGCTCTGTCATGCTAGTAGTTGGTTCACTGGTGTAAGAGACTACGGGTTCAATGGCATTCAAGTAACAGGTTATCTCATAATCATTTTGAAATGTTAAGAGCTCAGGTTCTTGAAAGTGTTGGGACCAATCAATGTGGTTAGGATGAACAAGAGGTAAGTCAATGACTGGTTCAAGGTTGTGAATGTGAATGATATCATCTCTGGTGACTAAAGAGTCAGAGTTTGTCAAGTATCCTTCTAAGCTACCCAAATCGGGATTCATCCTAACAAGTGAAGAATCATCCACTAAGGCAACATGTGGGTTCAAATCCTCTAATCCTACACATGACTCGTCAGCTACCTTAGGTTGAGAACTATAAGTGTGGATGACATCAACATCCATGTCAATTGTGGAAGGCTCTGAGAAGGAGTCCCATTCATACTCATATGAACTTGTTTCTAAACTTTGACTAGGATGTTTACACCATGAAGGTTTGGGATGTCTTGATGTGGAATCTCTAACGTCATCAAGGGTAACACCTTATCTATCCATCAAACAAACAATATTCTTGCATTGACATTCTCCGATGGGATTTTCTACATCTGATTCATCTTGTTCTAAGGTTGCAACTATCTCATGAGTGACTGGACTATCTGAATCTCTCCAAAGGAGATTAGTGAAAGGGACCCAATCCTCACACATATCTTGCTGATTTGTCAAATTAGGTATGTATTCTAGTTCATCTTCACTATCTAACTCATCAAGAATAAGAGTAGTGTTCTTGTTATGATTCACAAATCCTAGGCCAACCGTCTTCTTAGACTTGCATCCAAAAAGAGCATGATCAAGAGGTTCATCTCTAGCATCCAATATGTGACTAAGAGGGCCATGTCCAGGATATCCCATCTATTTGAAAAAAGCATACCCTCTTCCATAAGCCTTAGGAGAGGGAGAGAAGTTCTCATTATGCATGTATTTCTCTTCTCTATAAATCCAGTCTTTAATAGCCACCTCTTCTTTCTCATCTTGAATAGGCACTAAGGACTCTACAAATGTGCCAAATAAAGTCATAGCTGAAGAGGAAGGTCTCATTTCTTGTGAAGGCCTTCCATAAGACCTAGGTGAAATGGGTAGCATCATGAGGGAGTTGAGTTGATACCCCCCCATGCTAAGGTCTACTGACTTGAACTTGTCTTTACATTATGCTAAGGTTGCATTGAAGTCTTCTGCTTCTCTATTGAGGGGAACATGAGTACTCGCTGAAACTGAGTTGATAGATAAAGTGCTATTCCCAGGTATACAAATCTCTACTCCATTGTAGGGGAACTTAACACACTGATGATAGGTAGATGACACTGATTGCATATCATGAATCCATGGTCTACCAAGTAAGATATTGTACGCAAGGAGACCAACATCAACAATTTGAAATAAAATATCCTTCTCAACAGGGCCAATCCTAACAGGAAGGATGGCCAACCCCTTAGAACTTCTTTCAACCTCATCATAGGCTTTGATAGTGATCTTCTTTTTGGTATCCATAACTTGTTTAGAATAACCCAATATCTTTAAAAGACTCAAGGAACAAATATTAAGCCCAACACCCCCATCTATCAACATGCACCTAACACGGGTTTTGTGGATCATGACTTCAATATGAAGGGCGAGATTATATGGGTGTCTCAAAAGCTTTATCATCATCCTTCGAAAAGGTAAGGTAATGAGGGCTGGCAATATGGTTAACCATGTTATGGAATTGATCAATGTCTAAGTTGTTAGGGACGTTCGCTGCACACAAAGCATCTTCAAGGACTTCTTGTGTCTCAGGGACAACTCTAAGAGCTCAAAGATTGAAATATGAGTTGGGGTTCTTTGTAACTAATCAACAAGATTATAGCTTGACTTAGGATTGACTGTTGGTTTTGAGGTGGCATTCTTGGATGCCACTTGATTTGGTTTACTTGGTTGACTTGAACTGGGTCCTCTAATGACAACGGGACTTTGGCTTCATGTGACACAATTGAGAGTTTGAGATGACACTTTGGAGTTAGGACCCCTTAGCACCACGAAGGGTTCTTCATCAAAGATAGGAGGAGATTCCATGTCTAGATCATAACCATAGGGATCTTTATTCCTCATCATGTTGACATTTTCTTCTATGACTTCAAGCATGTTGACAACATTCTCCGTAGTTGTGTAAGTGTAATTGACCTCAGGCTTGCCATTCTTAGGTTTAGAGGTTTCCCCCTTCTCATACTTGGGCAAAGGTTCTTTGAATGCCTTATGATCAACGTTGGTGTTCAATCCATCCACCTTAAGTTTACCACTCTTAATGAGATCTTGGATGATATGTTTGAGTTTTCAGCAGTTTTCAATATCATGTCCAATGCCATTGTGAAATTTGTAAAAGGCTTTCTCATCCCACCAATGTGGCTTAACATCAAGTATATAATGCTTTGTGGGATCTTGAGGATGCACAAGATTATTGGCAATGCGTGTTTTCAAGACATCCTCATATGAATCACTAAGTTTTGAAAATTGATGTCTCTCTTTCTTAGGCTTATCTTGGTATCTTGGCTTGCTCTCTTGTTGATTTGATGCATTGAGTTTCATGGCTTTAACAACACTAGACAAGTGGAGAACAACTTGATCTTTGGGTTGAGAGGAGTCCACAACTCCATCATTGACCACTTGTTTGTTCCTATTCCAATGTGAGTTTTTCCCTTTATCCTTGTTAGGGTTGTTATTTTTACCATTGTTGTTGTTGTTATTTCCATGTTTGGTCAAAATTCCTTGTTCTCTCAAAACATCCTCAATCCTACATGTAGTTTCAACCATGGTGTCAAAGGAATAAAAAACCATCTTCCTAACTTCATACCACATTTTGGGAACCAAGTTGCTAACAAGGATGTCAATCTTCTTATTTTTAGGAATGGTCCTAGAGTAGCAAGAGCATTGTCATCTCCACCTTTGCAAGAAAGTGACAAAGGATTCCCCTTGATTTTTCTTTAAGTTGCATAAGTCCAGCATGGTGACAGATCTTGAAAGGTTGTATGCAAAGTGTTGGAAAAATCCATGGATGAGCTCTTTAAAAGTCTTGACGGGGGGAGTTATGTTGGTGAACCATTCCATCACCTGACCCTTAAGACTCCTTGGGAACAATCTCATGAGTTATGAATCATCTTGATGGAACTCAAAACTCATAATATAGAATTGACGCACATGATCATGTGGATCTCCATTCCCATCATACTTGTCATATTGAGGGATCTCAACCTTTCTAGGAAAGTCTTTCATGCTCACACTCTTGTCAAAAGGATTAGGACAAATTGAGTCAAGTGAGAATGAACTCTTGGGTGCCAACATATTTTCCATCATACTCTTAAGTTGTTTGATTTCTTCTTCTTGAGATGAACCTTTCTTCTTGATCTTCTTGTCCACATAAAAATTATAGGGGACTTTGGCACCTTTGTTGATTAAACTCTCTAAGAACTTGTCTTTGTTTTTCTCCAAGTATATCTCCACATACTTCTAGAAGAGTGGTTCTTGTTGTATCTTCATGAAGTCTTGGGAGTTGAGGTCAAAACTCGAACTACTACCCCATATTGTGAACCATGGTGAGCACATTGTGAAGGTTGTCTTGAGTTCTTAGGAGGTGTTCATCTCCTATAATGATCATGTTGTGAAGCCCTTCTTCCTCTAGGACTAGGAGATCGTGAAGGTGTTCTTGAACGTCTTCCACTTTGTAGAGTCTTGGAAGGAGTGGATGGAGGAGAGTTATTTCCACCACCAACACACATGTTGTTGAATTGGTCATTAAGTTGTTGAGCCAAAAGTCTATCTTGCTCTTCTTGTGAGGCCCTCCTTTCTATCTCCAACAAGGCTTGTCTCTCTGACTCTAGGAGCCTAAATTTCTCTTCCTTTTCAGCTTGTCCATCTAGGAAGGCTTTCTTTTCATGCTCAATTCTCTTAAGTCTTTCACTCATGTATCTTGAAGGTACTTTGAGTAGTGAACTTGATCTTGAATGCCTAAACAAGTCATTGGTATATGCTGCATTCACATGAGTGTCATAGGGTTCATCATCTTGGCTTTCATGTTGTGATTTCTTTTCTTGATAGGCTTGCTTCTTATCTCTTTCAGCCCTTTGGTGTGCATCCAAATATCTAGTTGAGATAAGGGGTGAGACTGGTCGATTTTCATGAGAGGAACTGTCAAACAAAATGGTATCTCTATGCCTTTCAAATATGTTATCCATGCTTTTATCCATTTCTTCCCTCTCTCATCGAGTCATTGTGTAACTCATATCCATGTGTGAACTAGAAGATGCTAAGGGTGTACTCAACTCACTAAGATTACTCTTGGGATCAAACCAAACTTATGAGTTGTCTCTGGGTGATTGATCAAATATAGGTTTGTTTCCCTTACATTTTTGGCGAGTTTGAACTAAGGTTAATTGGTTAAAGACTACTTGAGGTCACTTTCCTTGATTTAGTTGATATCTTGTTGTAACTGACATGAAAGAAAGGGCACTAGGTGATAGGATTACCCTAAGAAATTTTGGTACCAAAATAGGATAGTAAAATCACTCACTTGTCCAAAAGAGAGGTGACAAGATAGAAATTTTACAAGAGGTGTAAACAAACACTACCATAGAGGTGCCCAATGAATGGGTGAATACCCTAACACATATGGATTGGGAGGATGATTTACCCAAGTTATATTGATTGAATTTTAATTTGGATGGAAGTGAATGGACAAGAGATTACTAAAACTCTCCAAGTGTGCTATCAAAGGATCCAAAGGTTGATCTTCTCAACAAGGATGATTTATAGCTCACTGATTCCAAGCAAGTTCACTCATGAAATCAAAGATTACTAGTTCAATAGGTCAAAACATAGGAACCCAAGGTGCAAATAGGCTTCTAACAGTGGGGTAAGTGACCTGATCTGACCCCGATCAACTGAGGAAGATTGGAAATGATAGGATAGAAAATCAAGCAAGTTGTAAAAAGCTAGTTTTTTTTACGTGGGAACTTAGTTTTTATTCGTTTTAAATGACCAACTAGATGCATTAATAGATTTTTATCATTAATCAGGCACACAAGACAACAATCAGGGAGTTCAAGAAAATAATTGTCTTCAAACAATGAGCAAGGGAAAAAGCAACCTTGCACATGAACAAGAATAGTGACATAGTATTCTACTCCCTAAAGATTCTACTTGTGTATGTTCTCAAAATATTTTTCAGTCATGCACATAGTCCTAGCAAAGAAAAAGTTGGTTGTGTTGGAGATTTGCTAGCAGGCCAGTATTGACTGTATGTTTGTCATTGATGACAACATATGGAAAGTAGCATGCATGGAAGTCTTATGCAGTAAGCCTTTAGTATATGATGCATGGACATGATATCAGCATGATATCATGGGCACAAAGGTTAACTGTAAGTACAGATAGTTATATAGCAGCTTGTGTCAACAATGTTCTTGATAGAGTTACAGGCAGTGTTCTGTGTATGGTTGTCCGTGCAGTTGTCTTATGGGCATGCATCCTAGGATATATGTTGAAGACATGTTAGTGATGTTTCAGTTATGAATGCATAGTCTAATGATGAATGCAAGTGAAGTTATGTAGTCACTATTCACCAATAGCAGTTTCCTGTGTTTGTTCAGAAGAGCCGACAGAGATTTTATTGTTTCTTGAGTTGCACCTATCTTGAGGATATGCTCCCTTGGAGTTAAGCTTGGAGAAGTGTTATTGATGTTTGATTAAGAGCACATAAATTAATTTAGCTTACAAAGAAAGTTCCAGTTGTTTTGGTAGAGCCAATAGTGTGTGGCGTGTGTCTACAATTATTTTATTAGATAGGTCCCAGAATGAGTTGCGTGCATAATAGAGTTGACAAAATATTTGTTGGAGTTTATTATGGTTTCTCTAATATGATTTCAAGGTGGTTCTAATAGGCTAACTTGATTATATCATTTGGAAGAAAGATATTTATAGATAGTCATTTGTGATTGTTGAAGTGTGGTTCATAGTTGATTAAACAAAGCAGAGTAGAGTGTGCGAAGTGTTGAACCATTAGAAGAAGGTCTATGTGACCAAGTAGAGTATGTGTGTTATTCATTGGAACCGATCCAGACAATAGGTCAAATCATAGTTCACCAAGATCCAGATATAGTGTGTATCTGTTATTTAGAAGGTTGTAGTCTTCACCCATTTGAGAAGTGAGCTCTCAGACAGTGCGTCCTCTCCCCTAACAGGGACAATTGTAAAAGACTCCTAAAAGGGTCTGACCCTTAACCAGGTCTACTGTACTTAATATATTGTAAAGCTACTCCTAACATGGTAAAGGATCTTCTAGCAAGGATCATTATACACTAGTACAGAATATTAGTTGGTATCAAATTCCACTGGGGTTTTTACCTATTTGAGTTTTCCCATAACCAAAATATTGGTGTTGTGTTCAAGTGTTCTTTCATTGTGTTTATGCTTTATGTTTAAGTATAATTAATTGGATAAAGAATTGAAACTTGTAGATAATAGATTCACCCCCCCCACTTCCCTCTCAGTTATCTCTTGGGACTATTCCTAACAGGTTGCACTATGGTTCATAGTAATGGTCAACTCTGCAACTTTTGCAATTTCAAGAAGGTGAACTCCAATCCAAGCACACTGGGGTTTTGACACATTCTGAGAATTTAATCAAATGGAGATGCTAAGGAGATCTGACAGCCCAACAAGAAACTAGACCCGTAGATATTTCCTTCACGAGGACATTTATATAGCGGTTGTTGCTACCACAGTGAAAATGGCTATTACCGCTTGAGGTTTCGTTCACGTGGTTGACCCAATAAAGGGAATGTCCACTACGATTAACCCTCTCTAATAAAGAAGACTCAGAAAAAGGACCATAAGGGGACTTAGCTCGGATTCAAGGATTTGAGTTTCTGATGTGCCCAAAGGGGAACAAAGCATAATCTTCTAGCCTCTTCACCTCACCCAAACATAGCAAGAAAATTCATTGACATGCTAAAATTGAAATCACCTCACCAAGGTTCGTACATCAACAACAATGTCTACCGATCTCTCTAAGTGGGTCCAAGAGAGAACGTACCGATCAAAGTTGAGGACTAAACCAAGTAAGACCGTGAGATAATAACAACTTCCTTCCCTACCTACAAGGGGTTCTATTGTCAAGAAGAGCTTCACATGTAAGACAAGAGAATGAAGCCAACTCTCTCAAGAATGTCACAAATAGTGTTCATAGGGCCTAATTACTATGTGAAACATATATGCAAGAAAACAAATCTAGATTCATTGTCTCCTTTATAGAAAAATTGAAGTGTGATCTATGAAAGCAATAAACACTCAAGCCAAACACATGAGAGATTCATTTTATTCCTAAAATCCAAATGTTATAGAGATGCAAAAAAATACCTCAAGTTCAAAGCAACGCGCTTAGTATATTTTACTTTATTTTTATTTTTGTTGAGCTTTTCCATGCAAGCAAGCCACAAACTCTCCAACAAGCAAACAAGCAAACAAGATGTAAGAAACCTTCACAAGCTCTAATTGCTAAAGCTGTTTTGTCTCAATATTTGTTTTGAAAGTTTATAATTTTTTTGTGGTTTTCACAAGTTTTAGAGAAAAAAACAAATATACCATAATCTGAAATTCTGAAACAATTTAAAATACTGCTGCAACTTCTATTTATTTTCTAATGAAATACAAGTAAAATTCAAACAATCTTTTATTGGAAAAAATATCACTAAAGGAAACTATGAACTACATAAAAAACCTAGAATAAGACTGTCATGTGCTACTATAATTATTTATTTGCTGAAGTAGTAAATGACGAAGATGTCATTCTGTCCCCACGTTTCAACCTCTATATGATATAATCTATCTTCGTCAATCCCCAACTACCATCCGATATTATCTTTCCACAACTGTGAGTAAAACCCTCTGCAAGCATAAATAGGTTTTCCAACCCTAATTCACAATTCTTCGAAAAGCTGTGATTACTTTCTTCAAGGCATTATAAATATAATCATTAAATAAATTTAATGATTTAGACTTAGGAAAACATGCCAATAAATTAATACATTAATTTGGCCCCTTGTATGATATTAAGACCCATCACTTAAGTGATTTAATATAAAGTCAATTTACAACTTAATATTAAATCCTTTGCCATTTTATTAATATATAATCATCGAAAATTGAATAACTCCCTCAAAAAAGAGAATCTAGCTTAACCGTCTAGAACTAGAGTTGGCATAATCATTTTCTATGTGATCAAATAATATTTTTAAAAATAGTAGGGGTCCATCTCTATGACTCTAAAAGTTGCTAAAAATAGAAAAACTCAAACAAACAGAGTCTGAAACCTCTCCATACCAAATCAAGGGTGTTGAGCTCTACAAAAGTTGAACCATCAGATAAGCATATCTCCTCTGTGCACAAATTGACCCTCTATCTATCTCTACTAGCTTACGAGGGTCCAATGATAGGCTAATCAATAGCTAGAATGATGTCTCTAGCTAGAAGGGGACATCACAAATATGCAATGTATATTCAACTTATGCAAACCCTAGGGTTAGATCTGAAAATCAATTGTTAAGAGCAATAATAAACAACAAATAATTCAGATGACAAGTCATATCATGTATTGAACCATGAAAAATAAGTGCATACTCATTACAAAATTTTATTTTTTTTGCATTTGACCTAGTCAACAAGATCTAATTTTTTTGATATGATTTTGGCCACAAAAATAGAAACCCCTACTAAAACATAGAGAGCTTTCCAAAAATGTAAAAAAATTTTCATTTGTGCCCTAGAGACCCATTTTACCAAAACAGACCAGTTTTTGTAAATTGACTATTTGAGCTATGATATTGCATCCAAATTTAAAACACAAAGAATGGACCCCCTATATAATTTAAAGAGCTCTCCGAAAATGTAAATTTTTTTAAAAAATAAAGAAAAAATTATAAAAAATTCAAAATACCTCAGAAAAATTTAAATTTTTTACTGAAAGCTTCTCTGATATGTCGCCAACTTGCAAAAACAATTTCAGACAAAAAATCCAAGCCTTTGGGGAGATATGATCAAATCTTTAAAAATATGAGGTTTTAGTCTCCAAACAAATTTGCAGAAGGGGGTTAGCTCCAAAAATAACCAAAACCAGCATGTAAGGGTGGGTTTCCCCATGGTGGATGCCAAAAAATATGTGCTAAAATGTTGACACACTTCTATGAGTCATTATATCCAAGATTGCTCAAGAATGAGGTCTCAAATGGTGACTCATAACTCTCTATTCATGGAGTGCAAGGGTTTGTAATGGAGGCCCTTAGTTTAGACCTAGTTTGTGCCCATGCAAGTACATCATAAAATGAGAGATTCAAAGAGGAAAAGAAAGAATGCTAGTCTCCATGATCATCAAGTATGCATGCAAATGAAAATGAAAGCTATTCTATATGATAACAATGCATGAAAGAAAACTAATTTATGAAAGGAAATGCTTATGCAAGATTATTCTATGAAAGGAAATATGAATCTAATCTAATATGAAAGTGCAAGAGTAATCTAAATGGATTACCATGGAGGCATGAGAGAATAAGACAAAAAAAGAGAAGTTGCAATATCTAAGCTTAAATGCTCAAATTCTCCTCCAAAATCGCTCTCCAAACCTGCATAACAATAACATACAATTTTGGATCTCTAAAATCTCCATGCATAAAAATGAGAAGAAGAGGGCTCCTTATAAAAGATTTAAAAATGAATGGATGATTAAGATTAAGAGACAAAAATAAATGAGCAATGGTGGAGATTAAATCTTGGTTGATCCATGTGCTCAAGATACTTAAGAGACAAAATCAATGGACATGGTTAAGAGGCAAAAAGATGCATGGAAGAGATTAAGAGGCAAAAAGAGATTCCACTTATCTTGGAAAGTGTGCATTCAATGTGTAGACAAAAAGTCCTTTTTTCTTTATTTTTATTTTATTATTTATTTATTATGTTTAGCAAAGTGGTTTCCATTATTTAATTAAAATATTTTTTTATTTAATTAAAAAGGAGCATGTTCTCTTAATTAAATAAAACTTAGGATAAAATGATCAAACCTTAGGAAATATTGAAATATTTGAATTAATTACGATTTGATCAAACAAATTGATTTAAATTGAAAATATTGCAAAGCATTGATTTAGGAAATGATAAATTGATGAATGAGGGCCCAAAGTCTAGGTGACCATTTTAGGGTGCATACATATGGCTCTCTAATTAGGGATGTTAATGATGAGCTCTCTGCAAGCTCTCACTAGTGACAATCCTAATATGAGAAATCAAATGATAACAAGCTAATACTAGTTAATTCCAAATTGAAATACTAATTAGCTCTAGATTTTGCCTTTCTAACTCAAATTTGCAAGAGGTTTGATGCTTCATAAATTTTTTGGATGAATAATGCTTCAATTATGCCTTGCTTTTATAGATTTTGGCAAGGGTAGGGGGTGTGGTTGATTTGATCATGATTAGGTGAGGGTTAAGTCCATGGTTCCACCTTTGGAGACCATTTAAATATTTTATTCTCAAAGCTTGGGACCAAATGACAAAATGAGTGGACAAGATGCATTCTCCAAGTGAGTGATTGAGATTCCATTTAGGCTTGATCCATGTGAGCTCAATCCTTAAATCCTATTGGTTGATGATTTTTCCTCCCATTTGGTGGTTGAGAGAAAATATGATTTAATCAATTGAATTTAATTATTATCTTTAGCCATGTGTACCCCTTGAATGGGTTGATTTGATTTAAATGAACTATGTAATTAATTAGATTAATTACACAATTGATTGATTTATCATGATTTATTTGATTTAAATTGAATTTATGGCTTTTGATTTTTAATTAAATTTGGTTTATGGCTTGATTGCAATTTTTCTTTGATAATAGCTTGATTTGATTTAATTGATTTGATTTTTTCCTTGGTTAGTCACTTGATTGATCTTGTCCAATTTTAGGTGATTACAACTAGTCATCAAAATATAGGTTTTGGAGTCTGTTAAATCTAGATGGGACAATGCTTTAGTAATGATTCTTCAGCTCCACGAACCATTTTTGGATAAATATTATCTAACCCCAACACCCCAGCAACTCAAAGTGACAAAAACAAGGGGGAAATAGTGTAGACCAAAGGGGGAGATAGATGAAGATTGGATGGAGATAGATGATATGTATAAATGTATGACATACTATTTTGAAATGTAATATATACTCATTGTATGTCAGAGTCATGTATATATCATGTAAACATAAAGAAGACCGAGTCACAATCGTAGGGGGAGTACTGAAGTACTAAGCACTATTTTGGTTATGTAATGTAAAGTCATGACAAAGTTTTTTTGCCACTAATGTCAAAGGGGGAGATTGTTGATCTCCAAGCCATGTTGTCTATTAGTGTCAAACACTTAGTTATTATCAAGGTAGAGTTGGTCGGTCATCATTGCGACCGAGCCATCCTACTAAGACCGAGTAATGTATGGACTTGTATTTTGTATATGTACCGAGCAGTAGTTACTCAAGCAAGTAAGAGGTCACTGAGTACCCTAGTAGTTACTGAGCAGTATGAATGCCGAGTTGTATAGAAGAGTCAATGTCGAGTGCCAGTATATGGAGAATAATTTTGACCGAGCACCAGAGACTTCATATGCCAAGTGAACCAATTTTGGTATATGTGTTTGGAATGGCTCAAACACCTAGGTAAACCATTTTGGCTGACTTCTATGAATGTTTTAATGATTGTCGAGATAATTAAGGATTTGATTGCACGTTATCATTTCAATTATTAATCCCTATGTAATAAATGTAATGAATCATAAAAAGGGAATACTTAAGCGACATAAGTGATGAATCTGGATCATTGATCTTGATTTAGGAGCTTGATCAGTTGTCTATTTAAGGTGACATCAAAACCCTAATATTATAACAATTAGGAGATCTCATATGTATGCAGATGGAAGCAATGTTTTGATTGTCAGATGCATAGATCAAACATAGTGACTGAGTAGAGTAGTGAAGGACAAAATAGAGTAACATTTGATTTTGAGATTAGATAAGAATTCGAAAGAGGAGATATGCTATCAACATTTGAAGTTCAAACCGAAGGATCAGGTACTGATACATTCTATCAAGTGAATCAGGGTAAATCTCTTAACATAGTGGTCCTACTAGACCTTTGTAAATCTCTTAACAAAGTGCTTAATTAGTTGTAAGTTTTAAATCCTTTAATCAAGGTAGATTGTATACGTTTGCAAGATCTTAGTAGGGTAGACCCCTCATAGGGTAGATCACCAGAAGTGATCAAAACTTTGTAGCCCTAATAGGCACACTTTATTGCTGCAGTAGTGAAGATTTGTGGGTGTCATCCCCACCCCAGTTTTACCTTTCAAGGGTTTCTAGGTTACCAAAATTTTTGTGTTGTGTGTTTCATTTTCATGGATATGATTAGTAGTTAGATTCATTTCAGCATTGAAGTTTATGTTTATGATACATATGTTGAATTAGTTTCAAAGTGTAAAAGTTTATAGATTATGATTCACCCCCCCTCTCAGTATCTTACTTTCCCAAATAAGACTTCGAACATGCTCTTTCTACAATTTAGATATTTGAGGTTTATAGCATTAAAAAATACCAAGTTCTACTTCTAGTTCTTCCATCCCCTTTCCAGCTTGATATGTGTTTGAGGTATCATCCTCCCCAGTTTGATCCTCTTAATCATCCAATTCCACCATCCTCTGAATAAGCCTCTTTTTTTCTTCGATATCCTCATCTTCGTGCTCATTCCAAAGAAATGTAACACCTAAACATTAATTAATAGTAAGAATCCCCTGAAATCCACTTCAACCATTTGATCATGCCTTGGGTTTTGAGTGAGGGAAGAGCTTTAAAATTTGTTGAATCGATTGCTTCTAATCCCATAGAATTTGTGTTACAATCTTTAGGCATTTCTCTAAAGCTTAGCTCCTGTCTAGATGCTAGTATCATTTTTTCCACAATCTTATGTCTTAAAGCATCCACATTCTTTATTAAGTTTCAAAGATCCTCATGTCACTCTCTATCAATTCACTACTTCGAGGTTGCCTCTAGAATATGTCACTTCCTCCCTCTCCATTGAAAGGCTTTTCATAATTTCTTCACATGGATATCCTCTTGTAGATTATTGTTAGATGAAGGATTTTTGCTCCAAATCTAATTTTGATTAGGACAACTTAGATTTGTGAAGGGCATATCCATTTCCCTACCAATACCTTTCGAGCAACTCACAATATATCCCTTGCTTAGAATGCAGTTTCTACCTTTACTATTCACAACTATCTTCTGAAACCATTTCCCTTTAGCTGAGAGGATTCCCAAATTATCATGATATCTACTAGGACCTTGACTTCTTATGATCTTCGTAGAAAAAATTCCTCTTTGAATTCAATAAATGTTCCTAGGGTTTTCCCTATATTTTCTAGAATCTCTTCGCTCCAATATTCAAATGGTAGGTTCAGAAGCTTGATCTAGTAAGGGTATTTTTGAGGATTATGTGTTTCGGGATTAAAATTTGGTTTCCATTCAACCTTGTAAAATCAAAAGCCCTTAAAAATATAGAGGTTCCCCACAAAGAATTTTCTTCTTCAATTTTTTATTTATACAATCCAACAAGAAAAAGCTATTGCTTAGGGCTTTAAAACTATACCCGACCTTGAAAATGCTTGCAAAACATTCTTGAATTCGATCTCTTAGCACATCTCCTCCCGTCCATTTTACCAGGATCCCACAAACTTCCAAGTGATCCCATCATGGTTGCAGATAACTTGTAGCAATTTTCATGATTCTACTTTTACTTTTGTGGGAGAATACAATTTGTTATTTTATTGGTTGTTCTTGGGAATCCACCCGCCTTTATTTCCTTTAGCCACCTCTTTTAAAACAAGTTTTCACATGTAATTTAGATTTCCTTCCTTCTTGTTGAAGTAATCATTCTTTCTTCCGAGTAAAAGCACAATAAGTTGTCACCCTTTTACAAAGGAAGAGGCTAACAACACCAAAACTGAAAAACTTCAAGGGCATAAAAGCCACATTTATGTTGAGAATTTGAAGATGATGTAAACTGATGAAATGTGTAAAATATGATGAATTTTATGCTTATAATTTTTTAAAATTAATTTGAGTAAAAATTAATATGTTTTTTTAATTTTTTATGTCTATTTTTCATATCTATTTTTCATATCTTGAAAAATATTACAAATCAGGGAGTTTACTTCCCGTCAAATCATTATAAGTAAAATATTATTTTTCCCTCCAATTTAAGAATATGTTTTAGATGACATGTATATCTAGTGCAAGAAAAAAGAAAGAAGTTTTTTCAATATATAGTTTACCTGTTATAAGTATTCAAAGTTGAACTTACTTGAAATTAACAGTTTTTGTCTCTCGTCACTTTTCCCCTATCAAAACTATACCTAAAACCAAATAAATTACATATTCTTGAAGAGAACTCTCTCTTCTAGTGTCGTATATGATTTTAAAAATTTTCTGAATTGATTTAGTATTTTTCTATATTTTTCGAATCAACGTCTTCTCAAAGTTTAATATACCTACATGTAGTTTTTAACAAATTTGTTTAACGTTTTGTAGTTGAAACAATATAAAATTTATATATTTAGAGTCATACTTTTGAGATCTAGAAAATGGTACTTTTAGTTTTTTAACATTTTCTATTTTGATTAGAGAGAGGAACAACAAAAGTGCAAAATTCTAATTTTTTTGTGTTTTTGGAGTTTTGGTTGCCAACATGGCATGCCACCTAGGTAGACTTGGCCAAGTCCGATTGGGCCGAATACCCTTAGGGGTCGGCCCCTCATGAGCAGCCAAATAATGTGCAAATGAGGGGCCTAAGATGCTTTTTTATATTTAAAATAACATATAGACTTGGCCGAGTCCTACTCGGCTGAGTACCACTTGACCCAGTCTACTACACCTACGTGTACTCGGTCGTGCATGTCTAACTAGGCTGAGCGATTTGAGTTAGCCCAAAAGGTGACACTCAATTGTGCTTTTACCCTTCCCTTCAATCTGTCTAGTGTTGTATGTTATTAGGGGTTTTTTCCAAAACCACCCATTCCCCTGGCTTGGATGTGGCCTATAATTAGTTGCTCCTCCCTTCCATTTTGGATTGCCAAGTGGGATGGAGTTTGCTCCTGTAGCCACCCCCTACACAATCTTCCTATCGAAGGAGCAAAGGATATTCACTCCTATTCTTGTGCATTTTTGCAATCGAACCTAGATAATTTTTTAATGATGATAATATTATAACTATCAATATTTTATTATTCAAAAATACTTTTTTTTCAAATAATATGAAGCTCCAAAAATGATTCAAATCTCCTCAACCAATCAGATTGCAAATTTTTATTTTTAAAATATTTTTATTAAAAAAAATTCATATTAGCAATTGATAATATTTGAACACATAAATATCTATTTTTGACATTAATAGATACTTTAGTCGGTCTAGATAATTCCTTGAACATATACTAAAAGGTTACCAATATAATTCTTAGCCATAATAAATTCAAAATTCGCTAGTAGTATGTAGAAACATGTGGAGGTAGTAAAAAGTAGAGACATGCTGTAAAGGTTGACCAGCCTACAATATATGTCAGGAAAATTTAAAAAAATCTGTGTAAATTCATTGTTCCAAAGATTTGAAATCCATTCGACCACAAATAATATCAGTACGAGTTTAATAAATATTGCCATGTTTCCGTGTCACAGTCTACGCAGAGCAATATCCAGGTGATTTGGAACAGAGGATTTTCAATTATATTGATTCCTGGTTTACATGCGTGTCGGTTATATTTAATGATATAAGGTAGCTTGCGGCCAAAGCATTTCTAAAGTGATACTGAAAGCGCGAAAGAAGTATAATCCGAATTTGAGGAGAATTGAGAGAGTAGAAGAGAAGTGAATTGAATTGAATTGAGTTGAGTTGAGTTGAATTGAATTGTGAATGAATGGCGGAGCAGCAGGAGATGGTGATGTCGTTAGGGCAAGCGGTCATACCCGTAGTTAACAGACTGCAGGACATATTTGCGCAGCTGGGCAGCGCCTCCACGATTGATTTGCCTCAGGTGGCGGTGGTGGGAAGCCAAAGCAGCGGCAAGTCGAGCGTTCTGGAGGCTCTGGTTGGCCGCGACTTCCTTCCGCGTGGCGCTGAAATTTGCACTCGCCGCCCCCTCGTTCTTCAGCTCATTCAAATTCCCACACCTCGGAAAGACAAAGAAAAGGAAGATGCCCTGGCCCTCGAATGGGGTGAATTCCTTCATATCCCCGGCAAGCGTTTCTTTGATTTCTCTGCCATTCGATCGGAGATTCAGGTCCGCCTTTCTCTTTTACATGCTGATTTCTCTGATAACTTTTGCAAAATACGAGTCAGAATAAAGAAAGTATGTCGGTTAATAAGTACTGAATTATACTTTTCATTTTGAAGAAAATAAGACATTTCCTTAATTTGCACAAAGCAATGGTACTGATATGCAAGTTTGCCACAATTCAAATATTTTCTGCAAACTATTAGTCAGACTATTGAAATTATGTTAGTCAGGGATCTTTAAGCATACACTATGCTTTTTAAATTTAATAGTTTGGAGCAAAGAATGCCGTCGACATTTCCTTAATTTGCACAAAGCAATGGTACTGATATGCAAGTTTGCCACAATTCAAATATTTTCTGCAAACTATTAGTCAGACTATTGAAATTATGTTAGTCAGGGATCTTTAAGCATACACTATGCTTTTTAAATTTAATAGTTTGGAGCAAAGAATGCCGTCGACATGTGAATTTTCCACAATTCAACTATCTCCCTCAAAATATTAGTCAGACGAAATAGATCATGTTAGTTTAGGGATCTTTAAGCCTCGACTCTGCTTTTTAATTTTCAAGGAATCGGGCATTTTGATTATTTGCAGCAAGCAATGGTGCCGATATTCTAATTTGCCACAATTTAATTATCTTCTGCAAAACATTAGTCACACTAGAAATTATGTTTTCTCGTGGAAGTTTAAGCATGGACTACGCTTTTTTATTTTAAAGGAAATAAGTACAGTATTTGGAACAGAAAATTGCGCAGTTATGTAGATTCGCCACAATTCAATTTTCTTCTTCATATTATCAGTCGGACTAAAGAACTTATTTCAATTGAGGAACGTGACGCATGGACTCTGGTTTTTAAGTTTAAAGGAAATAAGACATTTCCATTATTTGCAGCAACCAATGATGTTGACATTCAAATTTACTTCAATTCAATTTACTTCTGCGAAATGTTAGCCAGACTAAAGACGTTCTGTTGGTTAGGGATCTTTAAGCATTGACTATGCATTTTAATTGAATGGAAAACAAGGCATCCATTTATCTGCAGCAATCACTGGCTCTGATATGCAAATTTTCCCCAATATAATCATCTTTTCAAAATATCAGTCAGACTTAAGAAATTATGTCAGTTTAAGGATCTACAAGCATTGATCATGACTTCAACGTTAAAGAAAATAAGGTGTTTGCATAATTTTCAGTGAGTAATTTTGGTGATATGCAAGTTTGCCACAATTCATTCATCTTCTGTAAAATATTTGTCAGACTGAAGGAATATGTTGGTTTGGGAATCTTTAAGTATCGACTCTGCTTCTTAATTTTTAAAAATATAGGTATTTGATATTTCCATAATTTGCAGGAAGCAATGGTGCTCATATAATATTTTCGATGGAGTCTTAGGTGGGGGGATGTAGGGATGGCTCTCCCTGGACGGGGTACCAAGGACCTAGATTTGGCTATGGCAGTGGCAGGGTGGTGGTGCCACCATCCTGCCACTGTCGCAGTGCTCTCCCAAGCCCAAATTAAGGCCTTTGAAACCACACAAACCTTCATGGAGCATGCCATTTTCACAATTTTATCACTATGTTTTTGCAACATCAAGTCCTTACTATTTCCAACTAAATCTTTATTCTTTAGATTTTTTTTTTATAACAGCTTAGGGTGTTGTTGGAGCCCATAAACCATTAGGGTTAGAGTTACTGGCACAAATTAAAAAAATAAACACTTCTGGAGTTGAATGATGCAGGAAGTGGGGTGGGGGAAGGGGAGCGAAGGGCATGTATGGCCATTTTGGTGCATTAAGGAGACACGATTGAGTCCCTTGAGGCTCCCAGGGATGTCTTGGAGTTTCCTTGAAGTCTCCAAATATGGAGGTCATGGAAATGTCCCAGGCATTTGGTGGTGGTGGCAGAACAGCGGGGGAATGTTTCCCCCAAGCTCCTGCTTCTCAGGGACATCCCTGTCCTATAAATGTCTAGTTTAAGGGGGACGTACACATCTCCATTATGTTGATGTTTGTAGCTGCACGAGATATCCTAATTACTTGCATGGTGCTCTTTCATATACATGTGCTTGGAAATATGAAAAGACATGCAACATGAGAAGAGACATGCGTTTGGAGATATGAAGATACTTGCATTTGGAAAATGAAGAGACTTTCGGTTATGATATGAAGAGTCTCTCAATTCAAGATATATATGATTGCTTTGCATGATGAGTAGTGTAATTCAGTTGAAAGCATTGTGTTCGAACCTCGATTATTTAATAAAAGAGATATTTTTGGTGTGGCTGGTTTTTTCCCCTCAAGTTGGAGGGTTTTCCCAGGATAAATTGTTGTGTCTTTATGTGTCTTATTGTTCTTCATTTTTTATTTGTTGCTGTTTATCTTTATTTCTGGGAAAAACATTAACACATTAAACACTAGTGATTTGTAAATTTGGCACAATTAGTTAAACTCTGCAAAATATTAGTCAGAGTGCAAACTGAAGAAACAATGTTGGTTTAGGGATTGTTAAACATTGACCATTCTTTCCAATTTTAAAGCAAATAAAAAATTTCCATTTATTTGCAGCAACCAATGGCGCTGATATGAAAATTTACCACAATACAATTATCTTCTGCAAAATATCAGTCAGTCTAAATAATTTTATGACAGTTTAGGGATCTTTAAGCATTGATTATGCTTTTATTATATTAAAAATAAGGTATTTCCATAATTTGCAGCAAGTAATAGTGCTGACATACAAAATTGCCTCAATTCGATTATCTTCTGCAAAATATTATTAAGACTGAAGAAATTATGTCAGTTCAGGGATTATTATGTATTGACCATACTTTTACTCTTAATTTTAAAGAAAATAAGGTATTTCCATAATTTACAGCAGGTAATGGTGCTGATATTACAATTTTAATTATCTTCTGCAAAATATTAATCAGACTAAAGGCATCATGTTGGTTCAGGGATTGTTAATAATCTACTGTGCTCTTAATTTTAAAGAAAATAAGGTGTTTCCATAATTAGCACCAAGTAATGGTGCTAATTGTGAATTTTCCACAGTTCAATTATGTTCTACAAAACGTTAGTTAGACAAAAAAAGTTCTGTTGGTGCAGGAATCTTTAAGCATTAGCTATGCTTTTAATTTCAAAGAAAATAAGATATTTCCGTAATTTGCAGAAAGTAATGCTAGTGTTATACTATTTGATGAAAGGTGCTCCCTTTAATACCACAAACACATAACAAAAACAGAGAAACAACAACAATTCGCAAGAACAGAAAATGAACTTCTTATTATCTCCACAAATGTGTGATTACAAATTTCAGAATTACAATATGCAAAGCCACATGGACATTTTCCCTTACAATATTCTGTAGGACAAAGCCTCGAATCATTACCCATAACTGCCTTAGACAACACTACGGGCCTTCTTTATATAGGCAATTTCCACTACCCGAGAAGGTTCCAGAAATTTAGCTCTTAAGGCCGACTATCCTAAGAATTATTTTATTTTTACAATTATTACATTAAGATCGGCTCAAAATAATTACAAAATATGTTTTTAGGTAGCCCAACTTCTGGAGGCCATAAGTTTCTAATTGTGGCTCCGTTTTTCTATTATAACCACTTTTTGAAAATGAGAGGACCTGATCTACAGTGCTGATTTGCTCAGGTTTTAGTCAGTTGGAGGTCAATCGCGATCCGGAGCCTCTAAGGCCTTCAAAATTGAGCTAAAAAATTTTGTACCCAAAAACCTCAATAACTTCATTGATACAGATGATATGGCAATGAAACTCAACTGGTAGGCTGATATGACTAAGATGAACCTCCACTTGTGAAATCAGAACATTTCGAGCTCGTATGACCAACTTACTAAAAATAGTAAGTTTTCATAAATAGCAGCTTTGCACAAGATAGCCCTTATTGAAAAGAAGCCAGAAATATTTTTGGGTGATGCAAGATTGCTCTTACACTCAGGATGCTCCTGCATCAGACACCCGGGGTAATTTGAGAAGTGACCCTGTCATGACTTAGGTGTGAAGAGGAAACCCAAGACGGTTAACCTCCTCCTTTGTTAGCCACGATGAATCTTCAACAGGTCATCCTTTCCATTTGACTAGATATTTTTCATATATCCTGTTCCTTGTGCTTCTGCCAACACGACTATCTAGTATATCCTCAATGTCCTTGGTAGCTGAAGTAGTTGCTGGAATACTTCACTGTGCTTCTGTGATCTCATCTTCAACACCTCTTTCATGATACTCTGTCAGATCTGAAATGTTAAATACTGGTGAAATATTCAACTTAGTAGACAATTCTACCTTATAGGCATTTCCTGAATCATGCTTCTTCAGTATCTTACATGGCCCAAACTTCATTTTCAACTTGTTGTATCTACCAATTGGAAATCGCTCCTTCCGCAAACGAACCATAACTTCATCTCCAACTTGAAATTCCTTATGCCTCCTTTTCTCATCTGCCTTGGCCTTATACTGCGCATTCATCTTGGTAATGTGCTTTCTCACCTCCTCATGGATGTTCTTCAAATGTTCTTCAAATCCTCAGCTTCAGCACTACTTATTTCTCCTTTATCTATCTTTCTCAACTCAGATGCATTTCTGAGACTACTTCCATATACAATTTGGAATGATGATTTACCAGTGCTCCTGTTGACAGAATTATTGTATGCAAATTCCGCCTGTTGTAAAATCAAATCCCATCCCGTTGGCTTATCTCCAACCAAACATCTCAGCAAATTCCCCAAACTTCTATTCACCACTTCTGTTTGTCCATCAGTCTGTGGATGATGTGATGAACTGAATTTCAAATCTGTCTTTAATTTCTTCCACAATGTGCGTCAGAAATATCCAACAAACTTAGTGTCCCGATCTGAAACTATACTCTTTGGCAAACAATTTAGTCTCACCACTTCTTTGAAAAATAATTCTGCCACATGAATTGCATCATTAGTCTTCTTGCAGGGAATGAAATGTGCCATCTTTGAAAATCTGTCAACCACCACAAAAATTGAATCATGTCCCCGCTGAGTCTTTGGAAAACCAAGAACAAAATCCATACTGATATCCTCCCAAGGCTTCTCTGGTACAAGTAATGGCTGATACGACCTTGTATTCTGCTTTACTCCTTTTGCCATCTGACATACTCTGCAACTCTGTACAAACTTCTTGGCATCTTGCTGCAACTGTGGCTAGTAATAATTCTCACTAACCAAAGCAAGAGTTTTATCACGACCAAAATGTCCAACCAATCCTTCACTATGCTTCTCTTTGATGAGATTCTCCCTCATAGAACTTCGTGGAATGTACAATTGACTCCCTCTGAACAGCATATCATCCTGGATGATGAAATCCAACCATGTCGTTCTGTCCAGAGTAACATGTTCTTTACAAGCTTTCCAAGCTTCTCCAAAATTAGGATCCTTTGGATATAAACTCTTGAGTTCCTTGAACCCAACCACCTCAATCTGCATCTCTGTCAGCAAAATTTGTCTTCTACTTAGAGCATCTGCAACCCTGTTAGATTTTCCACTCTTGTGTTTCAAAACAAATGTATAACTCTGCAAACACTCAACCCATTTTAAATGCCTTTGATTCAACTTTCCTTGACTATTCAAATATTGCAAAGCTTGATGATCAGTATATAAAACGAACTCCTTAGGAAGAAGGTAGTGTCTCCACTTCTTCAATGCTTGAACTATAGCATAAAATTCATGATCATAAACAAAATATTTTCTCTTGGCATCATTTAACTTCTCACTGAAATAAGCAACAGGTTTACCTTTTTGGCTCATAATAGCTCCTATTGTAGTACCACTAGCATCATAGTCTACTTGAAACACTTTATTAAAATCTGGAAGTGCTAAAACAGGTTGTTCTGTAACTTTCTGTTTCAATAGTTTAAAACTCTTATCTGCCCCAGTAGTCCACTTAAACTCTTTTCTATCCCCTCTCATTGTTTCAGTCAAGGGTCCACAAATACTACTAAAATTTCTGATAAATTTTTTGTAAAAGCTAGCCAAACTATGAAAAGATCTTACCTCAGTAGCACTCCTTGGGGTAGGCCATTTAAGGATAGTCTGCACTTTCTCTAGGTCCATTTTTAGATCTTCTGCTGAAACTACAAATCCCAGATAAACTAACTCCTTCACAAACCTACACTTCTTCAAATTAATCAACAATTTCTCTTTCCTTAACTTCTCAAACACCATACGAGTATGCATCATATGCTCTTCCAATGTCTTACTAAAGATCAAAATATCGTCTAGGTAAACAATGACAAACTTATCCAGAAATTCTTTCAGAACCTCGTTCATGAGCTGCATGAAAGTGCTCGGTGCATTGGTTAGCTCAAAATGCATGACTAACCACTCATACAGTCTTTCTTTTGTCTTGAAAGAAGTTTTTCATTCATCTCCTCTTATTCGAATCTGATGATGTCCACTCTTCAGATTTATCTTTGAAAAATACATAGCTCCACTCAAACAGTCCATAATATCATCCATTCGTGGCAATGGAAACTTATACTTGATTGTGATCTTGTTTATAGCCCTAGAATCTGTATACATCCTCTATTCTCCATTCTTTTTTGTTGCTAATACTGCTGGTACAACACATGGACTCAGGCTCTCCCGAATCAACCCCTTCTGTAACAACTCATGTACTTGTCTATTCAACTCTTCACTTTCTGCTGGTGTCATTCTGGGTGCTGCCTTATTTGAGAAACTGGCTCTCGGAATCAAGTCCATCTGATGACTGATCTTCCTTACTGGTGGCAATCCATCAGGAACATTATCGGATGCAATATCCTGAAACTCATTCAACAGATCTGCAACTTCTACAGGTACATCTTCTACTTCCTCTTTACCAACTTTTGGAATTAAAGCAAAACACATATGCTCATGCCTCATGTCCTCTAGGAATTTTCTTCCATCAACAAAACTTATTCTTGCATTACCACATACCTTTTCTTCTGTTTCCTTCAATAGTTTTAGCTTATGTCGCACTCCATCCTTTTTCAGGGAATAGGTATTCACACGACCATCATGTATAACACGCCTATCAAACTGCCATGGTCTACCCAACAACATATGACATGCGTCCATAGGTATGATATCACATAGTACCTCATCATGGTATCCGTCAATCTTGAACTTTACTAGGCACTGTTCACTGACCATGACCTTGTGGTCATCCTGCACCCAGGCGATCCGGTATGGATGTGGGTGTCTCTGTCTCTTGAGCTTCAACTTTGTGACCATCTCTTCTGACACCAAATTGTCAGTGCTTCCACTATGATAATCACATCACAACACTTATCCTCACACTTGCACCTGGTGCGAAACAGGCTCCTCCTTTGCTCAGATTCATTCTCACCACTTAGCAGGACTCTTCTTTTAATTAGCATTTCTCCTCTTTCAGTATCTTCAGAATGTGATGATTTGGTATCTTCATCTACATGTGCAACTCTAGCCTAGCCTTTAGTTCTCCTATCTGTCCTTCCTTGGCGTTGAGAACATTCATATGCCCTATGACCTTCTTTTCCACAGTGAAAGCATGTTCCACGAAAGCCTCCTCTTCCTGATCCTTGTCCTCTTCCTCTACCTCTTTGATCTTTATTATTTTGATCATGAAAACGATTGAAATTGTTTCCTCTCTAATTTTGACTGCTACTGGCCTCATCCTTCTTTTTCGGATCTTCATTTTGGTCTCCATATAACCATCCATCAGATCTTCCCCCACGACCTCTTCCGCTTTGTCTGCTCTCAAACTTCTTGTTAAGCTTTTCCTCTACTTTTAGGGCAAACTTGTATGCCTCTTCAATACTATTCATTCGCACCAAATTCAACTCCTAAATGCTTGGCCTCAACCCATTAAGGTAACAGACAACTTTCTCCTTATTAGCTTTCGCATGGCCTGTTCTGATGAGGATTCGATAGAACTCCTTTGTATACTCTTGAACAGATCTTCCTGCTTGCTTCAAACCTTGCATTTTCTTCAGTAGGTCAAGCTCATAATCAACAGGAATGAATTGTCGCTTCAATTTATCCACCATCTGATCCCATCTTGTGATTTTATCCTTTCCTCTTCTATTTCGCTCCAATTGAATCTCTTGCCACCAGATCTTCGCATGACCCTTCAATCTGGCCTTCGCAAACTTGACCCGATCAGGATCTTCGATATCTTCATACTCAAAATATTCTTCTAATTCATTGATCCAGTCGATCAACTCCTCTGGATTAAGATTTCCTGAAAATGCAGGAACCTCAATTTTAGGTCTTTTCCCAATCTTGGAAATGGCCCGAAAAAGTTTTTCTTCCTCTTGGTTCAGAATTTCGCCTTCTCCTTCTTGATCAGAATTTCCTTCTTCGGCTTCATCCTTGCTTTCGTCTCTGGCTGTAAGATTCATTCCTCTGCGAATTTCTTCTTGCAATGCTCGCACTTGTCCCTGGAGCGCTCTAACCTCAGGTGTCACACCACCAACTCTTCTGCCACGTTCCCTTCGTGGAGGCATTTTCGCGCTTTATCGCTGAAATCCTAAAGCACGGTCCTAGTGCAAACTGCCTCACAATTGGCGATCTGTTTACACACTCAGGAACTCCCACTCTGATACCACTTGATGAAGGGTGCTCCCCTTAATACCACAAACACATAACAAAAACAGAGAAACAACAACAATTTGCAAGAACAAAAAATGGGCTTCTTATTATCTCCACAAATGTGGAATTACAAATTTCAGAATTACAATATGCAAAGCCACATGGGCATTTTCCCTTACAATATTTTGTAGGACAAAGTCTCAAATCGTTACCCAGATCTACCCAGAACTGCCCTAGACAACACTACGGGCCTTCCTTATATAGGCAATTTCCACCGCCGAGAAGGTTCCAGAAATTTAGCCCTTAAGACTGACTATCCTAAGAATTATTTTATTTTTACAATTATTACATTAGGGTCGGCTCAAAATAATTACAAAATATGTTTTTAGGTAGCCCAACTTCCGGAGGCCATAACTTTCTAACCATAGCTCCGTTTTTCTATTATAACCACTTTTCGGAAATGACAGGACTTGATTTACAGTGCCTGACTCGCACTAACTCCAATCAGTCGGGGGTCGATCGTAATCTGGAGCCTCTAAGGCCTTCAAAATTGAGCTCAAAGATTTCGTACCCAAAAACCTCAATAACTTCATTGATACAGATGATATGGAAATGAAACTCAATTGGTAGGCTGATATGACTAAGATGAACCTCCACCTGTGAAATCAGAACATTCCGAGCTCGTATGACCAACTTACTAAAAATAGTAAGTTTCCATAAATAGCAACTCTGCACAAGATAGCCCTTATTGAAAAGAAGCCAGAAATATTTTTGGGTGATGCAAGATTGCTCTTACACCCAAGATGCTCCTGCATCACTATTCCATGCTGGAAAATAGATAATCTCATTTAAGCATCAATAGTGATTTTAATTTGATAAAAGACAAGCATAATTTGCTGTGCTAGCCATTTGGTTTCTGACCAGCACAACACCACACTGGCAGAAACATAATTTGGAGCAAGCATTGTTGGTAGAGTACTATTCAATTCTGATGCTCATAAAATCATACAAATGAAAAGACAGGAACAAGATATACCAGTATTTAGAGATTAAATTCCTTTACCCAACAGTTTAGTTTTGCTGGATCCTACGAATGAAGATACTTAGAACCCTCTACGTTGCTGGGATAATCTTAGAGTTTTATAATATAAGAAAGCACATTCAAATGGAAAGGAAGGATCGTTTCAAGGTCCACAATGCTTGGAGCCCGCAGCAGACTCACATTAGCTTTTGCAGCAAAATAAAATACATGACAATTTAAATTATTTTAGGCTTTACTTTATAATAGAAGAAAACTTATATAAATGGAAAGAAAAGGCCCTTTAAGGTCCATTAATCACATATAAGATAGATGGATGATGGTACATCTCTTTCTATACTGGGGCACTTTGACCTGGTCTCATAAGAGAAACAAGAACCTATCCATCAATAATAACGTATATGGAGTGAATGGCTAAGCCTTGCATGCCCACAGAGTAGTTTTTGTGATGCAAAGAAATATACGATGAACTACATAGTTCGAAGCATTATGGTAGCTCCCTAATTAAGCAATTTTGGGGTTAATTATGATGTCTAAGCTTGCAAACTTGCTAAACAATGATGGTGAATATACTAAATATATGCATGCACACTAGTGTAATGTCCCCAAGTAAGCTCAACTAGTTTATGCATAAATGGACCTATGTTTAATATACTTGAATTGAATTCTTTAGATTATGTTAACTTAATTCATGCTATAATCAAAGATAACAGCTGCATATGAATTAATAGAAAAATTTGATAAATTATATGTGAATTGAGAAATCCATGCTATCCTTGTTATTACTCCAGTCTAGGAGAGTGCTGAAGATGTAACAGGTTACTTAGACATCAAACTCAATGGTTTCCCTCAAGGTTTTACAGATCCAAGCCCTTAGGCCTTTCTTGGACTTGTCCGCAAGGCACTCGGGGTCGCTGATCCCTACCTATCTTGGAAATGACCGATTGGCTGGATTTACACAGGCCTCTCCTTGTTTACTGCTTTGCACTTCTCTTTCAAACTTAATAATAACAAATCTTGAGCATGTATATTTAACTAATTATCTGGTCTTAATGGTAATGCTCTGATATTACTTCTCATTAAAATCATTATTATGCATAATCAAAATTGACAACACTGTACATACCAGTCACAGAGATGTATAAAGCCCTGTCTTATAATCTGAATATCTTCCTTACTTGTCCAATGATGTTACGTATCTGCATAAGAGATATTATTATATTTAATATACAGTTTGCAGACCACGTATATATGTATTACTTTCTTCCTTATAATTCCCCCTTATGTTCGATTGGATTGTTTCTTATATGCCATGCGCTGCTGAATGGCTGCACCCCTTCAGACATTTAAGAGATATGTCTCTTCTCGAGTGCAACTCTTCATAAAATACCATTTAATTTATCTTAATCATATGATTGGCATTATTAAGGATTTTCATTGAGCCGATGGCTTGGTCGGTGGCCCAAGTATTGCCCGATCTTGTATTTGGAATCATACATCCTATTATTGCTACCATATGCTATACTCTTGCTATCGTATTCCATTCTCTTAATTCTCTAATTTCACCTATGGTTCATACTTCCAACAGATCGAATATTGTATTCCATGCGATACATTAAATTACGGAAGAGTTAGGATATTAATTATGAAGATATGAATATATTTTATCCTTATTATCGTAGGGGATATTGAAGTCTATGTCTTCAGAGATAAAGAGCGAATATTAACTTCTTACATGCCCCTCATACTAGTAATGTGCAGAGATCGATAGTCATTATGAATTAATTGTGCCTTCACATATAACGTTTGTGATTATATTACCATAAATTCAATTCCCTGTTGTTGATGATGAACATTTTTCTACGATTTATGTCTTCATTGTTGTTGTGTTTCTCCGAATCATCACATGGACCGGAACAACGTTATTTCTTGCTTACATTTATTATTTATAATTGATAGCTCATTTGCAATCGCCGTTCGAACATAGGAGTCACTAATAGTAATAATATTATAACATTGTTATAATATTATCAATAATTAAACATCAGGTTTTAACAAGTCGATTACTTGCTTTAGTCGATCATATAATATTACTTCTGAATTTTATTCTGTTTTAATAATAATATATTGACTAATATAATTATTTATTTACTTTGTAATTATAATTATCTTTTTATTATTTATTATTAAGTCTTATGTCGGACTGGGGATATCGCACACTAGTCACATCACGAGTAGGGTCAATATGTAATATGAATCTTATGCATTGGGTCTTTTAGTAAGATCTATATTCTTTCTTTCATCTCAAGTTGCTTTTTATTGTGCAGGCTGAGACAGAGAGAGAAGTTGGAATTAACAAGGGTGTATGTGATAAGCAAATCAGGTTGAAAATCTATTCTCCACATGTCCTCAATATAACCTTGGTTGACTTACCTGGTATAACAAGGGTTCCGGTGGGCGATCAACCTTCTGATATTGAAGCTAGAATCAGAACAATGATTCTGTCCTATATTAGGCATGAGACTTGCATTATACTAGCTGTTTCTCCTGCGAACTCTGATTTGGCAAATTCAGATGCACTTCAGATGGCAAGAATGGCTGACCCTGATGGTAAGTGCACCATGCATGATCTTTGAACATGCATTCTAGCATGGCCTCACTTATCTTTGGTAGTGGATCCCCTTTGAATGAATCACTGTAGTTATCTTTTGTTGGTGTATTGCAATACTTAATACTTACAATGATAATTTTGTTGCAGGGTCTCGGACAATAGGTGTGATAACAAAGGTAATAATCTCAAAAGAGTCATAAAAGAACTTTGGATTCATTTGGTAACGAATTACCTTTTGTCTGATGTCTTGTATGAATATGTAAAGGTCTTAATGCTCTTCATATAGTATTTTCAAGTTTTAGAAATAAATGACATCAAGATGGGATTTTCATGCAGCTGGATATTATGGACAGGGGAACTGATGCTCGGAATTTTCTTCTTGGAAATGTTATTCCACTTCAACTTGGCTATATAGGAATTGTTAATAGAAGTCAAGAGGTATATGCCTATTTTTATATTGTCAATTTTCTGAATGTGCTAGTTAAACACTAAGTTTATCTTTATCATGTTATGAAAAATTTCACTACATAAGTATCAGTGTGATGTCTATTGTTTTTCAAATATCACATATTGGAGCATTTATGTTTTCGTCAAATCCACTTTCAGGCTATAGGAGAAGTCATTCCCTGTGAATTGTTGCATGCATGATATGACATTAGCTGTATATTGATTCTTTTTGTTGATCTGTGGTTTTGTGCCTATTAGTTTTGAGATCCTAAATGCTATTTTCTTGATCATTTTGAAGAAAAGATAGTTTGTTCCCCTGCTTTCCAAACTGATAAAATCTAAAGCAAAAAATGGATGCCTTTTCCTTGATAAGCTAGAGCATTGCTATCACAATTGATGCTGTTATAATGTTCAAATTGTTTTAGGAAATTCATACACATGCCTAAGTCCTTGGTCTTAGGACTACAAGTGTGTGTTTAGTAAAATTAGAACACATGCTTCTTGTTGGCTCTCAGAACTGCTGTTCCATTCTCCTAGAGTTGTCACTCAGCACCAAGACAAGGGAAACAATGTTGCACTGGGAAAAGGCAAGATTTATCAACAAAGAATGGATAGTTAGAGGCCAATTGATAGGAGAGAGAACCTCCTCTTCTTTTCTAGGCTTTGCTAAACCTAGGAGGGTATAACCTGAGTCATATTAGGACAATTGAAGATAAATGCAAAGATTGCAACTTCCGCCTTCACTAACCATTCCCTATGGCAGCCACAAACCCCCCTACTTGAACCTCATATTTAGCAAATTGAAAGAGTGCACATGCAACTGAAGGAATGGATTAGTTTGCATCACCATTCATGAATCCCCTTTTTTTTACTTACACATGTGCATCTTGAAAACTACACAGGCATGATCCTTTGAAAGTGTTTCAATTTGAGTCCACCTAAGATTTTGCAGTGTAATGTTGGACTGTACTGGTTAGTAGAGCCTATCAACTACTCCTAAACTAAGATGGAGAATATAAAATACATTTTAATGAAAATATTGAAACCTATAAAAGAGGGAAAATTGTGATTTTAGCTAAAATGTATTTGGTAAATGACTTTCACTACTTCCACATTAGGATTGTGTAAGTTTGCTACTGTTTCACAAATTAAAGCAACAATCCTTAAAATACTTTAAATGAAATATTTTTAAGCAACTAAAACATATAAGGAAATGATATATTATCAATTTCTGAAAACTAGAAGAATAATGTACAGATTATTATTATAGAACTATAAAAGGGGGAAGGAAGGAACTTGGTGCTAGATAGAGGAAACCATTGCCTAGGATGCCAGTGCATTGCGTGGATATATGCATGATGGGCTGTGCTCCCATATCGCCAGAAAAATGTCTGCTACATGTACAGATGAATAAAAACACCATGACAAAATTACAGCGGCAAGTATGATTCAATGATAAAGCAGTAAATTAATCCATTGAGATAAATTGATATCACCAAATCCATTGTAGGCAAGATAACTTCTCTCTCAATGTAACCTATAAGTTTCAAAGAACAAGAAAATTCATTGGGGGCTGTTTGGGAGTTTGATTTCAGGTCAAAGCTCTGCTTTGGTATTTCTACCTTCACATAAGCCAAGATAGATAATAGAAAAATAGTGTGTGAATGTGTTTCTATCCTAAGTATGTTTGGGAGTGGTCATAGTTGTGAATGTGCAATTATTTAAGCTAAAAAGAAAGGAAGGGGATGTGAAGACTGCAAGGTGCTTAGGGGCACACCAAAAAGCTGCAATAATGATGAGAGAATGAACAAAACAATAACAGTGAAAATAAAAGAACAGAGTCACCTAAGAAGGCTTGAGGAAGCCAATGAGAACAAAAGTATTGAATGGGAATGTTGTGAGAGTGCTGTAGGGAGTTGTAGAGCTTGAGAGAGCTTTGTGAGAGTTTGGAAATGCAAGAGAGTGTGAGAGAACCAAGAAGAGAGCCAATGAGTGAGAGGTAGATTCAATAAGAGGCTGGTGAGCTAATTGAAATCAAATTGAAAAGTTTTCACTAACTTGAGAAGGTGACAAATGGTGAAATGTTTGGAAACAACCACCAAACGAGATACGGCCATGGAATGCTAGCGCATCATGTGGAGGTCCATATGTTGCATTGGTGTCTAAGAGAATTCGTGATCGGATTTCAGACAAATAATATTATATTTCTTCTTATTTTTGTCCAATAAGCTATTACATATTTATTGGATTTCCATATCCTATATTATAGGAAACCTCTTATAACAACTCCTAGATATATATATTGTTTTAACAACTCATAATACAAACAAATGCTCACACAACCAATATCCTCTTTGTGATATTGTAACAAACCATAGTAAACATACTAACAAATCTAACAAATGATGTAATTTTTTGAACATCTCTCCAATATTGTCCAAATGCCCAACGCTAACATCTTTTTCTTGCATGTAATTGTTGAACACACACTAGATGCTGGGGGGGCTGAATCAGCATAAACCGAAACTCTTAACTAGATAATCAACCATCAATGTTTTCCACCACACAACTTATTAAGTAAACAATGAACTGAAACAATAACACATCAACACCAAGATTTTTATATGTGGAAAACTGCGGTGAGCACTTGTTCATAGAGATAAATCACTGAATATATAATCTGATTACAAAATCACTATGAGCTCACTACTCCTGACTTACAATTAGAGGCTCACTTCCAATACAATATTTAATATAGATATGAGCTCACTGCTCTGGACTTGCAAACAGAGGCTCACTTCCAATACAATATTTAATATAGATACGAGCTCATTGCTCTGGACTTGCAAACAGAGGCTCACTGCCAAAGTAGCAAGATATAGAAAAGATCTTGTGCACCCAAGACTCATTGTCCTAGGGACAAGGTACATACAACTCTTCACAATAGATAAAGAGAAATTCTCCTGATAATGCAACTGTCCTGCACAACTCTGTCAACCTCAACAACATACTATCTCTGCCTTTACTTCTCTGTCGCAGTCACGAACCAACCTCATAAACTATACTTTTCTCTTCTGAAACTCTTATTATAGATCTTCACTTGCTCGCCCACAAATAGCTTCTTACATTTTGCCAAAGCACATACTATACTTATATACAAGATAGATCATTGGAATTACAAGGTCAGCCATGCCTAAAGCAAATTAAAAGCAAATTACAAGTCAGTCACGTCAACAACAATTTACAATAAGATCCCATGCCAAAAGCATCTGGACCAAAACATAGGTCACACATAACATGAACCCATCCGGATAAGAGATAAATATTAAATACAATATAGGTCACACATAGCATGAATCCATTCGGATAAGAGATAATCATTAAATGCAATACTCAAACCAAAAACATGAAGCATGATCCACTCCAGGAAAGAGAGGGAACCACAAACACATTACACTTAGCCCAATACCAGATTCACAAAGACCAGAACAACTTTCACAATTATCTCAAAAGTGTAGCATCACAGTGTCCAAGGAACCATATCACTTGCCAGTTGTATCCAGACCTCCACACACCAAGGTGAGATCCAAAACCCACTTCACTCACACTTGCCAGTTGTCTACATTAGAAGCCGTCACAACACATTTTCGAGCCAGAACACAAACTGATCATAACTGCATCACTTGGTAAGACTGTTTTCGGATCACCAGGAAATGCCACAACCAAGACCAATACTAGAATACAATACAAATCTCATCTCCACATCTTCTACGTTTATTTTTGGAGCGGAAACCTTCTGGAAAACACAACTGAACAATTGTCATCTTCAACTATATATCTTTGTCATTGAACCATTGACTTTTGGACCTAAGAATATAACACTAAATTATTGATAAACATCATTCTCACATGATCTCTAGAGTACATACTTGTCTTCCACTGTTCTGTAGCACTATCTTGACCAACACGCAACCTTAATCCTTCTGGACCAAACGTCCTTCTTTCAGACTTATCCGAACCACCAGATATACCTGAACATGTCTTCAGTAAATACCTCCGGACCACAATGTTTGACATCAATGACAATAGAAAATAACAACTGAACATATATGTCCAACATAATTGCCCATTTAATCAATTTGAATTTCTTATGTTCCCTTGAACTAGTTCGGAGAAAATTCGTTTGTAAATCTTTAATGGTATTTGCAATCTTACCTAGGATTTGGAATTGAGACATTTGCAAACTTACCTAGGATTTGGAATAGGGACATGACATACATAGGGATGATTGGGAGGCAGGTTTTCATGATGAGGATGCAACTTGCAGGCAACAACCACTTTCTTTTCCAAGAGGACATCTTGCCCTACACTTTGTTTGCCAACACCTTCCATTCATTTGTTTGTTTCCTTCTTCTCAAGCAAAGGCATTTTCAATAGGAACTTGTGAGTTTAGCTTCCACTATGGTCTTCCAAGAAATTTAGGATTTGTAATTGTTAATCTTTTGCCCCACAACCCTTTTATAGCACTTGAAGAACCCTTTGATTACACTCGTTTCCATTTTGATGCCTCCTTAAAGGTTAGGGTGTCATTAACAAATTGAAGACATGTGACATTATCCATTCTAGAGATTTGGAGCACCCCTACTTTCTTGCGTATAGCATTATTCCTTAAATGCTTAGTCTAGCAACTAATGAGGAATAGAAATCATGAGAGTGGATATCCTTGCTTTTTTACCATTCTTGCTAAACCTGAATCAATTAATATATCATAAAAGACACGATCATAGGCCTTCATGTCAATTTTGAGTAGTTGTAATGTCCCCTTTTTGGGATTGCCCTAATTTTTTCCCTAGAATAACAAATTCCATAAAAATAAGAATTGTAAGATGGTTAGAGATATAACTTTACCATTTAAAATGCTTTTTAACAAGGTAAATCTTGATTTAGGTCCTCCAATCACTAAATAAGGTATAAGTACACACACACACACAAATTATGTTGTTAGTATAATATACAACCCTAACCAAGAGATTTAGGTAACAATATATAATGCATATGGAAGAAATAACTTATAGCATTTAACTTCCATGACCCTAACCATAATGAGGAATGAGATAAGGATGACATGATAATGTGCCCTTCATTGTCACTGCTCTAGGCCCAAGAGCAAAAAATTTGTCCCCCTTGGCCCAATGCTTCATGGGGTTGGCGTACCTTGTGGAACCTTTACACCAATCCCCTCCGTCACTCTACCTTACCTCTTATGGTTATGGATTCTCACAACAATTGCATTTCCATCTATATAGACCATCCGCCACAAATAGTGCCTTTGTGTGATGTAACCCATGCTCATTCCACCACAGGCCTTATCTAATGCCTTTATATGATGTAACCCATACCCATTCCACCACAGGTCTTATCTAGTGCCTTTGTATGATGTAGCACGGTCCATTCCACTGCAGGACTTACCTATCTTGCGAGGTATTAATACCACTTTTCATTTTTTCCTTTGAGAATAATATATTATTCTCTCAATTGATCTCCCCCTTTTTATTTTTTCTTCAAATGGAACCTTCTCCTCCTTAATATCTCCTTTGAGTGTAGAAAGTCATACCCTTTCATTTGTTAATGCCCTTATGAAAGGGTCATACCCTTTGGTTATGAAAAGATACATTTTTTTGACAACAATTGTTGCCCCTTTCACTCCTTATTTAATCTTCACCTATCTCTCACTTATCCAATCTGTCTTTACTACTTTTCAAATCTGCACATATCCCATTTAAAATCTGCATATTCTCTTCTTATTTTCTTCTTTCCTTCTCAATTCTTATTTTAGATCCCTCTTTATACTTTTCCCTAAATCTTCTCTAGATCTCCTCTACTCCTTTTTTCCCATTCCATTTGATCCTTCTCTTTTATATTTTCCCATGTGAGGGAGAGGTCACACCTCTTCACCATGTCTTCCTTTTGGCAAGAGTCATGACCTTCATAATTGTCCCTCTTTTGAAGAGTCACAACTTTTCATAATCACAACCCTTTCAAAGAGTCACAACCCTTCATAATCATAACCCTTTTGAAGAGTCACAACCTTCATAATTACAACCCTTTTGAAAAGCCACAACCCTCCATAATTACAACCCTTTCAAAGAGTCACAACCCTTCATAATCACAACCCTTTTGAAGACTAACAACCCTTCACCTTTTGAAAGTCATTTCCTTATCTTCTTCCTTTTCCTTTCACTTAATACCTCCTTAATTCTTATGCTCCACTCTTTCTTCCTCCTTCCCTTTTTCCTCAAATGAAGTTCTCATCTCTCCATTTTATACCTCATTTGAGGGAGACAACTTTTCCATTAATGCCTTTTGACCTTTTGTTTAAGATAACTAATATTTAATTATTTTTGATATTATTCTTTTATATTTTTTATTTAATTTTTATTGTTCATTATTTAATCCTTTTTCAAGAAGGGGACATAACAGCAGCTCTCCTTTCTATTTTTGATAGAATATATAGTCTTGTATGCTATAACAATACCATCCAAAATTTGTATTCCTGCAAGGACATTGCATTGTTATTTGGAAATACTGTGTTCCAAACGTAGCTTTAATTTATTGGCCATTATTTTAATTATGATCTTGTAAATCACATTACATAGAGATATTACTATAAAGCATAGTTACAAGACTCAAACTCAACTTTGACTTGGCAAGCTGATTAAGAAAAATGAGAAACCTAAGAAATTCAGAGATTTTTAAGGATTTAAAACTTGTTTTATGCACCCTTTAATAAATAAACCTTAAACACATGATAACCTCATCAAATACAAACTAATCTGATGACATTTAACAAGTATACATTGATCACATAAGTATAAACACAAATTTTAGCTTAAGCAAAATACACATTTAGATATATAAATATTGTCAAATGTATACAAAACTCATGGAATATGAAAACTGTGTCTTGAAAAGTTTCAAACAAATATCAAAACAAAAGCTAGAGGTCTATAGATTAGAGGAGCCTACAACCATCCTGTGTGGGTGTCTAGGATATGTCTTGGATGATGTTGTGGCCATGATATCTGTCTTCGTCTTAGTGAAAACCACACCAACATCCAAAGTTTTTTCTTATTCTCTATCCTACTTTGCCATGGCTACTATCTTAGCCTCTCTATCCACTTGGTCAACCCAATCAATGTCCTCATCACTAAAGATAGGATCCTTAGTCATAATAATCCAATTGGATTGTGAATCAACCTCCTCTAGTGTGATGGGGGATAAGTAATTGCCCAAAATTTGTTTGTGGTGAAGACAAAGGATCTAATGAACATATATAGATCATTCAACCTTTACATAGACAATCTATTTCTCTTCTTGGCTTTGAACTGCAATACTTTGAAGATTTGGTACGTAAGCACCAAATCTTTCCCTCCATGCATCTGAGATGAGAAAAATAAAAAAATTAATCGCATTATCCAACTTTAAGTTTCAATACCCTGATTATTATATAAAAAGAGGAAAAGTTTTTATTCTAAAAAATAAATTGTGCCCTTAATAGATTTTTACTTGGTTGCAATGACGACCGAGCTGCCTTGCTTATATCACAATTTGAAAGAGATCTCCTTGTGCAACTCTAAAGTTTTCAATCTCATGGAATATGTGTTCCATATTACGGGAAGTAATTGGTAAAGTACTTGATATATTAACAGAGATCGAAAGTGTGAAATATTAATAAACTGTTGTATATATATATTAAATTCTGATTTTATTTATTTGATACTTCCTATTCAGACTCTGCTGTATATATTCTGTATCTTAGAATGATATATTTCTGCATATATATATGTGATAAGAAAACAGTTTGGATGAGACGTGACTCATGAATGAGTCACGTCCCATCACTGGTATGCAATGTTTCGTATTTCACTGTTTCGTATCGCACCGTTCTGTTTAACGACTGCAGATTAATAGTATGCGATTATATGTTATGATATGTATCGGGTTTAATAAACCCGATACCTATCATAAGGTATAATGCATATCTTATGATAGGTATCGGGTTTACCAAACCCGATACATATCATAAGTTTAACGCTGCAGATTATATCATAAGTTTGGCGCTGCAGATTATATCATAAGTTTAGCGCTGCAGATTATATATTTGAAGATACCGATATTAATGATATCTGATTCATTGACAATATCGCTATCGATACTTATGTTGAGATTAGTATATATTTTGTTGGTTTATTTATTATTATATATATATATATATATATATATATATATATATATATATATATATATATATATATATATATATATATATATATATATGTATGTATGTATGTATATATATATATATATAATATTATCCAATACATCAATATATAATATTTTCCAATATATTAATATATAATTTTATCTAATTAATATATATATAATATTGTCACATATATAAGAATATATATATTAATAAATTATCTGATCATAGCTATCAATCTCAACACTCCCTCTTAGCTAGATAAGATAATTTCCTTTGATTTGTTAGCATCATATTTTCATATTACATAGATATGAGGAATCACCATGCATTGTGACACCTAGTTTCCATATCATAAAGATATGAGGAATCACCATGCATTGTGACACCTAATTTTCATATCTCAAGGATATGAGGAATCACCCCGTGATACCTATTTCCATATCTCAAGGATATGAGGAATCACCCCGTGATACCTATTTTTGTATCACTGCACTAGTGATACAAGGATATAGGAAATAGAACATTACATTATATTTACATATAACCCCATTATGGTATGTGCACAGACAGATAACTTGTCTACCATAACAAATCTACATTACAAGATCGTCATCTTGTAATCAAATACAAGTGTTCATTATCTAATAAGTCGTCACTTCTAGAAATGTACACAGGATGGTTAAGCCCATAAATATGTATGATATATATATATATAAAAATCATATTACAACCATACCAAGAGTTTCCCTAAAGTGATCAACTTTCACCTTTGGAAGAGCTTTGGTAAGAATATCCACAGTTTGATTTCCAGTACAAATATATTCCAACTGGATTACTTTTCTTTCAGCCATATCACGAACATAGTGATAAGGAATCTCAATATGCTTTGATCTATCATGAAATACTGGATTTATTGATAATTTGATACAGCTTTGATTGTCACAAAAGATAGTAGTTGGTGGTAATATTTTACCAAATAGCCCATTGAGTAGTTTTCTAAGCCATACTGCTTCTTTAGCTGCCATTGATGCTGCAATATACTCTGCCTCTGTAGAGCTTTGGGCTACTGAAGACTGCTTTCTGCTGATCCATGACACCATAGTTGATCCTAAGCTGAAACAACACCCTAAGGTACTTTTGCGATCAGTCATACTTCCAGCCCAATCTGAATCAGAGAATCCATGAAGATTTAATTCTGTCCTATCATACTTGAGCCCATAGTTTAATGTGCCCTGAAGATATCTCAATACATGTTTTGCTGCGGTGAGGTGAATCTCTTTGGGATCACACATGAATTGGCTTAATGTATTCACTGAGAAACAAATGTCAGGTCTGGTATTCCCTAAGAACATTAGAGATCCTATCATCTGTCTATACAAAGAGATATCTGCAGAAGGAGATTCTGATGTTGCTTCCTTTAGTTTATGAAAATTTGTTTCCATGGGAGAAGACATGGGTCTACAATTTAGCATGCCAAATCTCTTCAAGATGTCAAGGGTATATTTGCCTTGATTCAAATTGATACAGTCTGACTTTTGCCAAACTTCCAAACCAAGAAAGTAGTGTAAAAGACCTAAGTCCTTCATATCAAATTCTTTGGCTAAGTCTTTCTTGCACTGTTGAATCAAATAATCTACTCCTGTAATCAACAAATCATCAACATATATTATAATTATCAACATATTACCTTTGTTTACCTTGAAGTAAAGATTTGGATCAGCATCATTTTTGGAAAATCCTAGCTTCATTAGGTAGTTGTCTATTCTTGCATACCAAGCTCTGGGGGCCTGTTTAAGCCCATATAATGCTTTCTTCAATTTACACACATGTTTTGGAATCATGAATCTCAAATCCTTCAGGTTGTTCTAGATATACCTCTTCTTCAATGGTTCCATTTAAGAAAGTTGTCTTAACATCCATCTGATGAACTTGCCAACCTTTAGTAGCTGCAATGGCTAGAACTGTTCGAATTGATGTGTAACGTGCAACAGGGGCAAAGGTTTCTTCATAGTCAATCCCTTCCCTTTGAGAGAAACCTCTTGCTACAAATCTTGCCTTGTATTTTTCAATACTACCATCAGCTGCATGTTTGATTTTGAATAGCCATTTAGAGGAGACTACAGATTTTGTTTTAGGTCTTGGTACAATGTCCCACACATCATTCTTTATAATGGACTGATATTCTTCTATCATTGCATCCTTCCATACTTGTTGTTGAATTGCATCAGGTACATTTGTGGGTTCTGAGTTAGAGAGTTCACTCATAAGTGCCGCATAGCTGGATAATATGGAAGGCCTTTTTCTTTCTCTAATTGTTCCTGGAGGAGCACCAAGAGTCTTTCCTTCTTCTATGATTTTAGTGGCCCATAGAGGTCTCTTCTTAGGATTTTCTAGTGTTGATAGATTTTCCTCATTTTCTTCTTTCTCAAAATCCTCATTTTGAGTTTCCTGTGAAGTGTTTTCTTTTGATGGAACATAAGTTTCTTGTTCTATTGAATTTCTAACTTTATAGCAAGCTATGTCTTCCTCAAATATCACATCTCTGCTTAATTCAACATGATTTTGCCTTGGTATATAAATACGATATGCTTTTGAAGTTTCACTATATCCTACAAAGATACCTTTCTTTCCCGATGGCTCTAACTTTGTTCTCTTTTCCTTTGGAATATGAATGTATACCGGGCATCCAAATATTCGAAGATTACTTATATCAGGTTTTGTCCCTGTGAATGCTTCTTCAGGAGTTTTATTTTCAATGTGAGAGTGTGGACATCTATTTTGTATGTATACAGCTGTATTTGAAGCTTCTGCCCAGAGAGAGGTATCAAGATTTTGATCAAGAAGCATTGCTTTGGTGGCTTCAATAATAGTTCTATTCTTTCTTTCAGCCACCCCATTTTGTTGTGGATTATAAGGTACGGTATACTCCCTCTTAATCCCAGCCTCTTTACAAAATTGTTTGAAAATTTCAGATGTGTATTCTTTTCCATTGTCTGATCTCAAAATTTTAATTTTCTTCCCAAAAAGGTTTTCAGTAATAGATTTGAAATCTTTAAACATACTTAGTATTTCCTCAGATTCTTTGTGTTTAAGGAAGTAAATCCAGGTCTTTCGTGAGAAGTCATCAACAAAAATTATATAGTATTTGCAGCCTCCTATTGAAGAAACAGACATAGGTCCACATAAATCTGAATGTATTAATTCTAAAATACTATTAGTACTGCTCACACTATTTTGAAATGATCCCTTTGTGTTTTTGCCTAGTGCACACCCTTTGCATGCACCAGGGTGATATTGTTTAAGTTTTGGTAATCCAATAACCAATTTTTCCATAGAAGATAGAGTTTTATAATTTAAATGTCCTAATCTTTTATGCCATACTTCATTTGAATTTGAAATGTTATTTACTAAAGCTTGATTTTTATCAGTATTTAATTCATATAGGCAGCCTTGTCTTCTTCCTATGGTATGAGCCTGTTTGAAAGTTAATCCTTTTGGCCATGCTTTTACTTTGCCATCCATGAAGGTTACCCTATACCCATTATCTTCAAGTGCGGATATAGATATAAGGTTTCTCTTGATCCCTGGAACAAATAGTACTCCTGTAAGTTGAATCGAGATACCGGTCTTTAGCTTGATTGTGCAGGTCCCAATACCTTTTACTGGATAAGCTGAGTCATCCCCAATAGTTACTTCCTCTTCAGATTCTTCCGTCATGGAATCTAGTAATTCTTTGAATCCTGTAATGTGACGAGAGGAACCACTATCAATAACCCATATGTTTTTATTTGTGACTTGACTTGAGAGTGCAGAATAGAGTACAAGTTGCTCATTTTTGGTTTCTTCTTTGGGCTTCTTCTTAGATTCGGTGAAGGAAGCTTGATGATTCTTATATGGACAATTTGATACAATATGTCCAAATTTGTCACATCTAAAACATTTAACATTTGACATATCTCTTTTATTATGATACTCGAAGTTGAATTTCTTTTTCCTGAAATGTTTGAATTTCTTCTTCTTGTGAGTGTTTACATTTAGTGCATGATTTTCCTCATCATTTGTCCTTTTCTTTATTCCTTTCTTATCTAATCTTGACTCTTCTTGAAGACAATCTGTTCTTAATCGATCAAATTTTGGGAACTTGGATCTAGCACTTATACCAGCGACAAAATTCTCCCAAGATTCAGGTAGACCATCTAAAGCAATTAAGGCTAGTTCGTTGCCATCAATTTCATAGCCTAGTAGTGAAAGTTGATCTCTTAAAGCTGAAACTCTCATAAAATATGCATTTATTTTCTCATTTTTATTCATACTAATGTGATTCATTTCCCTCTTAAAGGCTAGTTTCTTGCTAGCATTATTTATTTCATAGGTTTTTTCCAATGCTTTGAACATTTCATGTGCCATTTCATATTTAGATATGATCGGTACAATGTGATGTCTGACTCCATCGATAATTATCTTCATGGCCTTGTCGTTTCCTTCATTCCAATTTGATAAATCAGGTTCTGCTTCTGGTTTTACTTTGTCTGATTTGATGAAAGTTTCGACTTTATTTTCTTTCAATAACATTATAATTCTAACCTTCCATGATTGGAAATTATCAGCACCTTCAAGTCTATCCTCGAATCTGATCATGTTTGCCATTTTTAGAATTTTCTGAGTTTATTAAATTTCTTGAATTTTTTTTCAGAACCAGAGCTCTGATACCATGTGAAATATTAATAAACTGTTGTATATATATATTAAATTCTGATTTTATTTATTTGATACTTCCTATTCAGACTCTGCTGTATATATTCTGTATCTTAGAATGATATATTTCTGCATATATATATGTGATAAGAAAACAGTTTGGATGAGACGTGACTCATGAATGAGTCACGTCCCATCACTGGTATGCAATGTTTCGTATTTCACTGTTTCTTAGCACTGTTTCGTATCGCACCGTTCTGTTTAATGACTGCAGATTAATAGTATGCGATTATATGTTATGATATGTATCGGGTTTAATAAACCCGATACCTATCATAAGGTATAATGCATATCTTATGATAGGTATCGGGTTTACCAAACCCGATACATATCATAAGTTTAACGCTGCAGATTATATCATAAGTTTGGCGTTGCAGATTATATCATAAGTTTAGCGCTGCAGATTATATATTTGAAGATACCGATATTAATGATATCTGATTCATTGACAATATCGCTATCGATACTTATGTTGAGATTAGTATATATTTTGTTGGTTTATTTATTATTATAATATATACATACATATATATATATATATATATGTATATATATATATATAATATTATCCAATACATCAATATATAATATTTTCCAATATATTAATATATAATTTTATCTAATTAATATATATATATAATATTGTCACATATATAAGAATATATATATTAATAAATTATCTGATCATAGCTATCAATCTCAACAGAAAGATCACTATATACAAAAGAATGAACGATGTTTCCTTAGGAAACATTCGTAAAGAATAGAAACATTCTATTTTAACTAATTGAAAACTAAATATTAGAAAGATTCTAATATTTACAATAGATTTACAACAGTAAAATAGATAACCATTAATAGAAACTAACTATTATTGTAATACCCTCCTTTAATGGTTAATCTATCCACTACACCAAGCTATCCTCTGAATTTGGCAAACTTGTCTGGATCAAGAGGCTTGGTGAGAATGTCTGCAGTCTAATCCATTGTAGGAACATACTGCAAATGTATTGTCCCGTCTTCAACCAATTGCCGAATGTAGTGACAGTGAACATCTACATGCTTGGTTCTTTCATGGAAGACTGGATTCCGTGCTAACTTGATAATGCCATTGTTATCAACAAACAAAGTGGTCAGGCCTATTGGTGATATCTGCATATCCCCAAGCATCTGACGAAGCCAAACAGCTTCACAGCCTGCCTTAATTGTCCCTCTGTATTCGACCTCTGTAGAGGAGAGGCAAATGACCTATTGCTTCTTACTGGTCCATGTGATGGCACTAGATCCCAAACTAAACACATATCCAGAGGTTGACTTTTTATTGTCAACAGAGCCTGCCCAATCTGAATTTGTGAATCCATAGAGTCTAGGATTAGGACTCCGAGAGTAGACATTCCATAATCAATAGTGCCCTTCACATAACGAAGCACACGCTTAGTAGCCATCCAATGATCAACCTTGGGAGCTGTCATAAAGTGTGAAATATAGCTGCCGATGAAGTTGATATTAGGTCTAGTAGCAGAGAGATAGATGAGACTGCCTACTAGTTGCCTCTATGTAGTATCATTAGCTGGAGGAGAATCAGACTTGGCTAATAACTTCAAACTTTTCTCCATAGGTGTAGATGCAGGCTTGCAATCTTGCATACGAAACTTGTCTAACAGAGCCTTGACATATTTGGACTAAGAAGTGAATATACCAGAAGACTGCTGACAAACCTCAACATCGAGGCAATAATGCATAATGCCAATGTCAGACATATCAAAAGACTGGCATAAACTCTGTTTGATTCCTTGAATCAAAGATGTCGAACTGCCAGTGATGATCAGATCATCCACATAAATGACCAGAAGAATGATGGCACCGTCAGTAGTCTTGATGAACAAATTTGAGTACGAAGAACTCCTCTGGAAGCCTTGATCACTGAGGTACTTATCAATTTTCATGTACCATGCCCTAGGGGCATGCTTCAAGCCATAGAGATCTTTCACCAGTTTGAGTACCTGGTGTTCTTTACCAGCAACCTTGAAACCAAGAGGCTGCATCATGTAGACCTCTTCCTGTAGGGCACCATTCAGGAAAGCACTCTTGACGTCCATCTGATGACCTGCCAGCCAAACTGAGCTGCCATGGCTAGGACTAATCTGATAGTGCTCATCTTTGCTATAGGAGCAAAGGTCTCCTCGTGATCAGTGTCCTGATGCTAAGAGAAGCCCTTTGCAACTAAATGAGCTTTGTACTTATCCAAAGTACCATCAAACTTATACTTTATTTTGCAGATCCATTTGCAGCCACTGGGTTTCTTACCTGGTGGAAGATCAAAAAGGACCCTGGTGTGATTCTTCATTAGGCTCTGGTGTTCAGAATTCATGGCCTGTTCCCACTTTGGAATTCCTTTAGCCTCTGAGTATGTTTGAGGTTCAAATACACTGTGAATGTTGGCCATGAGAGCAATATTAATAGTCTTTGTAGGTTTTCTCTTTTTCCTAGCAGTTCTCCCCTCGATGAGCTCATCATCCCGAAGAACAAGTGTCTTAACTCACCATTTAGGCCGGAGAGGAGGACCAACATTAGCATCAGGAGATGCGCTATGATCAGGTTCTTCATCAGAAGAGTCTGGATCAAAGTCAGGTGAAGCACCTGCATATGTGGGTGATCCTGCAGGAGAGACTAGAGGTGTCTGTAAAAGAATCACTGGTACTACTAGAGCTACTGGAGCTGTTGGAGCCCTCCCATTAGGTGGACCTAATGGAAGCCAAACTCCCAAATCATGAGCCTTCATAGGATAGTCTGCTGAATTAGGAACAAAAGAGACCGACATGAATGGTCCTTACTGCTCATCAAAGACTACATCATGACTGTGCAGGAGACGATATGTCTCAGTGTCGATCAAGCAGTAGGCTTTGTGAAGACTACTATATCCAGCAAACATGAGTTTTTGACTCTTGGCATCCAACTTGGTGCATGACGCATCAGGGATCCAAACATAGACAAGAGAGCCAAAAACCTTTAGGTGATAGATTCTGGGCTTGCGACCTGACCAAGCCTCTTCCGGAGTCTTGCCTTTGACCACCATAGTGGGTGACCGGTTCAAAAGGTAGACTACAGTGTGAACTGCTTCTGCCCAAAACTACTTTGGAACATGTCTGTGTTCGAGCATGGATCTAGCCATCTCGGTGATTGTTCTGATCTGACGTTCAACTACACTATTTTGTTGTGGTGTGATTAATTGGCATTTGATGCCATGAATATCACAAAACCTAGAGAATTCAGTAGAACAAAATTCCCCCCCATTATCTATTGTAAGAGCAATAATAGATTTCCCAAACTCTTTTTCAACTAGAGGTTTAAACTTCTAAAATACAGTAAACACATCTTATTTCTTTTTAAGAAAATAGACCCACATTTTTCTACTAAAATCATCAAGAAACAACAAAAAATACCTGGACCCAAGAACAAAAGGAGTAGCCATAGGGCCGCAAATATCTGCATGAACAAGCTGAAGTACTTGAGAAGCTTGCCATGAATCACCAATAGGAAAACATGTGTGATGTTGCTTCCCAGCTTGGCATGCATCACAAACTCCAAGCTACTGAGTCTGAATCTCTGGCAATCTGAGGACAAGCTCGTCTCGAGGAAGCTGAGCAAGATAGCGCACATTTAAGTGCCCATATCGCTGATGCCAAAGTGTACTGACAGAAGACCGCCAAGAAAACATATCTAGGTCCTGAGAAACACTAGAATTAGCAAGTCTGAAAAGATCACGATCCTCAATGCCAACAGCAACAATAGATTGAGTCTCCCGATCTGTGATGGTGCACTGATGTGAATTGAAGGTGACATTCAACTGTGGAGAGTGTCGCAGCATCTGACTGACTGAGAGTAGATTTAGTTCCATCCTTGGAACACAGTACACATCGAGGAAAATGAGATTCCTCCCAGTAGATTGAATCTGTATGTTGCCTCTGCCGACAACAGTGTACTCTTCCCCACCACCAAAAATAACTGAATCTGAATAAAGCTAGTAGTTGGTGAACCAGTCTTTACGGTGGGTGAAATGATAAGAGGCACCTGAATCAATGTACCAGGCATACGACTTGACATGATCTACTGGTCTTTTAGCCATGAAGGCGTAAAAGGCAAATTCTGTTTGCTCAGTGTGCTTTGCACTATTCGCTTTGGGCAGCGCACTAGATTGCTTAGTTTGGGCAGCTAAGTGCTTCCGACATTCAACCTTCATGTGCCCATACTTGTGGTTGTAGTTGCATTGAATGTTCTTTTTCTTGGAGCCTTCAGATGCTGGAGCAGAGGGCTTATGTTGAAAAGACTACTGAGAATGAGACTTGCCTTTATCCTTCTAAAAGGGTTTAGTAGCAAAGGCTTGCTATGTGGAGGTGGTGCTAGAACTACTACCAAACTGTTGTTTCCACCTATCTCACTGAAGCAAAAGTGTGCAAAGATCAGTGAACTTCAACTCAACACCCATAGAAATGATGTTGAGAGTCTCAATAAAATGTTCGTAGGACTTGGGTAAACTTTTTAGGGTTATTACCACAATGTCCTCTTCCTCCATCTTGTGTCCAATGGCAAGCAACTGATCATGGATTTCTTGAATCCTATTCAGGTGATCCTGGAGCGATTTCCGCTCATCCATGACAATAGAAAATAGAGTGTTCTTGAGAAAGAAAGCCCTTCTTTTATCTAAAGTCTCATGCAGAGTTTTGAGGTGCTCCCTGATCTCGACAACTGTTTTGCTGGATGGAATCTGAGGGAGCTGATCATTAGCCATTGATAACTTGAGAAGCATCACTGCCTCCTGATTATGCTGGTCATATGTAACTTGATCAGAACCAGTTGCATCTGGACGTTTAGTAGTACCCAAAACCACTGCATCGCTGCTGCGATATTCGAAGATGGGTAGTATCCGCTACTTCCACGTGCTATAATTCCGACCATTGAACTTCTGATTTCCCTCGAGCCAAATATTTGTGAGAGATGCCATGGCACAATTTTTAGTGAAAAATGTGTAGAACTGAGAAGGCACGTACCTCGAGGCAAAATGTCGAAAGACCCAGAAAAAAGGAAGTAGTACCTAGAAGAGAGCTCGAAAAACCCAAAGGGAATATGCTTTCTGTTACTAAATTTCTACACATGTTGAAATTCAGTTTTATTGTAACATTATATAAAACTGATCATGCATTTGTTTCTATTCATTTCATTTCAGATCATTTTTATTTTGAGCAAGGAAGGACAATGTTCATTGTATAAATCCTAACTGATATGTACAATTTTTACTTTACAAACTGATAAAATGCTTTGGAATGCTGAAGGAGAAAATCTCACACAAGCCGTGAGTTTAGCTTACTAGCTTTCATACTTAAATGTAAATGCATAAATAGATAGAATATGTATACAGAAAAGAAGTGAGGTTAGAGATAACCAGTCATTGCCTTTTATACTTTGACTGGTTATATCCTGCAGCGTTGTTTTCATCTAGCTCCTAGCCTCCGAGATTCTTTGGCATCTGCAAAAATGAAAGAATAGTGACGTTAGATCCCGAAGGATCTACGCAATGACTGAATATCCTAAGCTACTATTACATATGCTATCTGTTTATGCAATTCAAATATCAAAAGAAAGTAAGCTATATTCACTGTTCAACTGAAAGTTATTTTGCAGTGAGCTTTTTAAAGACAATGGAAGTTTGTTTACAGGTGTCACGAGCCCGTGCTCGAACCTTGTAAACAAACTTTTATTGATTGGATAAACATTTGAAAGGAAAGTACAACAGTGATTGTTGCTGCAAAGAAGCATTAAAGGGACGTGTTGTTCTTAGCATTGAAACCTTTTGTATCAAATCAGTTGCAGTATGTATTAAATCAATATGAGGTATTAAAGGGACAGTTGATACTTGGAACCTTTTATCTCGCATTGCCAGATGATTTTGTAGTACTTTCCAGACAGAGAGGTTCATGATGCTTTTAGTTTCATACTTTGTGCTGCAAAAATCTCAATGAAACTAATCATCAGATAAGTTTCATTGAGATGTTTGCAGCATTAAGTTAAGAATGAAAACCAATTTTCAAATGGATCTGTTATCATCTCAGAATAATATGATAGCTTTTCAAGAATAGGCAGAATGCAGGAATCATGATCAATTTCAGAACTACTATGTAAAATGTACTTGATCTGTGCTAAAGAAAGTGCAGGTGACCTCATTCTTAGGGTCACCTGTACTTGCTCTAGCACAGATCAAGTCATTTGTTCTTCAGATTTTCCCAGTAACAATGATCTAATATTGCAGCAGCTACAGATAATAACATGTGTCTCTTCAGTCATGGCATTGGAGCAGGGTGACATACAGAGGAAGACGTCTCAGGAATGACAGACTGAATACCAACAATAGCAAAAAGCCAACGTTTCATAATGCCAGAGGAGTCTTAACAAATGGTTGTTTTAGTCTTAGAATTTTAACAATAATCAGCAAGGAATGGATGAAGCCATCAAAGAAGCAACCACAACTAACAGAGGAAGATAGAGGTTTGTTTATAGGTGTCACGAGCCCGTGCTCGAACCTTGTAAACAAATTTCATCAATAGCACAAAGAATTGAAGAAACCGTACAGTAGTGTTAGGGTTTTAAGCCCAGATTTTACAAGAAACTTCATAAGAATCAAGGAAAAGTCACGGCATACATTCAAGTAACAGAAAGGTACTTCAGACCTGCAAGTTTTTCAAAAAACTATGACTTTAGAAAATAACAGCTAATCTATTTCCAAGGCATGTTTTTCAACAAGAAATTACAGCAGCTTTGGGGTTTTTAGAACCCAAATTTTTCTTGTTTTTGCAAGAAGAGACACATAGGAGGGTTTGCGTGTAGTATAAAGGAAATGTTCAGAAAAGAATGGAGGAGGATAACGCATAAGAACAGTAACAGCTCGCCTAGAAAAGAAAAGAAATAAAAAAAGACATTTCAGCATATAGCAGGAAAAGTTATCAAAAGTGTAAAAAATAAGTTTATTTTCTCAAAGACATGGTGTTATAATGGATTCTCAGAAGATTAAATACAAAAAAATGCCTCAACATTCAGAAAAATGCTTTAGCACTGGAATGGTGTTCAGATTCAGATTTTCCTTTCAAAATAAACAAATATTAAAGGAGATATCAAATGAAATAAGTGGAAAAGAAAGAGAGCTCCAGTTCGGGCCAAACAATGAGAATTTACAATATATTTGTGCTGAAGGTTTTCAGATGGTATTAGAAATACAACAAAGGAGGCGTAAATACCTTTTTTCCAGCAGCAAAAGGCGGATGTACAGTTTGAAAATGTCAAGATGCAATGATTCGAATCCAGTTATGGCGGCTTTGAATGTTGAAGAAAAGCTCGAAACAACAAATCAAACTACAGATGGCGCCTCAAATTCAAGCAAACACAGTGATTTCCAACAAAATTTGCGCTTCAACTAGCAGTTCTTCTCATTTTTTCCTCGGCATTTTTTCTAGGGTTTCAAAACCCTCAGCGGCTGCCGTTTTCTATGTTGCAAATGAACGCTTTTCATTGTATTTGGTCTTTAGGTCAAGTCTCCTTATGTTTTTTTTAAAAGTCTTTTTTGAATTCCGATTACTAAGTTTTGGTATCGGATTTTTTATAAGGCTTTTTAAAAGTTACCAATATTTTTATTCTAATAAGTATTTAGGTAGTGAAATAGTATATCATTTAAGTTAAATGATATATTATTTTTTTTATTTAGGTATTTGTTACTATAAGTAATAGACTTAATAAAAATAAAATAACTCATATTTCATTTTTTACAAATACTAAATATTATAATAATGTATTACTAAATTAAGTAATATTATTATATTATTTATTATTTGTTAAAAGAGTTATGTTTATTTTTTGCAAACATTGTTAAAATAGTAATTAATTGATTACATTATAAATCAATTAATTAACTATTTAAAATTGCAAATGATTAAGTCCATTTTCGGATTTGAGGAAAATAGGAGTTGAAAAGTCAAATTGTGACTAGGTTTTTGAAGGTGATGTGTCTTTTTGACATGTTTTGGATGTTGGTTGCAAAGCAGGACTCTTTTATGAGTCATATGAGTCTTTTTAGGGACTGTTATGACCGAACTGGAGTTGTCACTTGTAATCACTAGACAGATAGGTCTTTTAGAGTGTCTAGTCCTCTTGGGTGGCAATTTTGAGGCCCTTCTTGTAGGGATTTTTCCCACATCCGACCCCTACTTTTTAGGGGTTCTAGGTGGGAATTTTTCTTATATATTGGCCTTCCTTTGTCATTGTGGTGGGAGTTTTTGGAAAAAGGAATAGCTATTGTGACATTTTTGTCCTCTGCCATATCATTTTTTGGATTGTATCATTGAGAGCTGATGTCTTTGGCCTTTGAAGGGATAATATAGCAAATTTGATCTACTTTGGGGCTCATTTTTAGTGTGCAAAACTGGTGATTGATGTTTATTTCCTGTGTTTTCTTGAAAACCTTCAAATTTATGTCTCATTTCTACACCTATTGAGTTAGTAAAATTGTTATGCATAGGTCATAAGTTGTGCATCTTTATGGACTAATATTGATTGTGATTTATATCTTTTTGATATTGTTCATTTGAGCCTTCTTCTGAAACACTGTTATGCAGAGATTTTCATCAAAAGTAGTATCTTATAATTGATAGTATTTCCCATCATTGTGTTGTTGAGTATCAAATCCTTTATCTTATTCTGGTGCATCACCTTTTAGGTTTAAATAATCTTCATTTCAAGTATTTCCTACCTTTTCCTCATAAGTTTGCAGTTTTCAATAGTTTAGGTGGAGCATCACATAACATCAAATAGGAACTGGCCTAGAAACCGGAGGTTCAGTCACTTACATAGTTTACCCACAAACTCGTGATTGTCCCCATGTTGTCCAGAATTTCTAAGTGTTTAGGTGCTTAGTTTAGGGTGCAAATTTTGGACTTAACACTTTCAAATTTTGGATTCGTTGGCTCAAAATCGAGGCACCTAGAAAAAATGGACAACCCAACTGAGAGCTCGAATAACGCAGAAGGAATATGTTGTCAGATTTTGAATTGGCTCAAAAATTGAGGCACCAAAAAAACGGACGACAACCCAGTTGCGCTCTCAAAAAACCCTCCAAGAATTTGCAATTTTTTTCGATTTGGTACAAAAAATTAGGGTTTTTGAAGAAAACCCTAACTAGTTTGAAATAGCTCCAAAAATTGCAGAAAAATGGAGTTTTCTTTCAGAAAATGGCAGATGTTGAGTGAATAACACCAACAATCATGAACCTTGAGAAGATCTCTGCAAAAAACTAACCCAAAAATAATTTTGAAAAATTTGATGCAAATAATTTCTGAAAGAAATTATAAATTTTTCGAAAAAATTAAAGTATTCGCTCTGATACCATATTACGGGAAGTAATTGGTAAAATACTTGATATATTAACAGAGATCGAAAGATCAATATATACAAAAGAATGAACAATGTCTCCTTAGGAAACATTCGTAAAGAATAGAAACATTCTATTCTAACTAACTGAAAACTAAATATTAGAAAGATTCTAATATTTACAATAGATTTACAACAGTTAAATAGATAACTATTAATAGAAACTAACTATTATTATAATATTCCAACACTAGAATTAGGTGTCATCCTCTCTATGAACATATAGAACTCATAACCTCCTCATTTGTGTTGAAATCAGGGTGGAGTTGGAATGCGAAATTGAAGAAATAAGCAATTGTGTGTAGGGGCTTGTGCAACTGGAAGTGCCATCACCTATCAATAATTTCCTAAATGGGGCAATACTTATTATCAACTCCCACATAAGTGGATGTAATGGCCTCTTTGGCCCTATCCGTGCCCTCACATATATAGCCCATTGTGGGCTTCTCTTCATTAGCAACTCCTAGGAGAACTATTAAAGGCTTTGTGAATTGTAGTTATTGCAAAACATTAACATAAGTGTGAACAAAAATAAGCAAATGAAAGAAAAATATCAATAAAAACTTAATGTAGATTTAGATTTACCTTTAGGATCTCCACAGTAGGTAGTAGGTACCCAACAGCCTTGGTCATCAAACATCCAATTTGCTACATCAACTCATGCATTGCTCTTAGCATATGTCAAGGAAGTCCACTCTTTACGAGCTAGCACGCGCCTCAAAGCTCCCTTTTCCTAAAGCAAGAACTGAAATGTGATGAAATTGGTTGCAAATCGGGTTATTCCACGACAAGCCAATTCCTTTTGTCATGTGAATTGCCTTATTAGGTTGAGGACCCATATGTGATTCTATTTGCACACGTGCTTTGATATATGGAATCTTTCCAAGATCCTTCAATATGAGGTCAAGGCAATGAGCAACACATAGAGTCCAAAAACATGATGGATGCCTATCCATTAGTAATCTACTCGCAACTACATAATTTTCTGCATTATTCGTATCCACTTGCATAACATTCTCCTCATCCACCTGAACTATGACTTCCTCCAAGCTTCACAAAGGAATACAACCTTTTATGGTGTTTCTTGAAACAGCAATAGATTTGATGAATGTAGCGCCATCAATGATTCAATAAAAGCATAAATTAAAAATATTAATCACTAAATCAGTGCATTTTAGGAAGTATAATCACTTGATAAAGATACAAGAAAATTTAACAATGTTCTATTTCTCCAATCCATCCAACTATCTGTCATGATGGTGCAACCCTTCCTCTTAATATAGATCACTAGTCCTTTATGGTGGCTTTCACATCAGCCGCCTTTTATGACAAAATTGGGCCCTTTATTTCCTCGTCATTAGGGGTGTAATGTAGGGAAAATAGGATATAAACCTAGAATACAATCTAGGAATTAAACCCAATCCCATCAATTACATTGGCGAACAACCAATAGGCTCAACTGCAGATAGGATATAAACCTAGAATACAATCTAGGAATTAAACCCAATCCCATCAATTACATTGGCGAACAACCAATAGGCTCAACTGCAGACCCTTGAGAGAGCTAGGCACAATGATTGGTTGTTCTCTTGTATGTTTTGATTGAGCTAGATATGATTGGAAAGTGACAATGCAAGAACTAGGCTAACAGGTGCAAATTCAACAATACTTAACACAAACAAAAATATAGATATGAGAATCAACTAAGATGTACAGAACTGGAAAGGGGATGTAGAGGAACTTGTGTCTGAAATGAGCTCAAAGTGGTTGGACATTGTCGCTAGACGCCATAGTCCTTCAAGTGTCTCAGGTGCAAAACATAACATTGGTCTCATAAGCCTCCAAACTATTGCTGAATCAACTTTTAGGCCAAATTATTAGGACTATGGCGCTAGGCAGCCTTGTCGTCGGGGACAATGGTGCTAGGTGCCTTAGTACCTTTGATGAATGATGCCAAATTGCTTTTGTCTTTGTCTGTACTAGGCTCTTGGCCTCCCAAACTAGACCCAAAAGCTGTTTCTGAACTTGTATTTGCACACAAGGAGAGGAAAATGGTGTTGGGCTGTATAGGGGCTTGCCTAAGTCTAACCTCGGGTTGGGAATCAACCCTACAACAAATGATAATGAAAAGGAAAGCTTAAATCTAAAGGAAATGTTTGACTTGAAATGATTATACCCTTGATTGATGATGTAATGTTCTTAGGATAAGTCCTCCAAATGTTGATGCAATAACATGATAAATAATCACAGTCCATCATGAAAACATAATTGGAGGCCTTGTTATAGTTTGATGCGCCTTGCTCTTAGATCTACTCTCGAGGATAATCTTTGCTCTTGAAATGAACTTGTAGATGAGATATTGAAATGAGAATGAAATATGATGAAATGAACTAGGAGAGGTACCTTATATAGGTTATTCAATGTATTTTTCTATTTAGGCTGACCTTCAATGGTCATATCCCAATTTTGAGGCCAGATTTCGCTGACCTATAGTCACATCTTTGTTAGCAGCCCTTTTGCTAAATCTAGCTCTACTTAGTCCTAGTTGAGGTGGAACGACCTGGCCCATTAGTTTACAGGTCTAAGGTCATGCGTCTACCAAATTTTTTTTCTATATCTTGAAAACATTTATTAACCTAATATTAAAGAGGAAGATTGGGTGGTGAACCCACAACGACAAGACTCTAAAGGTTTCCATCAGAGGATCAAACTTTGGGAACCACAACATGCTTATCCCACTATGAAGGACCTGTTTTTCCTAGGATAAAAGATCTATCTTCTTCCAATCCATTTATTTCTATGCAAAAAAGGTAAACTTGGCCATAAAGAATGAAACTTACAAATTAGAGCATGATTACCAAGCTTTGCTTCTTAAAAAAATGACCTCCTTGGCTAATTGCAAGATTGGTGGCATGACAATATGAGGGGTAGTTTGTACCATAATTCAAAAACTCGAACTCAGACTCAATTTAACAACCCAAAATTTTGAAATAGTCTCGATACTCAACACAGACTTGACAAAAGCCTAGACAAAAAAGGAACCTTATAATAACACAATAAAAAGAAATTAATGCATTTAAAGAACATAAAAGTCTAATTTGATTGTCGATTTGTCATCGTGCAAACATCACGTCATACGATCCTCAACTCTCAAATATGAAATTTCATAATTTCAAAGTCGAAGTATACACTGCAATACACCGAAATTATGGTACTCAGAGTCTTCAAACTATGGTTTGAACCTCATAATGAGTTGTAGGTTGTGCATTGGATATCTGCTTTCTATCAATATTTATTCCTGCTTTATATGCATGACCAACTTGGATCTTGCCTTATTGACTAAGGCTGCTCTTGCTTAACCAAAACTGGTTTAGGCAAAAGTTGTGGATCCTTGGATGGAGTATCTGGGGTTACTAGCCCTTGAAAACCTGCCAAGAAGGGGCCCAGAATTGACTTGGTACCATTAAAACACTCTTTACCTTCTAGAGAAATCATAATTACTATATTCTCTTCCCACAAGCCCGATTTGCATTTGTATAAGATTTGTGTGCTTTGGGGTGAACATGCTTTGGGTGGGAACCTCATTCAAAAAAATTGAAAGCTCTTTTTCTATTTGCATGTCTTCTATCCTCAAGCCTGTTCTGAAGCACAATCCTAAACATAGATCTATGTTGAGTTTTTCTACTATGGTCTAAACTTAAAAAATGAGGGTTGCCTAGTTGATGATTGGATTGTCATCATTATTGAATCTTTTTATTTATTTATTTCTCTATTATAGAGACTGCTTAGTTAGTAGAAACTTAAAAACATAAATGAAAATCTGAAATCATCTACCCCCACACATACTGTTTGACATCCCTAAGCCCATAGTGTTTGACATAACAATTAAGAAATATTTGATAACCAACTTTCTAAACTTAGGATAGGAGAGTGTGCAGCTATAAGCAAAATGAAACAATAACTGTTTTGATGGTCTATTTGTAATGAACTTGCAAGATAAAATATGCTAAACACACAAAAATATTGCAGAAATGAAATAAAACAAAATGCTTTCATTATCTATGTTTTTCCACTTGGAGGGGCCAACCTCTAGATGGAACATACACCCTAATTACAAATATCCAAGATCCCTTGGGAACTCATTACAATATATAGAGTTTTGCCAAAGGCAACTACTACCATACCATGCTCATGGGATAATTATTTCATTTCTAACAACTAGTGGGATGACTTACAAAGTGTAAGTATTCTTTATTGATTCTACTTGTTGATGAGTGTTTTATGATCACTTTAACATAGAATAAAGTGCCAAAGAACACTCTATCCTCTCTTGAACAAAGATACCACGTATAACAAGATTACAAAGAAGATCATAGAGGTGACTCCAAGTTTCTGACTGCGTACTTGCAACTTTATGTTTGATATGAGCTTGTTTGGCTTGATGTATGCTGGTTATTCAAGGGGACATATGCTATTCACTCTAAATTTATCAACTTTCTTTGCAAATGATTTAGCAATGACAATACTTGATCCTAAATTAACAAGGCTTTTGAAGTAAATTGCAAAGGGATTAAGGATTAGAGAACCTATTCTGATCTAAGCTACTCCTAGAATGCAAGAGATAATGAATGTCTTGGTGAACTCTACTAGGTTTGACTTTGTCAACAAATTCCACCAAACTAGTCCAATCTTCTAAGGTAAGCAATTGATGTTCAAATCATTACTAACCACACCATCATCATCAATGAGATGCATATCAATGAGCCAACAATAATTTAAGTAAAGCATATATTTAGATTCCAGTTAACCACGTGTTGTGATCTATCCACACATCACCCATTGCACTGGGACCCGCCTATCTTTTTGTTTGCTTGCCCCCTTTTGGCTTGTGCTTTCTCAATAGTTGGTGCCAGTCTTCTAAGTTCTTCACGATCAAATTGAAAAGTGGTGAGTTTTGCCAAGTCTAGATTGAGGAGCTGTTTCTTACCTCTTAGAGTTTCAAAGACATTTTTGTGGTTTTGGGTTGAAGTTTTAATTATACGCCCTTCTAGAATAAGCTAGTAGAATTTAGGTTGTTGGATCATAAAAGGCACTGAAAGGCACCTGACAAAGTGAAAAGGACACGAAGACACCCAAAAGGAAAAAAAAACATGAAAGTGGCTAAGTTTGGTGAAGGTCCTTGAAAAAGCATTCAAAAGGAGGAAAACATGTAATTTTAAAGCACTAATGACACGGTGCCAAGGAGTAGGTTGAGTAAGTGTTGAAATTTGCCATCACTACAAATCTATAAAGAAAGAGAAATCATGCTCAACAGTGAAAACATCAATGCATTACCTAATATGCACTCCTAGCATGTCTCACAAAGTAGATGAACGTGCATTGGAAGTAGAAGTAGGGAGAAAGGGGACTTCATGTTTGAAAAATCAGAATGTGCTCTCAACACTAAATCCCTATGCCACATAACATTTCCTCAAATGTTGAGACACGTTACCAGGTCTAAGACAAAATCTGCTCCAAAGGTTCCAAACATATTGAAGTTGTCCAGTCTCTAAACAAAGGTTGAAAATGATTTAAAAATTATAAAATTCTCATCATAGTCTCAAAGCATGATTTATAGCATACAAAGAAATGCCTTCACAATGGGGTATAAAATGCGTACACATGCTCAGAGCCTTCATCGATTATGAGCACAAAAACACAGGATTGGGAGTGCCACAAAATTGATGTTGATGCAAAATTCTTGTCTAATACAAATTTGTGTCGTTCCTGGTGCCTGAGGTGGTTTACGGGGGATGGAAGTCTTCTATAGGGGTTGAGTTACGATCTAGAATGATGGACCATAATAAATCTAGCCATGCTCAAATCTTGTAATGGTACTGTGAGAAAATCTTCAATCTGCCGCAAAGCCCCAAATGTGCATATGGGTGTAAAATAACGAAAGGCCAAGGAAATAGCTTGAAGAAGCAAAGACTTCACCTCAATGCCGAAGGAAAGAAAGAAATCCATCGTTGGTCTTCATTGGCACTTGTGAGGTATTCTTGATATGCTCAGAATGAAAAATATGTCGCCAATACAGTGATCCACATGTGGGCATAGGTCCAGCGTAAGAAAGGAAGCCCACTGAAGTTCACAACACATATTGTGCATGGTTAGAGATAAAATAAATATGAAAATCCTTCACACCCATAGATATGCACTCACGGGAAAGAAACATCAAGTTTTTTTTCCATTGTGGAGGAATGACAAAAGTTTGGGAAAATATGAAAAACTTTCATTAAAATTATTCATGAGAGATTAAGTTAATTCTTTTTTTCAGTGTTCGGAGGAGGCTATTATTTTATGCCTACATTTTCAAAATGTGATGCCCATGGGAATGATCAAGGGCTAAAATTAAATCATTTCTTGTATAGATTGAATAAATGTTAAATAATTCAAATGGGGTATATGTTATAAATTCCATGATGGTATATAATTTGAGCCGACGAAATTAAAACTCAAGCCGAGGTCGAGATAAAATTGGGAATTCATTGGAAAAATTGCAATAATGGGTCAAAGGGATAAATCCAAGTTGAATGAAAAATTTGAAAATGTATGGATTTTGGGGAATTAAATCAGAAATTAATTAAATATTGAATTTCATATTTAATATTTAATTAATAAATTTTTAAAAATTTAAAAAGCAACAAAATTTGAAAATGGCAAAAATGGAAAATAAATTGTTTTCTTGGAATTACTTTGGAAAAATAATTAAATATTGTGATTCTTTCTAATATTTAATATTTAATATTTAATTGCGAAAAATCTTAAAAAAATGAAACTTCATGATGAAGTTAAAGCGCCCAATATGGTATATTTCAAGAAAACAAAAGAAAATCAATGAAAAATGGTGCTTTCTGTAAGAGAATCCTCTCTAAATAGAAACTTGGAATAAAAGCATTAAAAACTACCTAAAATTAGCTCATAGATAATATAGCAGCTTTGATTGGAACTCTATATAATATAGTCATTCCCATTTCATTCTCACATTCGAAAATTGGAGAACAAGTTGAGGAGGAGATTATGAGAATTTTGGTGAATTTGAGAGAGATTTTTGAAGAAGCTGCATGATAGTTTTTTTGAGAGAAAAATCTTGGAGAATTTTTTCTAAGAGGAGAAGCTACATTGAGTTGGAAAAATGAGAAAGAGGCTATGAAATTAGGAGGGAAGAAAGTTTGCAGCAAGTTTAGAATATCAGAAGAGGCATGAATTTCTCGAGGAGAGAGAAAATCGCTTTCTAGAAAAAGTGTGGATGTTTTATAGCTTTTTTCAAGTTTCTCTTCGCTAGGAGCAAGTTTGTTTGTGAGGAAGAAGTTTAATCTGCTTTTTCCATTTCTTGCATGTTCTTATGTTTGTTTATTTTGTTTTGCAGGAAGGAGGAATGGTGGAACCAAGAGGAACAAGCTTAATTAGAAACCAACTGATCAAGAATGAGAAGAGGGGATTCTATCCTTAATCCAAATTTGTGTCAAAATGGGCGATTGTTGGTGTTACGAACCTCAGAGGTCTAGAAATGAGTGAGTTTAGCAAGATGTTCGGGAACAAAGATCATGATCCTACATATCTAGCTACTCAGATTGTAAAGAGTGGGATTGTGGTTGCAACTGGTTTTCTTCCGGCTTTCCAACATGCAGAGCCGATTGTAGAATGCTCAAGGCATTACAATTCAGAGGATAGAACAATTAGGGATTCAGATGCAAAAGTTATAGCAGATCTCTCTTCACCAGCAATTTCAGAGGCATTTGGAATCTCGAGATACAAGACAATGGTACTCGAATTGAAGGAGCAAACACTTAGAGTTTACACTGCTGGGATTGAGCACAGTGATGCCGTGATTAACCATAAGTGGCTGCGGAGAAACATATCTCACCACTCCAAGCTACCTAAGCAACTGGTCAGGCTTGATCTCCAGTGTGAATACAGTGATTTGGTCATGACGTTGAGCAGAATATTTGAGATTCCACAATCCTATCAGTTTGAGGCATGGATGTGGTATTTCATTGAGCAGGTGGTCGAAGGCTTCAACAACATGAATTGGGATGGAATGATTAGTGACAACTTGAATGAACAACTTGTGAATTTGGAGCAGTTAGGAAAGTTCTATATGAGCTCCTATGTCATCTACATGCTGGCTCGGATGACAAAATTTGATGGATTAAGATGCAAGGGAACAATTGGAAGTGGTTCACACTGCTTGAAAGTACATGAATGCTATCTCTAGTTGCAATTGCATGCTAAGGATGATTTTGTCAGAGTCAACGATGCTTTCACAATGCGCATTATCAGGAATCTACAAAAGAGATTACACATGAGATTATCAGACATGGCAATGGAATTGGTTGAGAAGTATGGAGCATAGTTCATCTAGTTCCCTACCTTCTCTTACATCAGAGTTCGCGGATTTTCTCCATATAAACTCCTGAGATATCCCACTGATAAGATGGTCCTGCTAGAGGTTACGAGGAAACTGACAGTTTATGACAAAATTCAAAAGAGGAAAAGTAAGCTAGGACTTGAATTCCCAATCTCCATAGGAGAAGAAGTTGAAATGTGTCCTTGTTTGTGGGCTGAAAAATTATCAGAGGAGCTGCATTTCTACCGTTTGACACTTTTCCTAACAAGGCCAAATTATGATACTTACAACAAAATTAGAGTGGTGGTAGGTACGAAATATAACACAAAATGCACCTTGAAGATTTTTGGGCCAATGCCACAGATGAGAATGAGATCAGAAAGAGGATGTATTCCAAGTTGCCACTCAATATGATCAGAGCATTCGAGATCATCCAAGTACTTGATTAAGTGGAAGAGGATATGAATATGATCCAAAATGGATACAATTTAGAAAAGGAAAAGACCATCCATCCATATGATTGGTCTAGGAAGTATCGAACATCGATTCATTATCTGCATCAGTTCTAGAATTCACGAAATGGTGGGTTGAGTGACAAATCAACAGGCTGAAGGTACTTAGGGATAGCTTAACCTATAACTTGATGGGTCATCAACCATTGCAGGATGAAAGATCGAGACAACCCTCAACAGTGATAATTGAAGATGGAGAAATTCCGCTAGAAAATACTGAATGAAGAAAAGGAAAGAGTGTTTCTTGTAATGTCCCCAATTTTGCCAGCATCGGTGTTTCAAGGATTAGCCTATTATTTTGATCCTCGTAGGCTAATTATTGTGGATATAGGGTCTTCTGAGGCAGTGGCTTGGCTTGGGAGGGTCTTGTCTTCTCCACAATTTAGTAAGCTACAGGTTGGTCTTTGTTTGGCTCAGATTGGACTTCGTTTGGGCTTAGTTTTGTGTACTTGCTATTTGTGGTAAGTTGGGTGTTGATCGAGATGGACCCTTTCTATTTTTGGAAAGTGCATTTGGTCACATGGAGAAATAATAGGTATAACTCCTACTTCAGATGACATATTTAAATGATGAGTATTTTGGGAGTTATTACATTTTTAGTGGCCAAATTATTATTAAATTATTAAATGGCTTATTATAAAGTTATAATCTAACTTTATAATTTCACTTAAGTTGAGGGTTAAGTCATTATTGGAAGGGGCCATTATTTAATTGATTATTAAACCCAAGTCGCATTATTATAATGATATCTTATTATAATAATGTTTTAAAGGAAGTTGTTAAAAGGGAGTTGTGTTGAGTGGAGATCATTTGGGAAACTTTCACAATTTCAGAAGTTGAGTTCTTTTGGAAACTTTTATCAACAAAGCATTATAAATATGAGCTCATTTCTTTGGAGAAAGCATGCTTGAATATTTATTTGCTTTGGTTGCATTTGTGGTTTTTCTGAGGTTCTGAAGTTTGTGCCCTTGCTGAAGTATAAGGGTTTGTTATGAGGATTTGTTATCCACTGCTGAAGTATAGTGGAAGATTGTCTGAAATCGGTAGTGCAAATTGGTGCTGAAGTATAGCAATTTGATTTGTCTTCTCAATTGCATTAACTGTGGAAGAGAAGTTGATGTTTGGTGATGTTTGGTCTTCACTTCTGGAGAAAACATCAATATTTTATGTTGGATTTGTAGAGCTGGGCTTGAATTTTTTTGGAGTTGTATCTAAAACATTATTGAAAATTAATACATAGCTGCCATACTGTTATTGGAAGGAGCTGTGTCATTATTTAGTGGCTGCGGTAACACTTGGGAGGCTGCGTGAGACTTTAATAGGCTGCGTCTCTTTACATTGTGGCTGCGTGGATCATTTCAGAGGTGTGGATTATTTTCAGGGTTGCGTGGAACATTCTAAGAGTTGCGTTTGGATTGGTTGCAGCATTTGTGTTGCTAACGAAATGAGCTAGATACATTCCTATCTCTCTTCTATGCTGTGTGACAACCAATAGTGGTTGTATGGTGGCTGTTTATAATGATCTTGAAGGCTGCATCATCTTGCTGGAGGTTGTGAGTGACTTTCTTTGGCAGCAAATTACCTTCAATAGTCATTCGGGACTAAGGTGCATTATTTAGAATATTAATATCAATGTAATGCTCATATTTTATGAGGCATTGGATAAAAGATTGTATTTGGTAGACATTCAAGTGAAATAAATTTGCTATTGTATTTATTTGAATGTTGAAAACATTATCAAAAATATCTTATATGTTTGAAACACAAGAAATTTGCAATTTAATTTGAAGAAAAAATCTAGTTTGCAATTGAGAGCCAACTGGGTTCTCTATAGTGGTATCAGAGCATTTTTCCTGCCATCCTATGGGGTCTGGATTCATTTATATTCTGAAGTTATTTTAAAAGTGATCAACACTTCCACTTTCCCAAGCCATGGATAAATACAGGAGGCCCAGTTCTGGAAGTTGCCGTAACAGTATGGGAAAGAGAAAGGAATTAAATGCCTTAGTGGAAAGTATGGAAAGGCTTAGGCTTCATCAACAGAGATTGGCGGAGAGTTTGTCGGATCCAGTGACAGTAGACAGGGCAACAAGGTATATGGTCTCTGCTTTTAGAAGGCCGACATCGAGATTGCAAGAAAGAAGGCTTGAGTTTTCCCCGACAGGTGCCCATGATGCAGATGTTCCTATATCTAGTACGACACCTACTAGTCCTATCCACAGTGCTGAGCTTCAGCAGGTTGAGACTCCCAAAGTAGTCGCTATAGTTAGTTCAGAGGCAGCTAATGTTGTAGTTGTCCATGAGTGTTCAGACTCTTTCGTGGAGGGAGTTGTTATTGGAGACTTTTATGTCAGCTATCATAGTGTTGCTCCAGTGCAGGAGGCAGTTGCTTCCTCATATGGGACCGATGCATGTATGGAGTCACCTAGTTGTGATGTTGGTGATCTGGGCGTTATAGCGGACTCGGTAGATGGTGGTTCATGCTCTAGCATTATTGATGCACAGCCTGACGTTGAGTCATGTGTGTAGAGTCAGGTGTCAGCAGTTGAGGCTTTAGTAGGAGATGTGGATGCAGATAGTATGGACACATCTGATGATACATTTGAGGATGCTATGAGTCGCATTGGGTATGACACCCCCTATGGGATGTTGGGTGATGACTCCGAGGAGATTTTGGATGAATCCCAGGATCATAGTTTACAGGGACTTATTGCAGATAGTGAGGATTCTCATTGACATGAGTCCATTCAGGTAGAGTAGATTACACATCATGTCTCTCACAGCTCACAGATATCTTATTCAGATCTGCAGCCAGGAGTTGTTCACTTTGTGAACAATCCTTTATTTGATATGGATGTCACTATGTCATATGACAATCCATTATTTGAGTTAGGCGATGATCCCTTTCAGGTGATGATTGAGGATGATGATGATGATGATTGGGATTCTTTTAGTACACCTGATGATCACACAGTTTTTACAGGATGCCAGTCAGATGTTGTTGAGCAATTTACAAAGGTGTACACAGTGAGGAGTGCTTACAGTTTTACATTTGATCCTCACGTGAAGGATATCTACCAGTTACAGAGTCCATCGGTGCATCTATTTGATGACTGGTATGATTTTTTAGTTGGCACATAGACTGGGGGCAAGTCCATTTTGTCAGTTGAGTTGCTTCCGTGTAAGTTACGGTTGAGTTACTCCCATGTGATGTTCCTGTCTTAGTATCATCAGTCCGAGTGTTGAGTTCAGTTTTTCAGACGTTGCAGTTGGTACTGTTGATGTTGGAATTATTTTTGCTGGAGTGTGCTGATGATAGGGACATTACTCCATTCTATCCTTGGGATCCAGGTGGACTATGATGTTCATTTTGCTCCGGATTGCTTGGGGACAAGCAATCTTAGGGAGGGAGGACTGTAATGTCCCCAATTTTGCCAGCATTGGTGTTTCAAGGATTAGCCTATTATTTTGATCCTTGTAGGCTAATTATTGTGGATAGAGGGTCTTCTGAGGTAGTGGCTTGGCTTGGGAGGGTCTTGTCTTCTCCACAATTCAGTAAGCTACAGGTTGGTCTTTGTTTGGCTCATATTGGACTTCATTTGGGCTTAGTTTTGTGTACTTACTATTTGTGGTAAGTCGGGTGTTGATCGAGATGGACCCTTTCTATTTTTGGAAAGTGCATTTGGTCACATGGAGAAATAATAGGTATAACTCCTATTTCAGACGACATATTTAAATGATGAGTATTTTGGGAGTTATTACATTTTTAGTGGCCAAATTATTATTAAATTATTAAATGGCTTATTATAAAGTTATAATCTAACTTTATAATTTCACTTAAGTTGAGGGTTAAGTCATCATTGGAAGGGGCCATTATTTAATTGATTATTAAACCCAAGTCGCATTATTATAATGATATCTTATTATAATAATGTTTTAAAGGAAGTTGTTAAAAGGGAGTTGTGTTGAGTGGAGATCATTTGGGAAACTTTCACAATTTCAGAAGTTGAGTTCTTTTGGAAACTTTTATCAACAAAGCATTATAAATATGAGCTCATTTCTTTGGAGAAAGCATGCTTGAATATTTATTTGCTTTGGTTGCATTTGTGGTTTTTCTGAGGTTCTGAATTTTGTGCCCTTGTTGAAGTATAAGGGTTTGTTTTGAGGATTTGTTATCCACTGCTGAAGTATAGTGGAAGATTGTTTGAAATCGGTAGTGCAAATTGGTGCTGAAATATAGCAATTTGATTTGTCTTCTCAACTGCATTAACTGTGGAAGAGAAGCTGATGTTTGGTGATGTTTGGTCTTCACTTCTGGAGAAAACATCAATATTTTATGTTGGATTTGTAGAGCTAGGCTCGAATTTGTTTGGAGTTGTATCTGAAACATTATTGAAAATTAATACATAGCTGCCATACTGTTATTGGAAGGAGCTGTGTCATTATTTAGTGGCTGCGGTTACACTTGGGAGGCTGCATGATTTTCTAAGTGGCTGCGTGAGACTTTAATAGGCTGCACTTCTTTACATTGTGGCTGCGTGGATCATTTCAGAGGTGTGGATTATTTTTAGGGCTGCATGGAATATTCTTAGAGCTGCGTTTGGAAGTCTGGATTGGTTGTAGCATTTGTGTTGCTAACGAAATGAGCTGGATACATTCTTATCTCTCTTCTATGCTGTGTGACAACCAATAGTGGTTGTATGGTGGCTGTTTATAATGATCTTGTAGGCTGCATCATCTTGCTGGAGGTTGTGAGTGACTTTCTTTGGCAGCAGATTACCTTCAATAGTCATTTGGAACTAAGGTGCATTATTTAGAATATTAATATCAATGTAATGATCATGTTTTACGAGGCATTGGATAAAATATTGTATTTGGTAGACATTCAAGTGAAACAAATTTGCTGTTGTATTTATTTGAATGTTGAAAACATTATCAAAAATATCTTATATGTTTGAAACACAAGAAAATTGCAATTTAATTTGAAGAAAAAATCTAGTTTGTGATTGAGAGCCAGCTGGGTTCTTTACATTTCTCAAGAAGTACAATAGAGAAGTAGGTCTCACCTTCACATTGAGGAACCCCAACAGAAAAGGCAAAGGTCATAGACTACGCTATCACCTTGTTAGACTACAAGTTTGCAGGAGATCGATCCTTTCACTAGAGGGGAGGTAGAAACATGCAGAAGGAGGATGGAACAAGATGATCAAATGACTAGGATGGTACAGGGCAAAGAAAGCATCAATGCTTACCCTGAGTCTGCCTAAGGAAGAGACAGAGAACGAGATGTTGCCATTGAGGAAACTCTTGGTGCTATTTTAGAATGAGAAATGATGGAGACAAAAGTTCTTGCAACGGAAGTAGATATTCCTACAGAAGAGGTGGAAATTCCTATTGTAGAAGTAGAGGTTCCTGAGGCAACCATAGAAAGTCCTAAAGAAGAGATTAATGACAGAGTGGTGTAAAGGCAAGAGCAATTGTCAGTCCATAATCAACATGCTACCGTTCTAGATTGGTTAAGGTAAAGGCTACAAAGAAGTCAAGAGAAAGAGGTTGATCCGACATTTGAATTGCAAGAAATGTTGAATCGAGGCAACAAACCAGAGGAGAAGGGCAAGGCCAAGAAGTTTGCAAAGGTCATCAGAGGGGAGTCTAGATCTAGAACTTTACAGTTTGCGGTGCCTATAGTCGATAAAACAAAGAATCAGATTACTGTAGATGAATACAATGTGACAGAGTTCGATTTGGGACATGCCTCTTGAGAGCAGGTTATTGAAGAATTCGAGGATTTTGCACAGGCGATGAAGGAAAAGATGAGGAAATTGGATGGAAGATACCAGAAGTTGAAAGGTGAAAACAAGGGTTTGTGTTAACATCTGCATAGTTTATCTCATTCAGTGAGGGAAGAGGGCCAAGTCTTTGTTCCTCCTACAGTTCTTCTAGCTAAGTCAGTAGAAGGCATTGAAAGAACCAGGCAGATCTCTCCGAATGTAGAAGCTTGGATAGAAGGAATTCAGAGTGAGGCATACGGATTTGCTAAGGACTTGGTGCAAATTCATGAAAGAGCATTAGCTATTCTCTTCAGAGTACATTGCATGGATGAGTCCTGGGAGGATGAACATATTTATCAAGATGAAGTAATCTCACACTTGCAGGATTTAATGGAGACTCCTACACAAATGTTGGCTGATGGCAGAGTAATCAGGTGGTCAAGAATATCAAGCAAGGGATCTCCAACACTGTTGCATCACTGTTATCGCCGAGAATGAAATAATTGTGGACAACCTAAAAGGTAAACTAGAAGAGTTATTTCAGTTGAATTACTTCACGAAGGATGACTTTGAAAACTTCTCCATTTTCCCAAATATCATACACACAACCCAAGACTTGTTGGTGGATTGGGAAAGCAGTTTGAACAAGTTTGAGTGAGAGATGTCAGTCTTGGAATTCAAGTGAGAATCAACGCCAAGTGTTAGTGTGGATGAGTTGGATACCATGTTGACTAGATTCCATGCATGTAAAGGGAAAAGTCAAACATAGGCTATCCTAGGAAGAGCTGCATTTAATGCATAGTGGGCATTCATGTCGCCCCACTCCCTTGCTTAATGGACATGCATAGTGGGCATTTATTACCCGCTAAGAAGGTGGTCTTTCATCTGGTTGGTCTGTGTGGACCTATAAATTAAATGTGGATTCTCTCTTCTTGCCCTAACCCTAATAAAGGTGGCACAATTTGGGCCATCGGTTCTATTTCAATCCGGGCCATCCATTGTAATCAGGGACCTATATAAAGGCCTCATTTCTCATTTGTAAACGACGAAATTTAGAGATTGTTGCTATGACCTATTGAGATAATAAAGTTATCATTGAAGTTTGGTGATCTCTTGACGTGTCTTAGTGCTTGCACGTTCTCGTTGTTCCCTGATTTAGGTTTGATCTGAAAACTCTAGCGAATGCGCTAACTCAACTAAGTTTTTCATTTATTAGATTCAAAATCAATTGTTTAACTTAATCTCAAATTTGTGCCAAGATCTTTAATTAATGGTTTGAATCCAATATGCAAACTCAATCCATCAATTTATTGAGCAAATTGATTATTCTATGTGCGGAATTAAAACATAAACCATCATCAAGAACAAATCGAGAGATCAAGTCACATTTGATTACGGAGTTCACCTCTCTGGGCTACGTCTCTGGATCCACTCAATAAGCATGATCAAATTTCCATTAATGTTGAACCTACAAATTGCTAACAACATCTGGTCTTCTGACTATATGTACAAAGCTGTCATTGCTAAGGAAGTTTCAAGCCTACAAGCACTTCCTGAATCCACACTGAACAAGTGCTTCCAATAGTAACAACAAAACAATCCTAGTTCTTGAAGCATAACTGAATGCAAACTAGACATAGAGGTATGTTGCCTCATTTACAGAACTGAATTCATACTTCCAGTATAAAGTCAAATATTGACACTCTGGTTACTTGACACTGGATTCACAAATGCAGAATTCTTCTACACCCTCGCAAGAGAGAAGTCTTCAATCTGGACCTCGACCAACACTCCTTCAAGTGCAAACACCATAGCCTTTCAACGTATCTGCACAGAGCTTCAGAATCATCATTCTCCTCTCAGGATGCTTTGCAAAATTGCATCACTTGGACTCTGAATTCTAAATGAAATTGGTGAGAGGATGCTTGAATCCTAAATAGACTTGATGAAAAGATGCATTGGATGCCTAATTCCTCCCTCACATCCTCCTTTTACACAAAAAATTGGCCTATTTGGTTAAAACCAACAATTTGGCCATTTCCCCTTTCTAAAGGTAAGTTAAAACTAATTTCCCTTATTTAAAAGAAAAACCAACTTCTTATTTTAAGCCCTTAACCCATTACATTTTCAGACTCATTTTGTTTCATAGGTTTTGTCTTTATTTTAATTTAAATTTCACAAATAACCATTAATTGGTTATTTTGGTTTAGGCTTCAGCCTAACATTGTCTTTAAATAAAACACCCTTAAACAAACTTTGTAACAAACCCGACCCCCGCTAAAAAATTATAGGCTCTCATTATTTTGGGCCTAACAAAATAACTATGTAAGTCAATGGGTTATCGGGTGCCATTAGAATGGTCGGTTTGGATGCTTATTAAATATAGCTAGTGCTATTAATAAGACAACGCGAATTGCGGGGCACATTGGTGAGGAGGATAAGTTGCATGTAGAAGGTTAGAGGTTCGATTCCCAATGTGGCCATCTTTCCTAGAATTTCGCGTTCAATACAGTTTAAATAAAACTGGTGCCATTTGTGTTAATGAATTATAGCTTCAGTCGGATAACTACTATTAAGAATAATAGATAATTATAATTACTTATAATTATTTATAAATTATGAAATATAAATGTTTTATTATTATAAATATTTATATTTAATATAAATTTATTTTATTGATTATGTTATATATATATATAAACAAACATATTATAATATTAAATCAGTGTAATCGAAGTTAATGAGGCATCGAATATAAGTTCCTACGTGGAGGCATGTCCACGAGGGGACATGACTCCACGGGAGTGAAGTCACGTCCGCTCGTGGACATGTCTCCACGGTGGACACTCCCTTATATGTATGCATTAGATGCTGCATAGAATGCAACACGGAAAAAGACAAACAGCAACAGTCGCAGATAAAGGATGATCTATGTGCAGCGGCAGTAACTTGTTTAATATATTAATATTTGAGTGCAATCACTTTAAATTAATATACTATACTTTGTGCAGATAATTCATTCATATATATATATATGATAAGATATATTATTGTATGATAATTCAGAAGGGATATAGACTTAAAGAATTAAAACGATCACATAATCTACTCAAATTTAACAATTTGTATCACAAGACCATTGTTTGGCGCATTGGTAATAAGGAAGGAAGGATTGTAAAGTAGAGGTTGGGGGTTCAAATCCCCCAACTAGCATTTTGATTACTTGCCAAAGTCAAACATTGCCACAGTCAAACCTTTTCCAATCAACCAAATGTGTCACGTGTCATTATTTGATTGGGCCACATGATTGATCACTGTTGACTGTGCTGCCACATCACCTTTTTGACCAATTTTGACCGCAACTTTGACTGGTCATAACTTTCACATATGAACTACGATTTCGTTCGTTCAAAATGCGCTAGGAAGCTCTGATTGAGATGTACATGATGGAACCAGTAGAAAAATGTTCCATGACCAGCTATTTTTCTGGTTGACCAGATTTGACCCCGTTTGACCAAACTTTGATTGGCCATAACCTGAGCGCACAAACTCCTTTTGACCCTGTTCAAGTTGTGTTCAGACCGGTTCGATGAACACTTCTACATGGTGCTGTTTTGCGGACATTCAAAACAATTGAATTTTTAGGGTCTCGAGATCCACCTGGATCAAACCTCCCCACTGAAAATTTTTGTTCTCCAAAAGTGTACTATTCTTTTGAAACATGCCCTTCTTTGCTTTATGCCAATCAGGCCTCAACACTAGGAAGTATACACTATCACATCTGTCTTAGGGGGCTTACAGCTCAACAATGCATTGTCAAACATAAGCTTACCTATTTCCACACCTGCCCTCTAGGGGTCTTACATTTCGACAACACTAGGACATCAAAGCTCACTAAGATACAGTTCAAGATGGAACTTACATACCAAAAGCAAGAAGAAAAACTGAGCATGGTAAACATGTCTCTTGGTGCTTCCTACAGTGTTAGTTCTCATTCTACATTTTTTCTTGCCTAGTCATTTTTATTGGCATGCTTTCAATGTTCCTCCAAACTGCTTGAGCATGGTAATTGTGCCTCAGCCTGAAACATTCCTTCACCTTTGTTCTTTGGAATGGCTGATTAAAGGCTTCACCATTCAACTCTGTCTTTGTTTGTCGTAGCAACAAGGCCATAGACAAAAATCCTTCAAGAACTTCAGTTATCAACTGATTGAGTTTGGACTTATCTTCCAGCATGATCTTGATTGAGTCTTGAAGTTGAGAATATACAAGTCACTCTAGACCATTCTCGGCAGCTCTGAGTCCTGGATAGATATTCCATCTATCTTTTACAAAATGGTCCTTTTCTTCAATAGAAGTTTAGTGAGTATTATAAGAAATCTGCATGTAACAAATTCCTTAACCTGCAATAAGAAGTTTCAAGTATTCTCCTTTCGGATTACAAGAGATATGGCTTAAAAAGCCTACAAAATCTCATTCTTAGAGCAATACAACTTCATACAAATGCTTGCAAAACAATATTATTTAGAGTCTAACACTTAAAACCACACTGGTTTGTATCAACAAACATGTACTACAATCGAAAAGGTAACATGAAACAAAGTTGATACAACTACTTCGATGAAAGGTTTTCCCATCTCTTACAGAGCTGTTCAAAGGCACTTTCTTTCATTGGTTGCTCCATCTTCAATTCTTTTGCCTCAGGGATAGTACCCTCAAGTTCCACCTTCGCTTCTACAACCTCCTACTGGTTGGATCTCTTGGTGGACCTTGATGGACAACGAAGCTCTAGGTGTAGCTTCCAACATTTCTCAACCCAATGCCGATTGATTCTGCAGCAAGTGCAATAATTTCAGGCTTTATCTTGCACTGTAGTTTTCTTCTTTGGAGAGGAACCTTGAAGGTGTGATGAACGCCTCACTGTCTCTTTAGCTTGCATGACTAACTTTCTACAAAGCCTCTGCTTCTTGCTACACAGTGGTTAGGTGCATGACAAAATATGCATGGTTGTATATTCCACAAGGCTTGCACAAATGAATTACTGTTTTCAAAACCAAGAATAGATTTAAAGTGTTCATCACCTTTGGATTTCCCTTGACTAGCTTGAGCACTGCTCTGCTTAGGAGAACCTGCTTTTCCTTTATCAGGTTCTTATTCGAACGACTAAAGATACTTTGCCTTAGATTTTCCTAAATCAGGTTCATCTTTCCCAGGAGATGGCTTGTAGTCAATTCCACTGCTAGTCTGAAGTGTTAGTTTCTCCATAGCCTAATCCTTGATATCGAGGTCTCTCATGTACCTCTATAGGATGAACAATACCTTGGCCCTGACTTCCAAGGCCTTTTGTCAGAAACTTTAGACCAATACCCTTGGTTTGTTTTTCAAATGCTACAAAAGAATGACCATGGTTAAAGGAAGGAATTGAAATAACTTCATTTACTACCTTCGTTGTTGCTTGATCATCCTTATGAATACTTCCCAGTGGCTCCTTTTGATTGGCTGCAGAGGAGACCTCCAAACTATTAGGCTTTCTGAGGGGCACATACAAGGAATCCTCTAAATGTGGACAAAAAGTACAAATGTACGAATTTTCAATCCTAGAACTCTTGGTAGCAAAACTTTCTCCCATTTTCTCTTCCACAACACTCTGCAACATCAAGTGTAATTTCCTCTTTTCATCTTCCGATTCGTGACTCCTTGGCTCAACATTTTCCAATTGGAGACGCTGGTTGGATTCCTCAAGTTCTTGAAGCTTCTTGGACTTATCTTTGTGAAATGCTTCAATCATCCTTTTCATGGCAAAGAAGTCCTCCATCATAGATGCAGACATTGTCACATTAGAAGTTTTCCCTCACTCAAATGCCATCTTTCTCTTGGATGTACACATGTTAAACATCCAAACTTGCAAACCAACAACTGTCAAACTGTAATGACAAACTTGCACAACTAAACTGAGCTCAGAAACTGCTCTGATACCACTTGATCTGAAAACTCTAGTGAGTGCGCTTACTCAACGAAGTTCTTCATTTATCAGATCCGAAATCAGTTGCTTAACTTAATCTCAAATCTGTGCCAAGATCTTTAATTAATAGTTCGAATCCAATATGCAAACTCAATCCATCAATTTACTCAGCTCATTGATTATTCTATGTGCGGAATTAAACCATAAACCATCATCAAGAACAAATCGAGAGATCAAGACATATTTGATTACGGAGTTCACCTCTCTGGGCTACGTCTCCGGATCTTCTCAATAAGCGTGATCAAATTGCCATTAATGTTGAACCTGCAAATTGCTAACAACATCTGGTCTTCTGACTGTGTGTACAAAGCTGCCGCTGCAAAGGAAGTTTCAAGCCTACAAGAACTTCCTGAATCCACACTGAACAAGTGCTTCCAACAGTAACAACAAACATAGACATAGAGGTATCTTGCCTTGTTTACAGAACTGAATTCACACTTCCAATATAAGGTCCAGTATCAACACTCTGGTTACTTGACAATGGATTCACAAATGCAGAATTCTTCTACACCCTCGCAAGAGAGAAGTCTTCAATCCGGACCTCAATCAACACTCCTTCAAGTGCAAACACCATAGCCTTTCAACGTATCTGCACAGAGCTTCGGGATCATAATTCTCCTCTTAGGATGCTTTGCAAAATGCATCACTTAGATTCTGAATTATGAATGAAATTGGTGAGAGGATGCTTGAATCCTAAATAGACTTGATCAATGGATGCATTGGATGCCTAATGCCTCCCTCACATCCTCCTTTTATACAAAATCTGGCCTATTTGGTTAAAACCAACAATTTGGTCATTTCCCTTTTCTAAAGGTAAGTTAAAACCAATTTCCCTTATTTAAAAGAAAAACCAACTTCTTGTTTTAAGCCCTTAACCCATTACATTTTTGGGCTCATTTTTGTTTCATAGGTTTTGTCTTTATTTTAATTAAAATTTCACAAATAACCATTAATTGGTTATTTTGGTTTAGGCTTCAACCTAACAGTCTTTAAATAAAACACCCTTAAACAAACTTTGTAACAAACCCGACCCTTGCTAAAAAATTATAGGCTCTTATTATTTCGGGCCTAACAAAATAACTATGTGAGTCAATGGGTTATTGGGTGCTGTTAGAATGGTCAGTTTGGATGTTTATTAAATATAGCTAGTGCTATTAATAAGACAACATGAATTGCAGGGCACATTGGTGAGGAGGATAAGTTGCATGTAGAAGGTTAGAGGTTCAACTCCCAACGTGGCCACCTTTTCTAGAATTTTGCGCTCAGTACAGTTTAAGTAAAACTGGTGCCATTTGTATCACAAGACCATTGTTTTGCGCATTGGTAATAATGGAGTGTGAAGTAGAGGTTGGGGGTTCAAATCCCCCAACTAGCGTTTTGACCGCCTGCCAAAGTCAAACACTACCATGGTCAAACCTTTTCGAATCAACTAGATGTGCCGCATGTCATTATCTGATTGGGCCAGCCACGTCATTGATCACTATTCACTGTGCTACCACGTCACCATTTTAACCAATTTTGACTGCAACTTTTACTTGTCATAACTTTCTCATACGAACTCTGATTTCGTCTATTCAAAATGCGCAGGAAAGCTCTTGCTGAGCTCTACATGATGGAACCAGTAGAGAAATGTTCCATGACCAGCTATTTTTCTGGTTGACCATCTTTGACTGTCTTTGACCAAACTTTGACTGGCCATAACCTGAGCGTACGAACTCCTTTTGACCCCGTTCAAGCTGTGTTGAGATCGGTTGGACGAGCACTTCCACATGGTGCTATTTTTGCGGACATTTAGAATTGGTTAATTTTTAGGGTTTCGAGATCCACCTAGATCAAGATTAGATTTGTTAGATAAAGTGTTTTGATTTCAATGGAGAATGTAATGATGTTTGATGAATTCCACGACTCATACTTTTGATAGTTTGCTGATTGTAAGCTGTTGTGTAAAGTTAGCTTGAGTCCTCACTTTTATGGATGTTTAACTTTTATCATTCAATGTGCATTGTTCTCTTGATGGTGTTCATTGTGGTATGAAAACCTTTTGCATAACCGACTGAAGATTGCACTAGTTCTTGCAGAGTTGTAGTTGATCTTGGCGAGGTAGAGCTTGGTTATTTTGGAATTTTTCCATCAAAGCAGTGTCTATTGATGTCATTACCCTTAGGAGTAAAGTAGAATTCCTAAACCCTACTCTCTTTACTTTTTGCATATTCGTGAAAACCAAAAAATGTACTCAATTGCAATATTTTCTAAAAAGCTCCCATATCCGGTATCATCTGAAGTAAATTTGAGAAATGCAAACGTAAGGCCCCTTGTGATAAACAAAAAATCACATTTACCATTGAGCTTATCCACAATCAAGAACTGACATAAAAGGAACCTTGGAATCCATTGTATGATCTTTTGCAATCTTAGCATCCACACAATTGTGATCAAGAGAGGATAAGATATCTCAATATTTTGTTCTACTGTTGTTAGGTCATAAAACACACATCAACACCATGCAAAGTGACTTACAATCGACAAATCACAACTAGTATGGATTAGGTGAGTTTCACAAAGGTTCATTCACAATTCCTTTCATCCAACTAAAGTACTTAAAGAAAATTCTAAACTAAATACTTAAAGAAAATCCTAAAATTAATTTGAGAGATCAAAAAACCACACAACACTTCCAAAATCTTCACCAAATCACCAACTTCAATGATTTATTACAATCTTGACAGTATCACAGTGACAATTCTCTGAAAACTCCCCTTTACAAATGAGAGGAGGGTTTATATAGGAATTTCAAATACATTCAATGGCCCGAATTGATTTGGAAACAATGGCCAAGATTATCTCATGGAAAACCCTAATTAGGGTTGCTACAAATATTAAATACAACGCAGTAAAATGGAATATTCTCCATTTAGCCAATGAGAAAACTTGATGGTAGGAGAACCAATGACAAAATTGCATTGTGGTAATGCATTAAATGCACTTTACATGTTAACTTGAAATAATTTGATTGGTTGAAGATGAGTGGGCGCAAAATTAGAATGTCCATCCTGTAATCCTCATTTCAATTCCTCTTCTTCATCCTTAGGAATTCTTCATCGTTCTTGCAATTCTTACTCTCGATGTCTTGACTTTGTAGTAATTGAATCCTTTGTATTTCCACTTTCATTGTTTGGAATTGCTTGTCATCTTTATTCTCATGGCGATCTCCTACATCCTTGACTTGAACCTCCTTAGGCTTAGTCTTCTTCCCGTGATACTTGAGTCCTTAATATTGTTCTTGGATTTCCAAAGGAAATTGAAGATTGTGGTAATCTTCTCCATTTGTAGACTTGTTCACTTTCCTTGTACAACTTGTTCTTGGAATTCCATCTTGAGGTGTGAATCTTGCCCTTGGGTTTGAACTTGCTTTGAAACCTTGTTGTAGTGTTCTTGCTTCATGAGTTTGGATTTCTTTCCTTGATGTCTTTAAGTCCCCGAGCTAGCTCTTCCATCCCTTTTGATCATTCTGATTGCACAATCTCGCATGCCTCAATCCTGAAAAGAAAAAAAAAAAGGAAAACATTTTAAATCAAAGTCATGATCAAAACGCAAGAAGAATTTAATAAACTGTTAGAAAGTAAAGTCCACCAAGATAACTGAGAGGGGGGGGGGGGGGTGAATCAGTTATCAGATAAAAACAATTTATGATAGCATTATCTGAATTCAACCATGTAACCAATATAAACAACAACCATAGAAAGATAAACATACATAATGACACAAGATATGTTGACTAGGGAACCTCTTGATCAGAGAGTAAACCCCGGTGGGGATGGTACCCACAAAAGATGTACTAATATGAAAATTCCTTGTGAGAGGATGGACTCTGTTAGGAGTCTATGAAATACATTCAGTACATATCAATCCCTGTTAGGAGACTTTGAATCCCTGTTAAAAGATTCTAACCCGGTTAAGAGTTATGGAAGGCAGAAGGACCCACTGTCCAAACAACTTCAAGGGCAAGATCACCGAACTCATTGTCCAACTGATCTCTATATTATTCGAACAGAATAATGCCAATAATTATTGATCTCAACAACTTGTCTTCACTCCTTTGACTGTGCCACAACCGCACCAACTGCTTTACTGGATCTCAATACCAGATTTGCTTAATTCACATATCCTCTTACAACATCAATATCATATATGTTTCTCTACCATATTCAATCAAGGAAAACAATCCTTCCTTTATACTGCACTCAAATAATTTACAGTAGGGTCGGCCAACTAGGCTTAACCATTTACAAAATATTAATCATTACACGTTACATAATATATCATAACCACATAAAATTGTCGGCTTCCAAACTAAATAATTCTTCACATGTGCGACCTCTGACTATGCTGTCTCATCCAGGTTACCTCCGAAATATCATCAACCTTTGTAAAACTTCGCATGTCTAGATTCTATCTCGGTTAGGAGATATAATCTAGTTATCACAAGCTGCTTCTCAGGAACATTGTCAGAATTCTGTTCCACTAAATTAAACATAACTGTCATGAATAATTGAATTTTCGTCCTCGCTCTTAACCATAATCTCAGGACACAATATAGAACAAGTCCTCAACTCCGCATACCTTGATTTGCAATTCTCCACGTGTGCTAATACAAACACTATTTGCTTCTCTGCTAATCTCCAGTAGATCAATGTGTTGACATCAATGACAAACATAGTCATGAATGCAACATACAACTGCTACAGAATAACTCGAATACTCCCCCATAGGACATATTCAGCATTCATTCCTAACATAAACTTTATGACAAATACTTCTTCAAAGAACAAAATTTTAAACATCAATTGAGTTTGCATTTGGATGTGATTTTGAAATCTGATTTGGATTCTGGAATTCGGATTGGAAAAATCCTGGGAATCTCGAATTGACTTGAAAACTTCTTTTGTATTGTTAAGTTCTCCATCATGATGGATCAATCTCCTTGTAGTAGATGTAGAGTTCCTCATGTTGTAATTTCCTCCAGCTTATCCTCTTGATGTGTTCATCCTGATGTCCCCTTAGGTCTGTTTGATCTTGATCTTCATCATTCCATCAGTATCCCAACCTTAATTCTTCATCAAACCATTTAATCTTCTCTGATTTTCACCCCATAAGTCCAACTGCAACTCAGATTTCTGATATAAAATTCACTCTTTCAGATCTGGAAATCGCATTACAATCTGCTCAAATTCATCTATGTCTGCACATAATTTACTCCCTCCTCGAGGATAAATTTGTGCAAGTCTTGCTTCAAGTTTGCATTCCTCAGCCTGTGGTTGGGAAGCCTCTTGACTTTCAGTTCAAATTGTTTTATTTCCAGGGTGTCTGATTCTCTCCAATTTTCACTTGCTCAGGTCTGCTCTGCCTTGTACGAATTGTTTTGCATTTGCATTTGATGTTTGGAATGGTGAATTGCATCTTTCATTTATAGGCGTTCCACCCAAAACACATGCCTCATAGCATGGCTGACCTGACTTAGAAGTTAATTTGAATTGCAATTCATTTACTCCCTTTTATGGCCAGCTTGGCTTGAAATACAACTTGTTCAATGATCATCACATATTTTAAAGGCATTGGAAATTAGTTCCATGGGTTGTTGGCCAAGAGGTAAATGTTTCATTTATTCTTGCCTCAAACCCTAGGTTGACCAGCCCTACTCATGAATTTCTTCCTTTGAGTCAGCCCGCTTAGTTTATGAATCCTCTCTGCTTGGAAGGTATAAATGTAAGGTCCAGTTCTCCAAACCAAACACAATTCACTTAACTTCTCTCTGCTCCTATCCGCTCCTTTAATTCTGATTTTTGCACTCTATATGGCAGCACTCTATCCTTAACTCTGACTTGTCTTCAAGTTCTTCCCTCTGAGATGCTGGTTATTCTCAAAATCACCTCTCCTGGTCTGATTTCTGGATCCTGCCTTGCCTTCATTGATTTTCTTAGCCCATAACCAAGTCGCCTCATTATATTGTGTTTCATCCTTTCTGTTTGATGGCAATTTAAAGCAGTTCTGCCTTTGCTGTGCATCTCCACAGCCAATGTGGGATTGAAAACTTTTGCCTCTTAAGTTTTTGACCAGCATAGGAACTTGTGCAAGTTTATTTCTTTTAATTTCCTTTCTTCACCATGCTGGTGGAAAATCGACCACCATGAGGACACCTTATATTTCAAAATATTCCTCATTTTGCCTTCAAACTTTCATTCAATTCCCAAGTGGAAATTCAATACATATAGGGACAAAATCTGATTGCATAATTCATCTTGTTTCACCTTCTTGCCTTGGTGGAAGATTGACTAGCATAGCGACAAATTTGGTTGCATTAACTTAGCCATTTTCCTCTGCAACTCGGCTTGGTGGAAAATTGACCACTACGGGGACTTCTTACACTCACATTCGGGTCAATCTTGAAACCTCATCAAGTCCCCAAAGGGGAAATTCGATTTCCATTGGGACAATCCCACACAATTTCCCATTCCCCATTGCTGGTGAAAACTCGACCCTTATAGGGACAAACTAGTCCCCATGAAACTTCACTTGTTCAACTTAAGGGGGAGTGGAAATTGACCCCTATAAGGACACTTTGCTTGCTCATATATGTGCATAGGGACAAGTGGAAATTCCTTATCCATAGGGACAAACTTGGTCCATAACACATTAAGTGAAAATTTTGGCTCCATAGGGACAAAGTGGAAATTCTTTTGTCATAGGGGCTGGTGGAAATTCCATGTCCATAGTGACTTTCCACCCTAGCCTTTCCCAAAAAAATTCTGTGTTTGGCTTAGTGGAAAAATGACCTGTATAGGGACTTTTAGTATTCTGACCTTGATCCACATGCCTTGGAGTGGAAAATCGATCTCCGTAGGGACTAATGGCCTTACCAACTTGATTTTTACTTGTTTTCATTACCCAAGATTGGAAAATCGATCTCCATAGGGATCTTTCATCAGGACTTTTGGTCCAAACTTGGTGGAAATTCAATCCTCATAGGGACTTTGCACCTTGTTTGCAACATTTCATTAAGTGAAATAAGGCATTAATACACTTTGAAGACCAATTGACTAACCAAAACATCCCAACACTTAGGAATTTTCCTTTCAACAATTTTTTGCATTTTATCTCTACTGACTTTAAATATTTAAAACTTGTCTATGCTTGCAACCTCGGTGACTTGAAGATTCGACCACTCCTCAATCTTTCAAGATCAGAGTTGACACTACTGCCAAAACCCTAAACCTAACATGCGAAAAGAGGGGGTCCCCATTTGCAATGGGGTGATGGTGTGAAAAGGTCACAACACTACCTAAGGGCAATTTACAAAGCATATGCACCCAACTAATACTAACTAACAAATTGTGAAAAAGGATACATGACATTGCCCTCCCCACTTTGAAAGCTTTATCCTCAAAGCTTAAGATGAGGAAACTTGGAGAGAATGTTGGTGGTTTCCCATGTGGCATCTTCAAGTTGAAGTTCCTTCAATTGAAGTAAGATATCCTCAATAGAATGATTATGAGGGCTTGGTGCATTTTTCCAAAATGACCTCAGGTTCGAAAAATATGGATCCTCCTTCAATTAACACTGTCGAAGGGCAAGCACTAGTTACAATCACTTTCTTCTGATAAGAGACATGAAAAATTGGGTAGATCTAAGAAAAAGGTGGGAGTGCCAACTTGTCGCCTTACTAGTGTATTGGATCACTTGATTTTGACCATAAAATTTGAACCAACTTAGCACTGCTCTTGTTTCTTAATTAAAGCTGAGGGCTGGAGATGTAAAAATACCAAATCAACAATGTCAAAGATATGCTTTGACCTATGTTGATCCACTTGCCGTTTCACGCAATTTTGGGCAATGGAAAAGGAAACTTTCTCATTTGAGGTCTCTTTCTTATCATCCACAACCTTCTTACTGTTCCTAGCATCCTGATGTGAGGTTTTTACAACATCGCCCCATCCATGGGGACCCCCAATTTCAACCTCCAGACTTAGATATTTTAGCCTTAACCTCGTGGTCTTGATTGCCTAATGAATTTGATGTTGCAATGGGATATGTTTGAAAGTGCATTTTGAAAATTTTGATATTGGTTTGAATTGAGGATCTTGACGATGTGATGATTTTGAATCGAAGATTTTTTTTATGAATTGATTTAAAGTGAAAATTTGATGGCTTGAAGTGACAGATGGAGTTGGAATTTATTTGATTGTTTGAAATTTAAATTGTGGCCTTAAAATTTTTTTATATTATGGCAATTTGGATAGAATTGATTTTCAATTTTATTTAGTTGTTAATTTTAAGATTTTTTTGAAAATAATTTTGGGAGTTTGCAATTTCAAATTTCAAATTGTCCTTTGGATTTCAATTTCATAACTTCGACTTTGGATTACAAATTTTGATTGGCTAATTTTTTTTATTTTTATTTTTGAATTTGCCATAGTGATGATTTTGAAATTATAGATGGATCCAATGATGAATTCGAAAATCCTTGTTTGGATGAATGAGATTTTAGATTTCCAAAATAAAATCTGAATGGCAATTCAAAAAATCCATTATTTATTTTTGCCAATTGTAAATTTTGGTTGGAAAATCATTGCCATTTTCGAAATTATCTTGGGCTTATATTTGATCTTTCAATTTAAATTTTGTTGTGCATTGAACATTGCATCTTGAAAATCAAAATTCTAAATGCCTTGGATTTAATATTGGGCCTGCCTTATAATTTTTGGATTGGCATTGGATATTTTTATGTGCAAATCAAAAATTCATATAATATTGTGCTAAGTCGGCCTACATCCTTCAGCATTTAATGATTGTTAGTAATTCAAAAAAATCGAAAATCAAACACATCTCTGCCATGTCGCCCCTGTTTGCCTTGGGCATTTAATTTTTTTTGCATCTTCAAAATCGAAATTTAATGGATATTAGTGCAAGTCGTCCCTGCTTTTGCCTTGGGCATTTAATTTTGGAAATCCAAATTTGAAAAAGAATTAAATTAAGGGCAGGTCGTCCCTCATTTTGCATTCACATTTAATATTTTTATTGTTTTGGTGTAGGGTCGGCCTTATAAGGAAGGAATTCGATTGCCTATAAAGTGAGATCAATTTCATTTCATTCCTCACAATTCAAATCGCAATTTTCTCTCTGCTCAAACAGCGAACTTATAAGCTATTATAGGCAGCGAATTTTCTATAGATTTGGCGACTTTGAGGGCAGTTGGTAACAGCAACTACAAAAGGAGGCATTGGCGATTTGTTCCAAGACATTGTTGGGGCAGCTTTGGTGGCATTTTCAAGATTTTGAGGAGCAGTCCAGACCTGGGCGTAACTTTTGAGTTATTTTCAAGGCATTCACTTGGTAAGCTTGACTGAGATTGGATAACCAGTATTGAGAGGGGCTGTCTTAGGGCATTGTTGAATGATTTTGAGGCATTTTCAAGGCCAAGGAAGGCATCTTTAGGCCTGATTTGAGATATATCAGACCTGGGCGTGTTTTTTTTGATTCATCCTCAAGGCGGTTTCAAGGCATCTTCAGGCCATTCTCAGGGTGTCTAGATGCAGATTTTGGGGACAGTTTATATAAGAGACAACAATGTTGACATGATATCTCTTGGAGGCTCATTTTCACTAAGTTTGGCGCCCACATTTTGGAAGGATTGAAGACTTTTTTGTGCTAATTACCTTAAATCCGAAAATTGGAAAGTCTGGTGAGATAAGAAGCTTATGGATTTGGTGTAATCGAATTTGTATAAGAGAAGTTTGTTGATGAGTAATAGCATAGCAATCAGATTTTGAAAGTAAGTTGAAGAAAAAGGAGATTCTCTTGTGGACTTCGAAGATTTTGGAGGTCAAACTCAGCTAATTGCATTGACAAAGGACTCCTAGCTTTGCACTTGGGTGAGTGGCCTATCTTTTCCTCTCTTTCCAATTGCTTTCATTTCATCGGTGCAAGTGCTGGGTGTTGAAAACTAATTTCAAGAGTAGAGCTAGAAGTTTGGATATTAAGTTGATTACTCGATTGTCTTGATTGGCTTTTTTTCCCCAAGTTCTTGCTTGCATTTCATCATTGCATTTCATTTTAGGAAGAAGATTTGGAGTGATAAGTGTAGCCCATCTTAAGGTAACGGCGGGGAGTGATAAGTGTAGTATTCCACCCCTAGGCGAAGATTGGAGTGATAAGTGTAGTCCATCTTAAGGCAAAGGCAGGGAGTGATAAGTGTAGTTTGCATTATTGCATTTCATTTTAGGGAGAAGATTGGAGTGATAAGTGTAGTCCATCTTAAGGTATTGGCGGGGAGTGATAAGTGTAGTATTCCACCCCTAGGCGAAGTTTGGAGTGATAAGTGTAGTTCCACATTCATTGTAAAAATGGCGGGGAGTGATAAGTGTTTAGGATGGCTGATGCTAATGCAAGCAAGCGACCCAAAGGAACTAATGCTAAAATAAGAGACAAGGAAGTCATGATACCCAATTCCAACTTCCGCTCAAAATTGAAATACGTTGGAGACACCAACATTGGTACCCTTGATATGATTCAATTGAGAGATAGGTTGAGAGACAGCCAATCTCCTATTGCAAAAAAAGTCTACAAGTCCGGAGTTGCGCATGCAGCTGCCTTCCCTCCTACCTTGCCTTGTCCAGATTTGATCATGGAGTGTGCATCCACACTTAACATTCAGAGCAAGTCAGTCATGATGGATGGAGAGAAAGTTTTGGTAAACATCAGCAGTCCATTGATTGAGGATACATTTAACATACCTAAGGAGAATAGCACAGAGGCACTATCTATTGATCAAGCCACCAGATTCTACCATGAAAACCAGGACACATACTTTGCTCAGCTGAAACAGAATTGGTTACATGAAGGCAAGAGGGGAGTCACCAAGACCTCAAAGCTCACTAGGTCCGACTTCAAGTCAGAATATGGCGACCTCATCGTCCTCCTCAACAGAATCATGGGCTTAGCACAAGGTATGCAATTCGAAACTTGGATGTACTATTTCATTGATGGCATAGAAAGTGGAAAGAGAAAATTTGATTGGGCTGCAATAATTAGTGAAAATCTAGAGTTACAGCTTAGAACATTGTTATCTCAAAAGCAGTTTTACATGGGATCATATCTTTTTTACTTAATAGCAAGATTATTTAGACAACCGGGACTTAAGGCTAGGGGAGAAGTTGGTTGTGGGTCTGGGCAATACTTGGTGTATGAGTGCTATCCACAGCTTCATTTGCCCAACACCAAGGATTACAAGATATTTTATGATGCCTTTGCCATAAAGTTAGTAAGGATGTTGCAAGGAACTCCTGCTCGGAGACTTTCTCCGGAGGCCGAAGCTAAAGTTAAGAAGTATGGGAGTTGGTTCATCCAATTTGAACGATTCACTTACATAAGAGTGGCTGGATGTACAACTTGTCCCAAGAAACTCCCAAGGTATCCACCCGATCGATTGGTTTTGATGGAGTTGGCTAGATAGCTTGAGCAGTATGATAAAATGATGAAACAGAAAGGTGAAGCAGGGGTTACCCTCTCACTTGTGATAGGCAATGACAGTTGTCCCAACCATGTTGCCTTTGCATCTGCTGAAAAGGAGTTAGAACAATATCACCTAGCTTGGTATAAAGCGAGACAAGGGTTCTATCCTCATGGTCTAATCAAGTCCGCTCAAGGGGGAACATCCAGGCATGTGCCTACGATAGAAGATTTTTGGGCTAATGCACAAGATGACTTTCATGTGAGGAAGCTAGCTTTCTCAAGATTGTCGCTAAGCCTGATGAGAGCCATAAAATGGAAAAACCTTATGATCCCAGACCAGATGGAAGAAGATGAAGATGTGCTAAGAGAGGACTACCACACAGTAGAAGGAACAGAGTTAGATCCAGTCAATTGGAATGATCAGCAGGATCCATCCTTAGAGGCAATTAATAAGCCAGTCGAACTGCACACTCAGTGGTGGTATAACAAGAAGTTAAGTCAGTTGCAAAGATCAAGGGTACGCCTCACTTATGAGAAAATGAGGCCGGTGGAGGTCCAAGCAGAATCAGTTAGTCAGCAGGGTGAGGGTAGTGGCCGACAGCAACCACAACAGCAACAGCAGGCCAGTAAGGGCAAGAAGAGAGACATAGAAGTTGAGAAGGGTAAGGAAGATCAAAGGCCACCGGCAAAGAAACAGAACAAAGAACCATCTAGAGAAAGTATATTTGAGGCTAGAAGACAAGACATGGAGTCAGTAGACAAAGTGCAGCAGTTGAAGTGAGCTCAAGTTCAGAATCAAGTAGTGAAGATAGCAGTAGTGGATATTCTCCTCTATCAGAAAATCAAGTAAACGAAGATGTGGCAGTCTCTAGTGATGAAGAAGATATACAAGTTGATATTGAGGGTGAAGCAGTACAAGACGAAGATCGGGCACCCAATGATGAGTATGTAGGGCTAGTTCAGCCAAATCCAGCAGTGGGAGTTTTCACTGGGTCCGCTTGGATGTTGAGGATGCTCCAACCGATTATCCCGGAGCCACCCATCCAGACAATTGAAGAAATTCAAAGGGATGCTGAAGGAGAAGATGATGCTAGACAGAGGCAAGCAGAAACAGTAGCAAGGGTAATCAGGGATGATGGTCATAGGAAAGTTCAAATTGCCATACCAAAGGTCAACAAGACAATGGAAGAAATTTCAATTCAAGACTATGATTTTCAAGAGCATGACTTGGGAGCGGCGACTGATGAGATAGAGTGTGAAGAGCTTCAAGAGAATGCAACTTCAGTAGTTGAAAGGTTAGCAAGGGCAAATGCTGCAAATGCTAAATTGAGAAGAGAAAATGAGTATTGGAAGGGCATTTATGATGGAAAGAGTGAGCCAATCCAACAGGTGCCAAGGGCAGCTCTCCTCCAAGATAGTGAAGACAATTTTGAACAAGAGGTTAGGAAGTGGATCAATGACACCATCCAAGAAGGGCGAGATTTCTTGCTTCCTTTCACTGCTATTTTCAGAGCATTTATAACCATCAGGAACAAATTCAGAGCGTTTGAAGTAAGATGGAGGGATTTCCTTCCAACTCGTGAGTATATCATTCCTAGGTTGGAAGCAGTTACAAGAATATTAGAGGGAACATTGGTGAAGGCCAAGGTGATAAATGAAGGAGAGAAAAGAATGGTCGAGTCTTGGTTCATGGCCTTGACGTTCAGATTGGGAACGCTGGAAGAAATACAGGACAAAATGGCACAGCACAATCCAAGCATCGAGGCTTTCATTTCAAACACAATGAATGATGCTAGAGTTGCACTAGATTTCGAAGGAATAACAGAGGAGGATTTCAATGAGACAGAGTTTGGATCGAGGTTGGATGATTTGGGAAAGATTGTCCCTTTAAAGAAAAGATTTTACATCCTCACATCTCTCAAGGCCTTAGTTCAATTTGCAAAGGATGATGAGAAGGAGAATGAGCAGGTACTACAAGCAGCAAAGGACATGGTCATCACAGCTGAGCTCAAGATGAGGCATTCACCTTGCCCTCCTATGGAAGAAGTTGATAAAATGTTGGCTAAGTTCATTACTTATGCCAAAAGAATGAAAGAAAACAGTAGAGTTATATTAGAAGACTATTTGATGTAAGCCCATGTGGCACTTTCCCCTTTCTTCTTGGGTAGGGTAGGTGTCAGTTTCGGATTGGCTACCATTTTTGGTGCCTTCTCATTGGTTACCACTATTCTTTTCTCATTGGTCCATTGATGAGGTGGCATCTTCTCATTGGCCTATGGGGTGGTAACCCTAATTAGGGTTTCTAGGATTCAATCTAGATCGTTGGTTTTGCCTCTTAATCTTGGCCATTCATTGTAATTTCAAGCCTCTATATAAGGCCACTTGATATCATTTGTAAAGGGTTGAAGAAAATTGTTGCTAATATAATACCAAAATTGCTTCTCTTATCATTGTTGTGTCTTGCATGGTGATTAAGAACACTTGGTGTTATTGCATAGTTTCTACTTCCAATTGTTAGAGATAGATTTCATTTCAATTGAGTTGTTAAAGCATTTTCATTTTCAAGCAAGTGTTAAAGGAAGAGTAGTGATAGATGGTTAATTGCATGGTGATATTGGTAGATGTTTGATAGGGATCCTATACTAGGCCACTAGCATCTTGGCGGCTTGTCAAGGAGCCTTGCGTGGTAATCTAGTCTTCTTTCCTTAGAATCATTGCATCTGTGGAGGTAACACCGCTGGTATGTCTTCATTAGGTTGATCCCCGTCCATTTGCCAATCTTTCCATTCTTAGGAGTAGAAGTAATCAGTAACTTAGTAGTTGAAGCTGAGAATTAGAAGTTGGAAAGTGAAGTTTGAGAGTTTGAAAAGAGCAAAGTTGAAAGTGATATAAATTGAGAGATCATTTGAAAAGGTTGTGAAAGCTAGAAGTCTTATCACCATCATAGTAAGAGTTGAGATATTTCCAAACAAAACATACGTAAGGCCGCCAAGTGATTATCAGCAAATCACATCATTTTAACTGAGTTAGTATCCACAGGTGTAAGGAACCTTGGAGTATCTTTGTATACTTTTCAAGAGAGGGTTGAGTGTTTGATACGCTATATCAAGTATTTCAATTGCTATATGTTATGTAGTGGTACAAAACTCACATCAACACATCCCTAAGTCCTTGACTAATTATATCAGAGGTTGGAGGAAAATAAAGCTGCTCATGTAAACTGCGAGAAGAGTTTGGGAAACTTGGAGTATTTGAGGTTTGTAAAATGCAGTACAGCTATGAAATGGCTCAGGCATTTTTGCATTCCTGAAACACCTCGTTCACAGCAGTAATCTGATAAAAAGAGCATTCCATAATCCCAAATAAGGGTTTTGAAGGCAAAAAGGAAGCTGCACTATAAAGGTCTGTGCCCAGAATAGGTCTGCTGGAAATTCGGAATTGCCATACTAAGAGAGTGCCATTTATGGTATGTTTCAATGGCTGCTCAAACTCCATCTTCCTGCTATGTGGGCACTCCACCCTTTCTTTCACTTCTGCTCCCTCCTTGCCTTTGCCCCTATCACTCGCACACTCCATTTGGCAGATTCAATGCTTCACACAATAGAGACGTGCCTATATTGCAAGCTAACTCTCAAAAACTTGTTTTTTGTATTCACAAAAATGCATCTACATTTAATAAAATGATAGTCAAGACCTCTATATTATTAGAACTAATGTTCGTGATGAACAGATATCGGCAGAGTTCCTAAACTTGGACTCGACTTGATCGCAGTAGATAAAAAATTTCTGATTTGGCAAAATTCATTAACTCAAAAATTACTTGAATTTTTGGAAAAAAAAACATAAGTTTTATGCAAAATACACAACAAAATGTATCAAATGAATTTGATTGTGGTTTTGGGCAGCACACACCATTTTCATAATTGTTAAAAGGTAAAAAGTTAAAACTTAAAACAATGCTTTAGAAGTCAAAATCAGCATTTTTTGGAGTGTTTTATCTACATTTTTAACATGCAGCATGAGTCAAGGGCTTGTAATCATCATTTACATTGTGAGCATTCACTTGAAAACTTGCCAAAAATTGTCAAAAGCTCACCATAAAACTCTGCAAGTTAACTCTAGGAAAAATTCTATAAGTCTGCAAACTATGGATGTTTGGATTAATTGAATAATTGGTGTCAAGACAAAGGTAGTGAAGCAGCAGGTTATATGTCTATCATATGCATGTCTAGAAGAGCATATCATTTTGCATACTGTTTTAAGCATTGTGGAGTCTATGACTAGGTAAAAATTATGACATATTAAAATGTCATATTTTCACATTAGTTGTTCTGTTGGTTGCTCCTTATATTGATTTTTACTGTTCTTGAGTTCTTTTTTTCAGCTGTGATACAAGGTCATCAAAGAAAGTGTTACAATTCATTCACTCAGGATAGCCCTTTGCCAATGGATTTATATTGTTTGTAGCTAGGAAATTGTGGGTTTTGTTGAGCAATAATTCAGTTCAAGGACCTCTGGTCATAAGGAACACTATGCATATGCTAGGTCTACATTTTTGCAATGGAGATGATGAATATTCTTGGTTCTTCTCTGAGAGTATTCAAAATTGTGGATTGTCACCGTAAATATTCTATGTGGATTCACAGCAATTCCAGTGACTTAGGAATGTTTATTAGCAGTTAACTAGTTTTCTGGTGGCTTGAAACAGGACATTAATGCAAACAGAAGTATCCGAGATGCACTTGTTTATGAGGAAAACTTTTTCCGCAGTCGTCCGGTATGTATTTTTTTAAGGGATTTGAAGTAGAAAGATGGATGTATAACTTCTACATTTTATAGTTGAATTAATGATTGTTTACTTGCACAAACGTGAAAATGCATCAGTATATTTTCTTTGTGAATAAATGTGGTTTGTGTTCTTTCCATGCATCTATGTAGGTTTACCATAGTTTAGCCAATCACTGTGGTGTTCCCCAACTAGCAAAGAAGTTGAATCAGGTGAATGTTCCTGTTACTACTTTGGCAACAATACTTTCCTGGTTTTCCCTTCATGGAACTCTTGTGATCCTTATCAAAAAATAGTTAAATATACTCAATGATTTTCAAGTTCTATCTATTGTATTCAGATACTAGTGCACCATATCAGGGCTATCTTGCCAGAATTAAAAGCCCGAATAAATGTCCAAATGGTTAGTGTGGTGAAGGAGCTTTCCACCTATGGCGAGATCATAGATTCTAAAGTATGTGCACTGAAACTAACCTATGCTTTTTTTTGGGTGAAATTTGACTAGTTTATATCTATTTCCACCTTTTGGCAAGGTTATCTAACAAGAGACTCTTTGCTCAAAACATAAAATGAGTCCATTCTTTCCTTCTAGTTTAATTGTTGAATTGCTCAGCCTTGTGGAAACTGTATGCTTATTGACATAATATTTATTTATATGCTTTACATTCTTGTATTTGGTGTTTATCAGGATGGCCAAGGAGCTTTGTTGCTAAGAATTCTTACAAAGTACACAGATGGTAATATCCTAGTGTGCTTAGTCTGGTTATGTGTTAACCATTTGTTTTTGTTGGAGTTTTTAGTATTTGCATTTAGAATATTCTCTATGCTTTATACCACATGCTTTTTTTTTGTTTAGAATTGGTTTTGTTGTAAGATCTTGTCTCTAGATGAAGAGGCCTAATTCCATGTATGAAAATATTGGTCACTGTTCCCCACTTAATAAAGCATATGTACTCCATTATGCTCATCAACTTGAATCTATATGATACTGTTCTTGAGACTGTTGAACGTGATTTATCTGTTTCATCTATGCTGTGCACATGAATGGTTTATCACCTAGGCACACAGCTTGGCTGAAAATGATTATCACTTTGAAAGAGGATAGACCATATAAATTGTGATGGGTCCAACATTGCATTTGACTGATATCAGGTCAGCATCAGTCTTTGAAGGAATGGTCTGGACTTTGAAAAAACACTGTTCATGTTCCCGAAAGGAATTTATGATCATCTTTCTTCTACTCTGGTTGAATGAAAGCATTCCTAGAACACCAAAAAGTTATTTTGGCTGAACATTTAGAGACCTTTGTGCATCATCATAAGGGATCATCTGTTGGTTTTGGCCACAGCCACTCTCATAACATAGATTTAAAATTCCCATGTATCTAGTAGTTAACTACATTTCACTCCAAATCTGGGACCAATTCTAGTTGTAGCAATAATTTTTCAGGGTCGTCTTCTAATTTTTTTCTCAATGGATTGGTTTGTAATCTGTTTCAATAGGTACCCCTAAGAAAATTTATGGAACCTTCATGTGCTCATGGGAAACACTTGATTGCACATGTTAAACATAAGAAAGATGTATCTAAAGTTATAGTTCTGAGACTTGCCAAGACTCAGCAATCCCGAGCTGGGTGACCCTTGGCAAGTTTGCAGGCCCGGACTCGAACTCGATCGAGTCTAGGTTGGACTTGCAGAACTCACCAAGTCCGAGCAAGTCTGGATGCACAAATTCGACCAAACTGATTTGTTTTCTATTTAAGTCTCAAAAATTTAATGTTTTTTTGGTATATGATTCTAGAATATACATAAAGTGTAACATTTAACTCCCCATCTTTGTCTACAAGCCAGTCTCATTCTCTTCAGTAGAAAATATACATGAAATATAACATTAAGTATAAGTTCTTATACTTTAAGTTATATTTCATGTATATATTGTCACGATGTTTGAGAGTGATTTCAGATCTCTAGGAGTTACAATGCAAATTGTAGGTATTAGAATATCTTATAACTTTTCAGGCTTAGTCAAATTTTAGTAATCAATAGGCTCCTATCAGTATTCTCTTGCTCTCTCTATTTGACTCACTTTAATTGCCTTGAAATCTAGACCTATCTCTCTTCTTATCACTCTTCCTCTATCCCCTCTCTCTACCTCTCCTTATCTCGCTCTCTCCTCTCACCCCTAAGATCTAGACGTATCTTTCTACCCCTCTTTCTCATCCTCGAACCCTCAACCTTGTTTTGGTGTTTCCCCCAGACCCCCATCAAACTATAAGTCTAAGCAAGTAAAAGGTCAATGATGGATCACGATCATAAAAACCTACATAATACATATCCCTTGTTGTAAATCTTTGCATATTCGTAGTTAAAAAAATATTATGGTTGCTATATCATCCAAGACCAATGTTAGATGCCTTTGTAGGAAGGATTCCTTTTCCTTGAAGCGGCTGAGCCATAGACTTGTAGTTTTTGTTTTGATATTCGTTTGGAACATTTGATGTCATGGATTTTATATTCCATGAGTTTTGTATACATTTGAGAATATTTATGTATCTAAATGTGCTATTTCTTGAAGCTACAATTTGTGTTTATACTTATGTGATTGATGTAAACTTGTGCATGTGATCAAATTAGCTTCTATTTGATGATGCTATTGTGTCTATAAGGTTTATTTAACAAAGGGTGTTGGCATTGAGTGATGGTTACCGGTAAGCCTTCTATTGGTTGATTGGCAAAAGATGATAGAGTCTGAAAATAGAGTTTTTTCATCTCTATTAAATCTATAGATCCAAGGAGATACGTATGAAGGAAGGATGGTTTGGCAAATGGTGCCAACATACAAGAACTGGTCACTAGACAAAGCATCAGCAACCAGGTAAAGTAAATCGTCAAGTAACAGAGGATTCCACCTTCAACCGAGGATATGACTACAACCGGTGTACAGAGAAAGCAACAGCTAACCGATGTCAACAACACAACTGAGGAAGGTGCAACCGGTAAGCCAAGGAAGAGACAGCAACAGGCCAAAGACCCTTACCTGTTCACAACATGAGGATCTCTACCGATCTAGTATTGACTCCGGTATGAACCGAGGAAGTCATAGTCAACTATTTGTTCCAACCAACTCCTTGACCGGAATTTTTTGCGTCAAATCCGGAGGTCTTTGAGTTAAACTGGTGATTAGTTTGGGGCGCGTCTGGAGGTTTTAAAGCCGGAATCTGTGGCTTTAAAACAAGGCGTTATCTCTTGTAAAGGAAAGATGCTTGACACACATCTATTGTTTTCTTTTTTACAGCAAATAAATCAAGGGCATGCATCAGATGTTTCTTTAGTGAACTGGTACTCCACTAAGTAATGAATCCAAGAAGGATCTGTAATTAGGTCATGTATGATGAGCACAATTAGGGCTAAGGGCTCTATATATTCTTCTGCTTGAGGTGAATAGAAGTTGCCTTCATTCTGCCAAGAAAAAGAGTGAACCTGTAAGCTGTAGAAGCCAGGGTAAGAAGAAGTTTGAAGAAGAGAGAAAGAAGATTGTGCAGAGAAGCACAATAGTAGAGGAGAACACACCTGCGGTGACTGATGATGCTTCTCAGTTGAGCACAAACAAAGATCTTATCAGGCTATGCATAGCCATCTGTAAAAGGTCAATCCCTCTATTGTTTTCTAGCAATTACAATAGTTAAAATCCCAGTATTTGGGTGGACTCTAATAGGTCCCTTGTATCAAATCCCCTAACCGGGTGACATCTTTCAAGGTGTTCAAAGTCCTCTAACCAGGCAGGCACTAATCGACCTTTTTGTAACAAATCCCTTAATCGAGTCGCATCTAACAGTGCATTTTGACCCTTTAACCGGGAATGCTCCTAACAGGGCGTACTCCAGAAGATTACAAAATTTGTGAGGTCTCCTCACACCATGGTTTTTACCCTAATCAGGTTTCCACGTGATAAATCCGGTGTCATTGTGTGATTGTTTGCTTACTGTTATTATATGTTTGAATCTGTCTGGATCACAGTTATAAGTACACTTTACTAGAGTTAAGAGAAAAGTTTTAGAGGTGCTGATTCACCCCTCCCCTCTTAGCACTGGTTGGGACTATCAAAGGGTGCATGAAACAAGTTTTAAATCCTTAAAAATGTCTAAATTTCTTGTGTTTTTCACTTTGCCCAGTTTTTTTGCTGTCTTGAGTCCCAAGTTGGGTCACCCTTGCCAGGTACAAATCTCATTTCTATGAGTTACATAGTTACTAGGAGACAACTACCATTGGTACAATCGTACAGGAGACAGGATGGGTACTAGTCTGCCATTTTCAAGATTAAGTTGCTGGTGGATACTTGGAGATGGTAAAATATATATTGATCTTTAAAGAATATAAAATAATATTATAATGGATATGCAACTTTAAAGAATGTAAAATATTGATATCCTTAAAAATTGGAAAAACCAACATTTTAAAGTATTGAAATAGATGTCAAAAAAAGATAAAATAATTATATCGATATTTGATAATATTCATAATGATATAACAATTATTTTAAACCATAATCACCTAGACATGGCAAAATGAGAGCAAGAGGTGAATGCCATTAATTTAAAAACATGGTAGAAGGGTCCTTGGAGATGGCTATATTTTTAATCAATCAATAAAACAACAAGAAATGCACATATCTCAAACCTTATTATTGTTTGTCTTCGCACTGATACCTATTTAGGATTTGATAAGACATGTTTTGCTACAAAAATACGTCTATTAGTGTATTTCTTCGGTTCTTTTAGCTCTTGTTAGTCACATATAACCACTTCAGGAAAACCTAGTGTTATTTATAATATACATTTGAGAAACATGTATGGTAAGTTTCCCAATTTTCAAGAGAAGGTTATAGGAAATGTAGATGATAATGTTTTGGTAGCTTCAGGATCTATCATTCATACCTGTCTTTAGAATTGTTGCGTTGAACTGCTCTTCTATACTATGTTATCTAAGAAAGTTATGCTGAACCCTGTTCTCATGTTCTATGACCTGTGAAAGCTATACTATGTGGGTCTATTATTCTCTGTGACTCTTCAATTCTGTTGTTGAAGTCACGATGATTTGTATTCTCATCTTTTGGTGATTCTTGTATTAATGGCATCAAATGTTTTCTACCGTTCACGTCATCACTACCGTTCATTGTCATCTTCAGAGGGAACTCAAGTGTTGCCAGTTCATTGTGGTTGCTGGGCTTTATGTTTGGTGGAATGCAAAACGCTGTTTCTGTCTCGAGTTCCTTTTGAAGTGGTTGTTTATGATCATCAGCCTATTTTATTTCTACAGCTTATCCTCTCTTTGTCGTCTTGGTATATGGAGCATTAGAGGTGAAACAACTTTTCTTATCATCACTGTCTTCAATGTATTGTTATCGGGTTGTATGTTTCATGGAGCTGTTCGTGCTTATCGGCAACAGTTATGTAGTGATCGAGTTACTTCTTCATCAACCTTCATTGGTTCATAGTAAAGGTCCATTAATAATCTGAGCATAGGTGACTTTTGAGATGGATTGTCTCTTTCGTAACTACCGTGAATTGTTTAGTATGCCCCGTGCCATGACTCCTTGGCTACTGGTGGTTTCAAGATTGGATAGAGTAGAGTATGATAGATGATAACTAAGCATGGACATCTTATGACGTCTAAACAAATCATGATAGATGATAACTTGCATGGTGGATTAAGTTCCTTAAAGAGACCATGGCCTTCTATTGTGATAGACATCTTATGATGGCTGAAACAAATCATGATAGATGATATCTTGCATGGTGGATTAAGTTCCTTAAATGGACCATGGCCTTCTATAGTGATAGACATCTTATGATGGCAGAAACAGATCATGATAGATGATGAATGTCCCTATGGTAAGTATTATTGAGGATACATGTGCACATTACCTATGGACATTTTTGAGTACTTGGTGAGTATCATGCGACTTGATATTCTATGGCCAATGCTCCAGATATCATGAGATGATATTGTTATAAATTTTTGAGTACTTGGTGAATATCATGCAACTTGATATTTTGTGGCCAATGCTCTCAATATCATGAGATGATATTCTTATGAATCTATGAGTTGTGGTGAATATCATGCGACTTGATATTCCTAGTCAGACCATATCTTTGATATCAAGGTAAATGATATCTTCTGATCCTAATCATGTGTTTAATCTTCCCTAGCTAAGAGGGAGTGTCGATGTTTTGTAGCTTTAGTCGGATAAACACTATGAGTCAATACTAGTGAAGATATGTATATATATATATTTAGTATATATGAGATGTATATTAAATATATATATAAAAATTAATATTATTATTATGTAAATATTAGAGAAATTAATATAATACTCAAGAGATATTATATATATATATATGTGTGTGTGTGTGTGTGTATAATCATAATTGTCACTATATTAATTACATAATAATGAATAGACATGTCCCATGAAGGGACATGTCTCTTCTTGGCTCATTCTCAATATAAATGCAAGAGACTGTTGCATTTGGAAAACACATACTATACAGGCAGTGCTATTACATTTGCAATGATCCTAAAAACATTAACAAAAAATTATGTATTACTTAATATGATTAAGTATCATCATATGTTATAAATTGTATTATTATTGTTTCAAAGAGTAATAGCATATAAATTACTGGGATCAACAATATATACAGATTACACAATTAATTTTGAAATTTAGATAGAATGCGTATACTGTTTCTTACATGCAACTTTATCAGTTCCCATTTACTGTGGCACTTACCTTGTCATCTTGTTTCACATTTTTAACTTCTGACAATAATGCTTTATGTTCATTTTTCATCTTTGTTGACTTAAATTTTTTATTATATTGACAAGACTAGTGCAGTAGCTCCTTTCTTATCTTATCAAGTTCCAATACCTTGTTTATCGTGATTGTATATGAAATTATGAATGCATATTTCTTTAATGCTCATCCTAGAGCTGATATTTCTTGTGGTATTTGTTTAACTATGTTTTCCTTTAATGAATGCATATGTTTGTTCAAGCTGGGATTCTCATCAAGTAAAAATCAAAATCAGCTTCATCTAGCTAATACATTAATATTGCAATCTTTCCGTGCTATAAAGAGATTTTTGTATGATATCAAATCAAGTGGTGTTAATTGTCCCAACTTCAAATATTGTATACAAGTTACAAAATATATTGTTCATGAGGTTTAATATGCATCAGCTTGTTATATGTTATATCATTTTAACAAGTTTGGAAAAGATACTGTATTTTTCTCTTACAACATGCCCTTGTGAATTTAGAACTACAGGTAGGAGTATTAACATGCTTTATTTGAATTCTGTAGCATTTACCTCAATTGTAGACGGCAAAAATGAAGACATGTCAACAGCAGAGTTGTCAGGAGGAGCACGGCTTAATTATATATTTCAATCAATTTTTGTCAAGAGCTTAGAGGTGCTGGATTTAAGTTGTATTCTTCATTAATTTTTCTATATTGATAAAGTTTACAGAAGTATACTGGATTTCGTTATTCTACTTCATTGTCCCATTGAAATATTCTACACTTATCTTTCCTTCCTTGAAGGGCGTTGATGATTCACTTAACTTCAGGATCACAGTTCTTATTTCACAACAAAATATGGTGCCCCATAATCTTATAACAGGAAGTGGATCCATGTGAAGATTTTAGTGATGAGGATATTAGAACAGCTATTCAAAATGCCACTGGAGCGAAAAATGCTCTCTTTGTACCTGAGGTAAACCCGTGCTTTTTCCATACAAAATCTTCTACTCTTTTACATTCTATCAGTGTCAAAGAATCAAAAGAAACTTGTAGAAATGATTTCACTTGGATAAACTTTTTAATTTTATGCATTTTTGGCCATGAGCATGCAAAATTGATTAAGAAGAATTGAGAATTTTTTGTATGGTTTGGGATGTGGTTGGAATTTATAGATTTAAAGATGATTGTCGTATTCAAAATTTACACATAGCAGTATATATTGTTCAATGTTTAAACATAAAAAATTATGTCGTACTTTTGAGATTTCTCTTCCTGTCTTGAAATGTTCATCAAAGACATTCCTGATAGTTGCAGTACATATCAATTTAACAGCCTTCATAATACTTGGGCATCACATGCATGAAGTCTTAAGGTAGATCTATAACACATAATTTCTCTAAAATAGTTATCCATCTTTCAACTTGGGCTGTCTTCGATTTATCTATAGTATGATTGTACTCAGGTCAGAACGTGGCATTGGAGAACACAATCTGCATATATAAACGACTTTGAAGTGTTTCATGTTTGCTTTAAGTACATTTCTATGTTTTTCTGAAGAATAAGATTTAGACCTTCACCACTTCTGTAGACTGCAATTGATTAGTCTGTGTCTTACCCATGAGGTTTGTTGTTTTCTTATTATTATTAACCTTTCAACGGCTGTGTAATTTTGCAGATCCCCTTTGAGGTTCTTGTACGGAAACAAATTACTCGTTTATTAGATCCAAGTCTTCAATGTGCTCGGTTTATTTATGATGAGTTAGTTAAGGTAGTCAATGAATATTTGTTGACTTCTTGTCTGAACATTATCTTTAACTTCTTAGGAAGTTAAATTTATGCAGATCAATGACATATGAGTTTATATTGTGCTGCTTGTTGATATCACATTTTGCATTGAGCTTATTGAATCACTCTTTTTCAGATAGCACATCATTGTGAGACTGTAGATCTACAGCGGTTTCCTGTTTTACAAAAACGTATTGAAGAAGTTGTAGGAAGCTTTTTACGTGAAGGTTTAGCTCCTGCTGAGACTATGATTGATCACATAATTGAAATGGAGGTACTGAGAAAAAGGAAGTTAGTTTGTCTTATTATTTGGGAGGTTTGCTTCCTGTTTAAAATTTATCCTTGATTTGAATGTTCAGTTTAGCTTGATTTCTTGGAAGACAGTTTGAAAAAGCTGTTTTGTGATTTTATATAGTTCATATACTTTCTGATAAGGGGACTATTTTATTTCCTTTTCAGATTTCAAAGACATGACTTTTTTATCATATGTGATTTTCAGATGGACTATATTAATACTTCTCATCCTGCATTTATTGGTGGCAGCAAAGCAGTTGAAGCTGCATTACAGCAACACAGGTCTTCCAAGGTGTCATTCTTCACCGCTAAATTTAATGTTTTCTACATTGTAGTTCCATTTAATGGATGGGTTAGCGAGCAATTAATATGAAGATTGAATCTCGGTCTGAAATATTAATATAAGTGTACCTTTCATCCTGTACATCTGAAACCAGGAAACTTCTGATTCTGACAGAGCGCCAGGTAGTGAAAAATCTCAGAAGTCTCGGGCATTACTTCCAAAGTCAAATACCTCCAGAGTTGCTTCTGATCAGGCAATAACTAACTCTGTTTTCAAGGACAACTTCTATGGGTGACCTCAAGAATTTTTGTTGGATTTGCACCTAACCACACTGATACTTATGATCTATTTTTGAATTTTGATTTATCATCTTTCTGATATATGTTTGGTGCTTTTGAGTGTAGGCTACACGACCAGTTGCACACCATGAAAAATCTGTGGCACCTGGTAAGTGATTGAATCCGAAAGAGTAAAGTATTGGGATTGTTTCCTTTTGCCTAATTTAATTGTGGCAATGTCTTGTATCTAAATGAAATGTTTGATGATAGTTCTAGCTTCATATGACTAAACTTCTATAATCATCTAATATCTGATTATTTGAAGATTCAGAACCATTTATTATTAGGATTTATAAAATGTAATACACATTGTTAAATACTCAACTGCATAATAAAAGCTTATAGAAATTAAGTCATTGCAAGTTATAACAACTCCCTAACCTAGATGGGTTGTTTTAATAACTTATAATACAAATGAATAAAGCACAACCAATATAACAAATAATTATCATATAACACACTGACAACCTACAGGAATGATGTAATATTCCCAACATCACCAATGATTATTTTCAATTTATGACAACTACCTTGAAAACAAAAATACTAGCCAAAGATGGTGTTCATATTGCAGGTTGATGGTTAAATTGTGGCATTGTTGATGTTGCCACCAAGGTTCAAATCCCCACTGGGCTGGTTGTGAACCGTTGGTTGTTTCACTGGTTTTCAGGCTTGTGTGCCAAACTCTCACTAGGCTGGTGTGCTCTTGGGCTCTCTGCCCTGCTAGTCTTGGCTTTTGTTGCATTAATGTTGGGGATGAGGTCCCCTGATTGTGACCTTACTTGGTTGCCGGCCAGGCTAAAATCCCACTTTCATCAACAAAAAAAACAACTATTCAAACATTAAAACAAAGAACTTGTCCTAATCTAGCCCTTATAAAAAAAGGTTAGCCCTATTAGAGAAAATCTTTCTTTGTTTGAAAAAATTGCAAGGGTGTAACATTGTCTTGACATCCTCCTCTCTAGTACAAACATAACTTAGAGGTGATTGTGTGCTTTGTGGGATCCCTTGCCAAGGGATTGTTTGCTAATTTAAGTATTTGATGTTGTCAACGAATTGGGGCATATCATGCTAATTGAGGATCACTCAAAGTTGCTTGTGTTCTTTTTGGTCCCCTTGCCTAGTGATTATTCATAATGTAATTATTGTTCTAGAAATGAGAAGTTTGTAATAAACACAGTGGCATATTGTACCAATTTGTTCTACTATGATGTCAAACTCATCAATTTATTAAAGGCAAATCATAAAAAATTTTGTTCCTTTGTAATATCAATAAACAAACTATCAATTTAAGAACATGTGTTAGAAAAATGAGTTGTGTGTATTTACTCTTTGAAAATAATTGCAAGACAAGGGAGGCTTATGAAACCCTACATGCACTAAATTCTTTGCCAGTTTGAAAGTAGACTTTTGGTTGCATGTTAGGATTGATGTGTTAGCATCCCTTTCTGTAGTATAAACATTACTTAGACATTCTTCTTTTCTTTTTAGATCTCCTTACCTAGTGATTACTTCCAAGCATTCTAAAAATTAGAAGCTTGTTGTAGACAAATTGCCATATATTGCTGGATGAAGATTTTCTTATACTATAATATCTATCTATCTATTTATAAGAGAAAAACCATTTATAAAAGAAAAGGTTTTGTGTGTCCCACATCTACAATAATTGTGAGTGAGGTTTCTAGGGCACTCAATGCACTAAAAAATTTGGGGTGAGTCCTTGGGTAGTATTAGTATCCTCCTCTGTGATACTTACATTTGCTTTGTGTATCCCTTTGCCTTCTGATTATTTCCAATTTAAGTGTTATAAAAGTCCAAGGCTTTATTTAGGATTTTGTTCCCCTAATAGCTAACTATATATGGCGCTTGAATCATTCGTTGCTGCTATGGTAAAAAATTCTCATCTCACCACTATACCTCTTGTGGTTGAGATTGTACTTGAGGCCAAACATAATCTTGAAGTTGTAGCTCTCATTGTGATTGCAATCAGAAGTTTATCTACCATCAAAATACAAATAGGAAACCAGACTTTTGTGATTGAAACTGCCATGACATGGTATTTAGGGTACAATTAACTTGCCATATTGTTCTTCACGCTTGACACTTACATGATGCATGTTGATTGAAAGTAGATGCCATGCTTTTGACAAGCTTGCGAAATTTGTCTTGCTTTGGAACTTGTTGAGATGCATCCACATGCTTCTACCATCTCTATTGTTTCTGTACCTTTTACCATGCTTTATGTTTACTTTGAACCTTCCTTTCGTGGAGTTTATTTTGCTCAAGTGTTTTCCTCATTGTTCCTTTGAGTTTGTATTCTCGAGGTGGGACCCAGGCTTTATCGAGAAGGCTAGGGTTTGTGCTGGGGCAATCAAGGGGGTGTATAATTTATATGGACAGTTATAATGAGATCATTTGGATGATTCTAATGAAATGGGATTCTTGGGCAACAGTGGGCCAAAAATGGGGTGCAGAGAATTGTCGCTTACTGCTGATCCATATGTGATGATCTTGTTGAGATAATTCTAATTTTAGGTGCTTTTAGAAAGAAGAACTACCATAGGTACAAAAAAGGAGAAGAGGAGACTCCTTAAAGATCACATAAGATGAAAAGTAGAAGACTGAAAATACACTTCTATGGGGAAAAGTTCAAAAAAATGTTTATGTTAAAAGTGTCACTCCTGCTGAAGTTCTGCCCTTGCTCCTTGACTTTGTGTCACTTTAGCCCATTTCACTACATTGACACCACTTTTAAATATACTTACATATTTACACAAGCGAAATAAGAAAGATCCAATGAAACATCGACATCCAGTACACATAATATTAAAATACAGCAGATTAGTGATAGGATAATAAATACAGAATCATAGATGATACTTAAAAGATGAATGCTGAAGTCAACAAACCAAGCAACTTCGAGGAGACAACTCCCACAATGACTAAGCCAAGAAATGAATCTCACTAGGATGATTCCAAATGTTGCCATTCTCTTTGTTTTTGTAGACACAATTAAGTTAAAACAATCAAAAAGCTTTTAATTAGGCTGACTACCAAAGCAAAGAAAAAAAAAGAAGCTTCTAGAAGATTGTCTAAGGATTAATGCACTACATGTTAGCTTGTCCCTAAGATGATTATACGATAGTGACATCTATGGCTATGGAAGTGGTACTGCAAGTACTTGGCAAAGGAAATATTCAATGGGTACATTTATTTTTTACTAACGGTGGCAAAGTTGTAACATACCATCATGGAAAGAGTTTTTCTCGTAGCATTCTAGTGACAATCATCTAGAACTCGATAAAAAGCATTTAAATAATGATAATTCTGAATCATATTTCTTATTGTGAACTTGATCTAGTATTATTTGTATTCTGTTCTGAGTATTGTTCATTATATGCAAAGAAGAAGACATTGTTCTTGTTTCTTTTCCAATTCCTGAAGTCCCAAGGAGTGTGTGAGAAGTATGTTCTATCTTGACTAATTTGGCATATGTATTTTGAGAAACAGAAAGATTATTTGAAATATCTATTACCAAATCATCAATATTTTCTTGTGCGGAAATTAGCCATTGTGCTTGGCAATTGTGTTGAGCTTCTGAATTCTTATTCTTTTTTCCTATGTTAGTGTGCAATCTAGACTTATACCTTTCCCATAGGTTTGAATCTAGATTTAGAGCATTGAAAGATTCAGGAGTAGCTCATCTACCTGGTTCATAGCTAACTATTTCCTTCTTTTTATCAGTTCCTAATTCCATCTGAAACTTAGTTCTTACTTCAGCCTTAGTACGCGGCAAAGTTTCTCTAATCATCACATCCTTTTTACCCATCTTCGTAATCTTTCTTTATTTTCCTTTTTTATCTTGTTCACTTTCCTCTTAGGTGTAAGGGCAAGTTTTAGGCTGACTTGCCTAGTGAGGGCATCCATCAATTGTGGATTACTGCTCAAATCTGAAATAGTGGCCATAGAGGATTTGGAAGGAAAAGGATTCCTTGAAGATTGTTGCCTGGACAAAGGGTAAGAAGATGAAGAGGCAATATCTTCTTCTAGGTTGGAATCATCTGGGAAACAGTCCAAGAATGGCTTGTTAATAGTGCTGGGAATAGGTCTGGTCATGGAATATTGCTGGCTAGGTTGTTGCAAAGATCTTCTGGCAGGATCTGGATCTAGGATCTGTTCCAGGAATACTCTAGTTAGGATTGATCAACATATCAATAACAGATAATTTCTTTGTTGTATCTTGGGAGTTTTTTACTGGATAGAGTGAAATGGCACATTAAGTTCTCTGAACCTTAGTTCATTATGGTTAAATAATTTCTCAATAATAGGGAATCTTATATGAATCCTAGTATGTTCTATATGATGACCATAATCAAGTAACTTAGAGTTTCCTTCTGGGTAGGAATTTTGAATGCAAAGTTAGATGGTGGAAAGGCAGTGTTGAGAAATTTGTAAATACACCTACCACCAAGAGTACCATAAATCATAGTTCACAGACTCGGACTCGGAGAGTACTCGAGAAGCCCAAAATTTTCAACTTGGCAAATACTCAACTAAAACGCGGCAACTTAGGAAGTACTAAAAATTAAAATCTCTTAAGAAACATATATTTTTTTGTGAAATCCAATTACTGAATGTATTAAATTAAAAATTGACATCTCGAAAGATAAGATAGGATAAGATAAGATAAATTATTAATGTCCAACAAGAGACCACCAAAAGGGTCTAAGGGGCTGGAAGCGTACAAAAGGCAACCGCCAACAGTAGGAAGACCAAACGGTGTCCAGAGAAAGAGCCAAACAACAAAGAAAGCGGAAAGCAAAAGAGCCGGAAAGAGCAACAAACTGCCCTAACTAGGCGAGGAGAAGTCCAACACCAAAGGGTACGATCCAGGGCGAGAAAGAACCCCTTGTTTGCCGCCGAGTAACTCTGGGGTGGAGTGCTGCTGCCGACTGGAGAACAAGTGTAATTGCCAAGTGTGTCCGCTACGGGGTCTCACAGTCATGGTTTTATAGCAAAAACATGGGAAAAATGCATTTTAACCCAATGCTTTACCTACATTCACATTATTACCTGCGTTTTTTTGTGTCTATTAAAACACAAGAGTTAAACTTGTGAAAACTCACAAAAAAAAAAAAGAGTACTTGGCAACTCAAAGAGTACTTGCAGAGTTTGCAAACTATGGTATAACTATAAATAGATCCAAGTTGTAAGTCTACTCCTTTAACTTCCAATAGAGGACAAAAGGCAGAGCTGATAAATTTATTATCAAGAAAAATTGAAAATTTTGGTTGTGATGTCTTGTTCTTGAAATATAAATTTAATAATAAATAATAGTAAAATATAAATAACTTAATAAATAAATTATAATAAATAAATTGAAATAATTAATACTAAATAAATATATATTTATATTTGATCAATACTATAATATTAGAATAACATTATACTTAGCATATATCTAAAATACTATAGGGCTTTCCTATAGCCGATATAATGCATCGACTACATACTAAACCAAAATCTCTTAATAGCCAATGTCTATTAGTTAATAATAATAACGCTGAGAAAAATTGACAAAGAGGCACGATGGGATACTTATGGGTGCCTCTGTGCTGCGAACAGATGCCCCCCCTTCCGCCAGGGAAGATGCATATGGAACTCAGGCTCCAAACTTGGAAGGACATAGTGGTCGATTGGAAGAAAAAGGGAGAATAGAAATATATGAATTAGATTCGGATTGCAGGGATAGAATAAGGAAGCTGTCTAATATATGCCAGGTGATTTATATGGTGTCAGCGATAAATATACTGCAATAGAATAGACCTTTAAGAGTATCAATCTGATTAATGATGAGAACGGTGAAGGCATGTAAGGGAGGAAAATGCGATGGGAAATCTTTAGATATCTATGGAACTGCAGCCCTCAAAAGGAGTTCTTATCAGTGATTATCAACGAGAAGAAGACACCAAAAGAAAACATAGAGATTAAAAAGATCTCCACAGGAGAAAGTAAGAAAGGATGCTGTGGGTCTCAGACAATCGATATCAGTCCAGCAGTATACAGAATTATATATATAAACATATACAGCCCTTATCAGTGTATAAGGCAGAGCACTGATCTGAGTGATTATAAATATATAATCCCTTTTCAGGTATGTACAGATTTCTGAAGCTCCCGTTAGTAAGTAACAAACATAATTATTCAAGATATATATATTAATTTCCAGTCTTATTATTATTTGACTAATGGAAGAGGAATTATTATTTATATAGGGTATTTAGAAAGAATACACATCAATTGTGCTTATAAAAAGAGAATCAATGTTGTATTATTTGGCTGGCAAGTATCATAGGACAGCATATTGATATAACTTATCAATGTATCAATGTTGAATTACAGAATATTATCTGCAGTCTTTTAGGATCAGAGATCCTTATTAAAGCTAATATATTTACACATATTTTCGTAATACCAGAATTATATATAAGTTACATTTTATATATGTATGACTGTATATATATATATATATATATTAAGCTCATAAATGAGTAAACATCTATATTAATAGTATATATATTAATTAAATAAAAATAAGAATAATATCATAATTATATCGGTTATATTACACACACACACACACACATATATATACACACTCCAATTTGTCACCTGTCGGACTGGAAGGAAGGAATATAAGGATGTCTTCAAGGAGAGCTTGTGTAAATCCTGCCAATAGCTTTTGTCCCAAAATAGGGTGGGGGTCAGCATCCCAATAGTTTGGGCTTGGACCTGTAAACCTTGAGGGAGCCTATTGGGAATGGTCTCTAAGTGTCTCGATCACATCCTTAAGTCTTCCTATCCAATTCGACGGGGTGATAAGTTGGACATGGGACCATCAATATAGTCATAAGAGGAAATATAAATTCTATTTAAATTGAAATACTGAATAGATCTATATGAATTACAAGCATGATAAGTAGACTAGAGAGATCCAAGGTTACAAACTAATAAGGGACATTACAAATGGTATCAGAGCTATGATCCTGCCATCGTATAGAGTAAATACAAATTAATGAATAATTTTAGTAAATAAAAAGGATCAAACTATTATATACAGGTAATGTTGAAGCCTGAAAACATGATTAAATAAGTGATGAATCTATATTCAAATATTTAAATATATATATTTATATATATTATAAAAGCATGGCTAAAATCTTCATATTACCTTAGTAATTAAGAAGGAAGGATGAAGCAATTCAAGGAATGGCGGTCTAAATCCCTAAAGATTAGTTCCCAAAATAGGGTAGGGATCAGCGACCCTAAGCGCCTTGAGGGCATCGTACCAAGAAAGGCTTAAGGGCTTGAATCTGTAGAGTTTGAGGGAATCTATCAAGTGGTCTCTAAGCGTCTTGGATTGTATTTAGACCTCCTCTCTCCTTAGAACAAGTGTTATCAGATCAAGCTTAGCAACAAGAAATATCGATAGCATATAAAATTCTCAAGAATAAGACAGAAAGTCATCTCCGGCGAATCACAACAAAAGGGAGATGAAATACACTACATAGAATAAGAAAATCACTGAGAAGGAGGGGCGGAGGGGTGTCCCTAAAGAAGCTAGAGTTCCTCCCTCACCATCAATGTTGCTTCGAGTAGTTTTTTTTTTGTCACATCACATTCTTCCCATGCCTGCACCAAACTCTTCTCCAAAACACGCTTTTCAACTGTAGCCTCCACTAACTCTTATTCAAACGATACTGTCTCCCTAGCCAATCTAACCTCGATAGCCACCCGTGCTGTCTTCTTCGCTTCCAACTCTTGGGTATGTTGAGCCAAGTGTTGCTCTACTGCCTCCAACCAGGTGGTCAGCTCCTCCCGAGCTCTCTGTGCATCCACCAAGACAACCTCACATCCAGCCAAAACTTACTCTGAGCTCCTCAAACTGTAGTACCCGTCTCGAAAGGCTTTCTCCAGTGCTCTCTCCACCTTTGATGTGCAGACACTCCATGCCTGTAGCAGCTCCGGGTCCCATAAACTAGTCACACTTCCCAAAGGCTGATAACTGAATTGAATAATTTCCTTGTGCCGTACGACTTCTTGTTCTTGCAAGGCCATTGTTCTTGCAATGCCTTCCCTCAAACTCTATTGGTTCACAACCTCCAAATTTGTCTCCCTCTGCAGTTTAGGGCTTTCTTTCCAATGCTTGGCTTCAAGCTTCTCTCTCACTATAGGAAATGAACCCAATGCTTACGTTGACTGCTCTGATGCCCCAACTCACAGTTGTAGTGTACCTTAAATAAAATGGGCATCAAGGAGCAACGCCCCCAGTGGGTTGAGGGGCAGTGTCCCGGCGGGGTCCTGGGTTTTTTTTTTTTTTTAATCACCCTCGCTGCTGCCACTCCTTGCTATTCGTACGGGGTACAGAATCACAATGCTTTTCACCCTGCATTTTATTCCTCCTTTCACCCGCGCATCGCACCATCCGGTCCCTCAATTCTTTGCATACTGTACAACCTTTCTCATTTACATACTGTACGGCCTTTAACCACATGCGAGCCTTCCTTATAACAGTAAGTTGTCACCGGTGACTTCCGACTGTTCGTTTTTTTTGTTTTGTTTTTAAATTTTATTTTATTTTTTGTTTTTTTCTCTATTTTTTTATTTTTAATAAATTCTTAATCTAATTACCTTCCAGATGCTTCTCCGGTTGCCTGTATGGACAGCTCTCGGGTCACTTGCTTGACCTCTCGAGTCCCTTTCCATCCTCTCGGGTGTTCTGTCCCTCCTCTTGTTAGAAATAGGGAATACTGAGGGGGGGGTGAATCAATATTCTACAAACTTTTACTTTTGCCCAATTATGGATATAACAGATTATCTTAATGCATGCATAACACAGTAAACTAAATAACATGCATAGCAATAAAACAAATGAACTCATAACACATTATTTGTTCCTGAGGAAACCCTAGCCAAGGGAAAACCCCGGCGGGGATGGTACCCATAAAGATCCACTAATCAAAAGTATTCTGTTAAGGATGTTGACCCTGTTAGGAGCCTATTACATGCATATAGTGTCTCAGTCCTGATTAAGGGACTATAGGCCTTGTTAGAAGCCTCAACCCTGCTAAGAGTTGGTAGTACAAACTATGATTACCAGATGAGCCCACTGCCCAAACAAGTAATGTACAATGTTTACTGATTACAAAATAAGTCGAGGTACATAACCTTATACTGCTTGCAACTTTGCATCAATGTCTCTTCGCTTGCTTTTTCACTATCGCTGTTGCTCTATTACAACTTCTTCATCTGTAATTACAATTACATCATTACATCTTTTTATACAAGTTATTAAGGCTAATAACTCTTACAGTCGGCTTGACATAAGCATTATACAAAATGTATCTTTACTCAAGGGTTAACATCTAGGATGTCATCCCTTTATATTGTTAAGACATTATTTTGGTAAACAAAATAATCCCTTAACTCTTTACCAATTCTGTCCTGTCGGCTTAACACTGTCTTCAGTAGAACTGTTATAACTTCTTCCGTACATGCCGTACTGACTTGCGCTCTCAGGTGAGTCTTCTATAGTCACCATAGTATCTATGTTCAAGTGTGCAAGCATTGAACTTACTCCAATCAACATCGCTAATCAAAACTGTCTTCGGGTACACTGGCAAAAACACTCTCATACTTGGACAATTTTGCATTGCGCTCTGTCATACTTGCTCTCAGTCCTGTGCGATCTTCATGTAGATCATATGTTGCCATAATGACAACATCTAAGTATCTAACTCAGCCAAATTACCAACACCTCTCTCGGGTGTTCTGTCCCTCCTCTCGGGTCCATCCTCTCCAGGTTGTTAGGCCATTTTTCGGTCATAGCAAAATCCTTTGAAAGTGGCCTCCTCCCTGCAACAAGTGTTTCATGGTTTGTGTCCTGCCCTGTGTTCCTTGTGCTGTCACCAAGCTCTGGTCCAGTTTGCACGTGCTGAATCATAAAATCCAAAAAGTTATTCGAATTTCAAGGTCTGTAGGAAATTGTTTTCAAATTCTGCCACAGTGTCGAAAACCCACAGTGTTTTTGAAAATCCACGTTGTTTTCGACCTTTTTGGCCTGCATAAAAACCCTCAATATTTTCGGCTTCCTTGTTTACCTTTGTGTCATGTTGAAAATTCTGTGTGTTTTCGATCTTTCACCGAAAACCCTGTGTGTTTTCGACCTTGCATATCTTCTTTTCTGCCGGCTCTCCTTGTTCTTTGTCTTAAGTGCCCAAGTGCAACGAGGTGGGCCCGATGTCAAAGGGGAGGCGAAGGCGCGTGTTCCTATTGGTTGTCGCATGATCGCATGTTAGAGTTTTCTGACATGTGACCAGCTCCTTCCTTGCGCATGGGGCCTGATGGTGGTTGCTGTTTGGTGGTCCGAGGCGGTGATGTGGCAGCCTGCGATTGGCTGTCGCATGATCGCATAGCCCAGCTTTTGGCTATGCGATCATGCGACTGCTTGCCACGTGTCCCTGGGGCCCGGTAGCAGGTGATGGGGCGTCTTCCGGATGCCGTGGCGGTGTTCTATTGGCCAGCGGGCGGTGGTGTTATCTTCGTGCGGTGGCAGGTAGCGACAGTGGTTTGCTGGCGGTTAGTCGCATGTTCGCATAGCCTTTTGCAAGGCTATGCAATCATGCGACTGACATTTTCTGTTGACTTCATGCGGTTGCGGCAAGGTAGTGGTCTGCGGGTGGTCGCATGTTCGCATAGCCCGTCTCTGGGCTATGCGATCATGCGACGAGGTGCCACGTGTGCTGGGGCCCGTTTGTGGTTGTTTGGTGGGCTCGATGGCAGGTGGTGTCGTGGCAGTTTCCAGTTGGTCCGAGCTGGCAGGTGGTGTCGTGGTGGTTTCCAATTGGTCCGAGTTGGCAAGATGGTGGATTTGAATGCGGGCCCAGGTCAGGATTTTTCGGCGGTGATTTGACGGCCGGTGGGGTGCATGGTAGCGGCTTGTCGCATGTTTGCGTGAGCCAGTTTTCTGGCTTGCGAACATGCGACATGCCCTTTTGTGGCAACGGTCTGGCGTCGGCGGTTATGCAGAATGCTAGGGGCAAATGGTTAAAAGGCTTAAAGCCCGCGCAATGCATGTGACCGTTTGAGCTTGTTAAGTGTTTTCGGTGGCAGGAGGTACCAAAATTCATTTTTGAGTGGCTGGAGTGGGCAGAATGGATTGTCAATTGCTGTGGCTTGACCCCTGTCATGTCTATGTTTATTCCTTGGTGGGGTTAGGTGATTTTGAAATTTTGAATTTGAAATGATCGTGCTTGCTTTGTAGCTCTGGTATAAAGGGAATTTTGTAATCATTTTGAGGGGCTGGCTGGAAATTCTTGACACAGGAAGCTGAAAAGCCAAGTGTGTATCCTCAGTCCAGGTTGTAACATTTTTGCTTCTGTATCAATACTAGGAAGAAAACTTATGTATCTTTTGCATATTGTCTATGGTATCACTGAATCAGTTTGTAATATAGGGATTTGAACCCACATACTTAATATAGTTTCTCATTCTTGGATCTCTCCTTCGGTTGTTCTTGATGAATTTTGAGTTTTCTAACTCATTGCATTAGGTTACTGGTGTATGTGTTTTGTCTCTCAGCCCTGATCTAGGATTAGGTTAAAAGCCTCTGAGTGAAGCATAGATTTATTTGGTTCAATCAGGAAGGATATCTGCAAGCAGTGTAAGAGATGTTTGACTATGTTTATGGCTTGGTTTCTCAGATGAATCTAGTAGTTGTTCTTGTATTTCATGTCTGCTTCAGGTATAATGCCCAATGGATAAGGCACTGATCATAAGCTAGTATCCCTTGTGCTGTTACATGTGTTGCATGATTGTTTACACTCTGCAAGAAAGCATTAAATCAATACCAGTTTTTACTTTCATTTACATTTATGTATTGTCCTACCCAGTGATGGAGGATCAATGAACAATAGGTTCTTGTTTAGTATTCTCTCATTGTAATCATCTGTTGAAAGATTCAATAAAGAAATAAGGGGCAGAGTTAGAACTATCAGTCAGAGTTAATACTATTGGATCAGGTGTACCCGCCTTGGTTTCATAGAGCCAGAAGCAGAAGAGGGAAAATCCATCCCTATAGTTGGTCCGGTTGCCTATAGATTGCCCACATTTGGAACTAACCAATCCTTAATATCCATCATAGGCATATCGGTGTCTCTTTGAGTGTAAATTCCTTATCAGGAACCAACACAGGTAAGGTCTCAATTTGGACCTGTTGATGGCCTCATGTATCTCCAGTCCATCGAGAGTCCACAACCTGACAACCCTGTTGATGGCCTCATGTATCTCCAGTCCGTCGAGAGTCCACAACCTGACAGCCCTGTCGTAGCCAACTTTTTGGAATTGTCCTAGCTTAATCTCATTCTTTCCATTCTACTTCAGCACCAGCTGGCAGGTGAGGAATGCATCTTTCGTAGGTGCTTATCGTGCCAATATGTTTTCTGCTGTTGTGCGACCTCAGTTGCCCATCGTGCTATCATTCTTCTTTCATCTAATTTATTGAGAGTGTGTAGTCGCTCCCTCAAGCTTTCCTTGTTGCCATGTTTGTTTTCAATGGTGATCCAAAGGCTTGGAACCATAAATTCTACAGCGACCACGGTCTTTCCCGTACATAAGAAGGAGAATAAAAATTTTGAAGGCTGCGGTCTTCCACTCAGGATTCCAATCGTCGCCGACAAGAATGATCTTAGGTTCCTCTTCCTTGCCCAGATTCATTGGTTTGACAGACGACTCCTTATACTTCATGGGGTTTTGCTCATCAAATTTATGCGTTGGGACTTCGCTTACTTTCACATCCCCTTGTATTCATTGTACTCTGGGGGAAATGTTTCTGGCTCTTCCTCAATACTTAGTACATTGCATGTTGGTCGGAAGGGTTCATAGTCCTCCATTTTCCAGTGGAAGAGACCATTCATAGAGTCTGTATCATCCTCCAATTTTAGTACCCCTTCGTCGTTGGGTTCCATGCTCTCTTTCCCTTCGTCTCCTCCGTCGTCCGATTCCGAGTCTGAGGAGGATGCCATTTCCTCCCCTACCATTTGGGTGGTGAGGTCGACAATAAACTTTCTGCCTCCTTTCTCGAATGATAAAATGTTTCTTTTCCAGTTGTGATTTTCTTTGGCAACCACTAGCCACCCTCTCCCTAGGATGGCATTGTACCCTTTCTGCTTCAGTGGAATTACTATGAAGTCCAAGATGAAAGGTTGTGTCCCGATGGTTACTTGTTGTGCCATCAAGGTTCCGAGGGGTTTGATGTCATGTTGGTCAGCCCCCAATAAGTTGAAGGTTGGCGGCCACAGTGTCGGTTTCCCTAGACTCTTCCAAGTTTCTTTGGGTAGAACATTCACCCCTGATCCACCATCCACAATTGTGTTAGTGAGAATGGTACACAAGATACCCATTGCTACTACTGCAGGATTTCGCCCACTGTTTATAGCTAGTGTCATGGGGTCCCCTGCAGAGTTGCTAGGAACCTCCGTCCATTCAAATGTACTTGTTGGGACGTTTTGTCCTAAAAATAGGGCTGTTTTTAGATGCGACATTATTTCAAGCAAGTCCTTGACCTTTACCGGTATCTCCAATTGCATCATCTGCCTCAGGATGTTTTGTTCTACCATGGCTTGAGTAGAAGTGCCGGAGGTATCTGTGGAGTCCCTTTGGTCCTGCATTTCCCTCTCAATCTCGGCCTTCGCCTCGAGTACTCTTTGATTCTCTATGGCCTTCTTCGTTTGTGTGCGTGTAATTGCCAAGATCTCCTTTTCTCCCCCTCTCCACGTCAAGGAGGTTGCAACCAGGCTTCAGGCAGTTGGCTTCTTTGTGGTCCCCCGGTCCGCACCACAGACACAATTTTTGTGGAGCGGGAGCCTCCTTCTGGCAATCTCGGCCAAAGTGTCCCCATTGGTTGCAATTTCTGCATTGTATCATTGTTCTCCCCTTCGCATCATACTGGATTCGAAGGTGGTTATTATTGTTATCATCATTCCCTCTGCCTCCTCGTCAGTTATTTCTGTAGCCACCGGATGATGCAGTATTTTGTGGGCTGCTGGTTCTAGATCTGGAGGGTTGCTCTTGCATAAACAACACTTGTTGATTCCTCGCCCTCAGATTGTAGGGACATTCTTTGGTGGAATGTCCCGCAATTTGGCAGATGTTGCAAAAGGATTTCTTTGGACAAGAACCTTTGGTGTGTCCCACTTCTTGGCAGTCCGTACACCACACAGTTTCTTCCTTGGTTTTTTTTGAGCCTCCCTTGGATGTCTTAAATTCTTTCATCATCCTCTCAAGGTCTTTCTGTAAAGCATGCACTTTCTTGATTCTCCCTTGCTACTTTCCACCTCGGATTCATCATTAGAGGACTTAGTTTTCTTGGAGATCTTGTATTCACTCTCTAGATCCATCGCACGGTTATATGCATTGTTGTACGATGTCTGTGGTACGATTTTCATTTTCTTGTGGAGGGAAGTTTTTAGTCCTTCCACGAACCATCGTTTCTTGAGTTCTTCCGCCGGGGCAGATTTCATTTTCCCAATGAGTTCCTTTAGTTGCCACTTGTAGGCCTGAACCGACTCGTTCTTCGTTTATTTTGTATTGTAAATTTCGGCAAGGATCTCATTATCATCTCTCAGCAACTGAAATTCTATCTGGAAAGCCTTCTTCACTGTGGCCCATGTTGTCAAGCCAGTTTTATCCACATCGGAGTACCAGTCAATGGCCCCTTCCCTCAATGTGGCAGGGAACTGTCTAACCCACTCGTCGTAGTCTGTGACTCCGTTCGCAGTCCATATGGTTTCACACGTTCGGCAATGGCGAACAGGATCCTCCGTCACCTAGCCCATGAACTTGGGTAGTTTCTGCTTATTCAAGGCCATGGCTACCGGTTGTTGTACCGGTTGTGCCCCTTGGGGTTAGAGAGGTGGGGTTTGTGCCTACCTACCTAGGTTAAACTGCAATACAGTGGGTATCACGTTCCAACTACTAGATTGTCTTCCTACATTCGGCGTACGAGGATCAAACAATGTCTTGGCTATTCGGCGCTCGTGCCCCTTCGGCACCTCCAGCCACACTAGATCCTTCATCACTCCTGCTTCCTGCTCCCTCTACCCATGGTGAGATGGACAAGTTTTAGAATTGTTCCCATGTTCCCTCAATCAAATTCAGCCTTTGTCGTGTTTCCTCCAACAATTCTTCACTACTTACCCGTCGCTATTCTATTGAACGGTAATTGTCTCCTTCGGTTGTTACACCTCCCGTGACACCCCCATAGTTACCTTCGATACCATCTCCATGGTCCCCTTCGGTTAACCCGTCCGTTGGTTGTCCCTCGGCGAGATATATGAACCGTTGTCGACATTTGACTTGCTGGGCAAAGATTAGGGCTTGATGCGTAGCCTCCAAGACATTCGGCTGTTCCTTTTTATTCCTATCCTTATTTAAAAGATTGGGCATCAATTCTATTCAATCATCGATTGCCAGAGTATGCTCTCCTTCAAAAAGTTTTTTGATTCCGTCCTAATTCGTCCACACATTGATATTCTCCTCAAATGGTATTCCCATTCATTCACTCATTCCGACACTTGCCAGATTCATTTGGCAACGACGCCAAATGTTTGCCCGCTGAGGTAAACTTAATATTGCATAGGCATAGTACAGGAAATGTAATAAACACAGAATATATTAGAGAACAATAGATGCTTTCATTAATCATTTCAACATATGAGTACATTCACATAATAATCATTCCTTCACCCATAGGTGGTACATATTTATCTACCTGAAGGGGTGTGACCAAATGTCACCACCCAACCCAACTGCCCTTTGGTAATAACTAATTCCCGTCGGGACCACATAACTAATACATGACATAACATAAAGTAGTCTTTCCGGCTAACATATATATATATACTCTGATTTGTCACCTGCCGGACTAGAAGGAATATAAGGATGTCTTCAAGGAGAGCTTGTGTAAATCCCGCCAATAGCTGTTGTCCCAAAATAGGGTGGGGGTCAGCGTCCCAATAGTTTGGTCTTGGACCTGTAAACCTTGAGGGAGCCTATTGGGAATGGTCTCTAAGTGTCTCGATCACATCCTAAAGTCTTCCTATCCAATTCGATGAGGTAATATGTTGGACATGGGACCATCAATATAGTCATAAGAGGAAATATAAATTCTATTTAAATTGAAATACTGAATAGATCTATATGAATTACAAGCATGATAAGTAGATTAGAGAGATCCAAGGTTACAAACTAATAAGGGACATTACAAATGGTATCAGAGCTATGATCCTGCTATCCTGTAGGGTAAATACAAATTAATGAATAATTTTAGTAAATAAAAAGGATCAGACTGTTATATACAGGCAATGTTGAAGCTTGAAAACATGATTAAATAAGTGATGAATATATATATATATATATATATATTATAAAAACGTGGCTGAAATCTTCATATTACGCCCGTTTGGAACACGGCATACGGAATGCCGGATATAGTCAATTCTGGAATATGCTGCAATTCTGGAATATACATATCCTCAAAATGATATCCGGAATATGTGTTTGACCCATTTGGTTCACCTGGAAGATGACCGAGAAGATGTATTTTCTGCGTTTGGGTGCTGCATTTTGGAATTGGAATATGCACTGAATGAGAATTTGTTTTATTAATTTCTTTATAACAATTTATGATTTTTTCAAATGTTATGATGTTTTTCACATTTTCTTCGTGTTTTTGAATATTTATTTTATTTTTGTAATAAAATAATATTATAATATTTTATTTTGTTTTTAATACTTATTTTATTTTATTTTATTTCATTTGTATGCGATTTTGAATATTTATAATATTTTGAAATAAAATTATGTTTATAAGTTTATAAAAATTTTAACATTTTGTATAATTTTTTTATAAAAAAAAAATTCCTATACAAATTTATAAAATATGTATACCCAAAATACACAAATTTATAAACAACTCATTTATTTTATTATTTATTTTTTACAAAATGTTGCCAACCCAGCTCAATAGGAGCACCGGAAGGAAAGAGCCAAGTGGAGAAAACCTTTGGTCTAGCCCCACAAAGTCATGAGCTGATATAAAATTACAACTTGAATGAGGCATTCCTCATTTTACATAATGCAGATACAGTGTTACAACTTGAATGAGGCATTCCTCATTTTACATAATGCAGATACAATGTTATAATTTAGTCTGATGAGTCTTTGATGCTCTGTCATGCCCAAACTCTTGTTTTTGTCTCTAGACACTGCATACATAGAACATACAACTACTTTGTGCTTTTGTTAGTACACCAATGAAGTACATTCAGTTGCTAACTTTTGTATGAGTTTTTAAAAAAAAACTTATTAATTATTATTACCTTCTATGACCTTTGATTCTTACCTGAATGATCCATGCTTCTCAAGATCAAAACACGACCAATTAAATGAGTTTATACATGATATATCTCTGTTAACCTCAAAATTCCTCTACAAACCTAGGTTAGAATTCTACAAAGCAATAACCATGAAAACAATGTTAAATCATGTGACTGATAGTAGATTGGGGCTCACCTAAGCCATAAACATGAAAAATTATTGTGAAAAAATATGTGGACCATATATATGCGCACTTGGGGCAAAGAGGAGTTACGCCATATCCATATTAAAATATTTAGTTACAATATCAAAATACAAAACTGACTAATTCCTGAGCTCATAAATCATAGGTCTAATGAACACGCAATAATAGGATTACAACTCTAAACAAAATTAAACCACTGGGAGATAGACCTTGAAGAATGGATGAAAACGGGTCTTCCCACTGATTTCCCGAGGAGTGTCTGGACCAGGGGGTATAAAATAATCCGAATGGAGCGCTAAGATAGCCCTCAAGACCTTGTGGAAGTATCGGCTGACCATCTCTCCAGAGTGCCCAAAGTTATGGGCAATTTTACGATTCCTCAGATTGTGGCCAAGAGTATGGAAGAACATGACTAATTGTTCTTCTAACGTGAGGAATTCTGTATCTCTGATGCTTCCTTTTTGCCTTAAAATATTGGCTAGTTTAAAGAAGGGTCGTCTACTCATGCGTATTTGTTCCAAGCAATCCGTCTCATTGGAGTTGATAACACACTTATAAAAAGGAATTACATCTCTTGTGCGCTTACGCATATTTTGACTACCTTCTTTTATACACTCCGCTATGGCCGTGACAAGGGTGGCAAGAACAATTACAACAACAGGCAGGACTCTTCTCATAATCTCTCCTATTTCAATATCATCTTCATCGTCAATATCATCAATGAGATCCATTGAATTACCTAAAAATACCAACAAAACAATCACGAAACAACATAAGAAAACACCCAACTATAATGCATAATCAGAGAATAGAGTTGCAGGTTGAGTATACAACATATGTATCAAAGAAAGTACCTTGTGTAATTTCACTAAATGAGAAGTTCTCACAGTGATTGTCCCTTGTGTAATTGCCACTTGAATGAGGACAGTCACTGTAAAGATAACATGATAATGTACACTCACTGTAAGGATAGTCACAAATGAGGACAGTCACTCTAAAGACAACATGATAATGTACAGTCACTGTAAGGACAGTCACAAATGAGGACATCTCACAGTGATTGTCCCTTGTGTAATTGCCACTTTTAATGTATTGCTATTGAACTGCATTAATGCTTCTCTTCTTGAACAAATGAGGACAGTCACTGTAAAGACAACATGATAATGTACACTCACTGTAAGGACAGTCACAAATGAGGACATCTTACAGTGACTGTACATTATCATGTTGTCTTTACAGTGACTGTCCTCATGTGTGACTGTCCTTGTCACAAATGAGGACATCTCACAGTGACTGTCCCTTGTGTAATTGTCCTCATTTGTTCAAGAAGAAAAACATTAATGTGGTTCAATAGCAATACATTCAAGTGGCAATTACACAAGGGACAGTCACTGTGAGATGTCCTCATTTGTGACTGTCCTTGTCACAAATGAGGACATTTCACAGTGACTGTCCCTTGTGTAATTGTCACTTGAATGTATTGCCTATTGGTATTGAACCATGTGAATGCTTTTCTTCTTGAACAAATGAGGACATTATCAAGAAGAAAAGCATTAATGTGGTTCAATACCAATACATTCAAGTGGCAATTACACAACGGACAGTCACTGTGAGATGTCCTCATTTGTGAGATGTCCTCATATTTTTTTATTTGAGGCTCGAATTCCGGTTTCCAAATGCCAATTTTGAAATGTCGTCGGGTCCACGTGGGTATTATAATTTTTGACATCCGCGTGGGTATTATTTTTGACATCTCACAGTGATTGTCCCTTGTGTAATGGCCACTTGTGTATTGAACCATGCAAATGCTTTTCTTCTTGAACAAATGAGGACATTATCAAGAAGAAAAGCATTTGCATGGTTCAATACCAATATTTTCAAGTGGCAATTACACAATGGACAGTCACTGTGAGATGTCCTCATTTGTAATAGTATTTTAAGTACCAAACAGCAAACTGGTAATCAGAAATATCTTGAAGAGATCAAGTAACAGTGTAATGTATTTGAACCTTAATTTTCATGATGAATGAGTCAAATATATTTTTTTAGAATGTGTTGTTTTCCAAACTTTTTGTCATACTGACAGCAATGGCAGATAATTTTAGCTCCATGGGCAACCTGCTTCAGAAAGGACCAAAATTCATTGTTGAGGAAATATGTTAACATATGCCAATATATGGAGAGATGAAATATACTAGAGGTTGGAGAAAGTGGAATAAACAGTTGCCATTAAAACATGTTGTCATTTGGCAAAGACAAGATCTTAATTAAGGAGGTTTTGTATCAATCTATCAAATCATAATAGTAAGTGCTATCATAGACGAGACAGTGAACTGTTTGGAAAAATGCCTCAAAGAAATATGATGTCATGATGATGGAATTCCATGAAAAGCCAATAAACTATTTTTAAAAAATGCCTCAAAGAAATGTGGTCTCATGGTGATGGAATACATGTCTACTACACTTTTTTAAGGTATTTTTTTCAAATAGTTCACTGCCCTGTCTATACTACCACACTTTTCATACATATCTACTAAAGCATTTTTATCAAACATAAATGTGGTCTCATGGTGATGGAATTCCATGACAATCCATAGCATTCCTCATGGCATTCCATGACCATTAGACCACATTTCTTTGAGGAATTTTTTTTTCAAATGATGTAGGCCATAGATGTTTCTTCAAATTTACTAACAGGTTCAATACCTGGCACAATTGGAAGCTGCACATCAGTACAACAGCTTAATCTATCACACAATTCAGTGCATGGTTCAATACCAGATTCACTTCGGCAGCTTCAGAGCTTGGGGGACCTGGATTTGTCCTGGAACAATTTGTCGGGAACCATACCAGAGTCCCTAGAAACACTCAAGATGCTTCACCACTTAAATTTCTCCATGAATAAGTTAACAGGAGAAGTGCCCAAAGGTGGGATTTTCAGAAAGCTTACTAATGCATCATTTGTAGGAAATGTGGGCTTGTGCGGACCATGGATACATAATTTGCCATCATGCCCTCCTCCTGTGTCTCACTCTCATAATTCTAATTCGCAAATATGGAAGATAATAGCTCCTGTTTCTGTCACAACTTTTGTGATTTGCAGTTGCTTCTTGGGTTTCTTAATTTGGAAGTATGGGAAGAAGAAAAGTAGTACAAGCTTGCAGACTACAGAAGCTTTTCCTCTGAATTGGGGCCTGCCAAGAATTTCACATGAGGACATCATGGTTGCAACTAATGGACTTAGTGATGCCAACCTTTTAGGGGTTGGTAATTATGGATCAGTGTATAAAGGGGAGCTGAGTGATGGCACACTAATTGTCGTTAAGGTTCTCCATTTGCAAAATGAAGATGCTCATCAGAGTTTTGACAGGGAGTGCAATGCTTTGGGCAAGGTTAGGCGCAAAAATCTGACTGGAATCATTACTTGCTGCTCCAACCTTGATTTCAAAGCTTTGATTTTCCCCTATATGCAAAAGGGTAGCTTGGAAGGTTGGCTATACCCTGATGGGGACGAGTGCGAACTGAGTTTGACAGAAAGACTGAGCATAGCCATTGACATAGCTCAAGCCTTAGCATACCTTCATCACCGATGCTTTGTACAAGTTCTGCATTGTGACTTAAAACCTAGTAATGTGTTGTTGGGAGACGACATGACAACACACCTAACAGACTTCGGCATTGCAAGAATAGTCTTGGCCAACACTATGGATTCCACGACTTCCACATCACATTTGTTCAAAGGATCAATAGGCTACATTGCCCTAGGTAGGTATCTTTGCATCTTTTTACTTTGTTTATAAATCTATCAGTGAATGCTGGAATCAAAAAATGAACTGAATCAATATGGAAAAATGAACCGAATCATTCTGTAGAGTATGGATTGGGTGCAAGGGTGTCCACCAAAGGAGATGTATTCGGCTATGGAGTATTATTACTAGAGATATTTACAAGAATGAGGCCTACAAATGCCATTTTCAAGGATGGATTAAATCCGCACAACCTATGCTCGTCGTATGCTAACCCAGCAAAAAATGAATGCTAGGGTAAACCACTCGAACCCTTATCCTACCATACTAACCCTATCCCTGCATGCTAATTAGATATCAAATGCCCAAGCAATATATTAGAAGAAGGATCGTGAAGATAAACCAGTTGAAACCCTAAAACCCTAAGTCATACAAATGCAGATAAACAGATGTGAGGGAGTATATACATACAATAGATAAACAGATAAACATATGTGAGGGAGTATATACATACCAATGCAGCTTCGAACCAGATGCAGGAACCAGATGCAGCTCAAACTAGAGAGTGCTTCGAACAATCACGCGGATGTCAAAAACAAGGTAATAACACGGATGTCAAAAATTATAATACCCACGTGGACCCGACGACATTTCAAAATTGGCATTTGGAAACCGGAATTCGAGCCCCATATTCCAATTCCACCTTTTCAAGTGGAAGACGAAATGCCCATTTTTTGGGTAAAATTGGAATGTTTAAATTCCAATTCCTGCTTACGGTGTTGCACACAAACATGGCATTCCATATTCTGAAATTGATATTCCGGAATTACGGCCGATATGCCATGGTCCAAACGGGCCCTTAGTAATTAAGAAGGAAGGATGAAGCAATTCAAGGAATGGCGGTCTAAATCCCTAAAGAATAGTTCCTAAAATAGGGTAGGGATCAACGACCCTAAACGCCTTGAGGGCATCGTACCAAGAAAGGCTTAAGGGCTTGGATCTGTAAACTTTCAGGGAATCTATCAAGTGGTCTCTAAGTGCCTTGGATTGTATTTAGACCTCCTCTCTCCTTAGAACAAGTGTTATCGGATCAAGCTTACAACAAGAAATATCGATAGCATATAAAATTAAATTACTTAATATGAAATACGGATTTAAGAATTGAACTTAATATTGTGTATATTATGTGTATACTCTGTGTATGCTTCGTGTCTTCCTGCATCAATGTGTATGCTTCATGTATACTTCGTGTCTGCATATATTCATATATTTCATAGTTTCAAATAGATGTGATTCTATATTCCCTTGATCTATAATAGTAAGAGTCAAGGCATAAATTTATAGATATTAGAGTTGTGCAACTACTCACAGTGAAAGACTTGTATAGAATGAACATTGCTTGAGGACAAGCAATTTTTGGGAGGGTAGGACTGTGATGTCCTGTTCTTGAAATAAAAATTTAATAATAAATAATAGTAAAATATAAATAACTAAACAAATAAATTATAATAAATAAATTGAAATAATTAATACTTAAATAAATATATATTTATATTTGATCAATAATATAATATTAGAATAACATTATAATAAACTTAGCATATATCTAAAATACTATAGGGCTTTCCTATAGCCGATATAATGCATCAACTACATACTAAACCAAAATCTCTTAATAGCCAATGTCTATTAGTTAATGATAATAATGCTGAGAAAAATTGACAAAGAGGCACGATGGGATACTTATGGGTGCCTCTGTGCTGCGAACGGATGCCCCCCCTTCCACCAGGGAAGATACGTATGGAACTCAGGCTCCAAACTTGGAAGGACATAGTGGTCGATTGGAAGAAAAAGGGAGAATAGAAATATATGAATTAGATTCCAATTGCAGGGATAGAATAAGGAAGCTGTCTAATATACGCCAGGTGATTTATATGGTGTCAGCAATAAATATACTGCAATAGAATAGACCTTTAAGAATATCAATCTGATTAATGATGAGAATGGTGAAGGCATGTAAGGGAGGAAAATACGATGGGAAATCTTTAGATATCTACGGAACTGCAGCCCTCAAAAGGAGTTCTTATCAGCGATTATCAACGAGAAGAAGACACCAAAAGAAAACATAGAGATTAAAAAGATCTCCACAGGAGAAAGTAAGAAAGGATACCGTGGGTCTCAGACCATCGATATCAGTCCAGCAGTATACAGAATTATATATATAAACATATACAACCCTTATCAGTGTATAAGGCAGAGCACAGATCTAAGTGATTATAAATATATAATCTCTTGTCAGGTATGTACAGATTTCTGAAACTCCCGTTAGTAAGTAACAAACATAATTATTCAAAATATATATATTAATTTCCAGCCTTATTATTATTTGATTCATGGAAGAGGAATTATTATTTATATAGGGTATTCAGAAGAATACACATCAATTGTGCTTATAAAAAGAGAATCGATATTGTATTATTTGGCTGGCAAGTATAATAGGACAGATATAACTTATCTATGTATCAATGTTGAATTACAGAATATTATCTGCAGTCTTTTAGGATCAGAGATCCTTATTAAAGCTATAATATATTTGAGTGAATATATGTTATACACATTTTTCGTAATACCAGAATTATATATAACTTACATTTTATATATGTATGACTATATATATATATATATATGAAGCTCATAAATAAGTAAACATGTAGATTAATAATATATATATTAATTAAATAAAAATATGAATAATATCAGAATTATATCGGTTATATTATATATATATATATATATATATACTCCAATTTGTCACCTGCCGGACTGGAAGGAAAGAATATAAGGATGTCTTCAAGGAAGGCTTGTGTAAATCCCGCCAATAGCTTCTGTCCCAAAATAGGGATGGGGTCAGCATCCCAATAGTTTGGGCTTGGACCTGTAAACCTTGAGGGAGCCTATTGGGAATGGTCTCTAAGAGTCTCGATCACATCCTAAAGTCTTCCTATCCAATTCGACGGGGTAATAAGTTGGACATGGGACCATCAATATAGTCATAAGAGGAAATATAAATTTTATTTAAATTGAAATACTGAATAGATCTATATGAATCACAAGCATGATAAGTAGACTAGAGAGATCCAAGGTTACAAACTAATAAGGGACATTACATTGGTCTAACAGCAAGTTGCCCATCTTCCCTATTAGAATCTAACAAACCTCTAAATTGTTCAACAACTTGATCCCAAATTCTACAAGTATCTATCAGGGTAGCGAAATACTCAGCTCCAATATCATATTTAAATTGGGGATGGACTATTAGATTGTCAGAAAAGTGAGCATGAAAGTAACCTTTCTCTTTCCAATGTTTGATATCCTTAGGGTTTATTAAAGGAAGAAATACAGGTCTAACACCTAAACTTTGGACTTGCAAATTCAACTCAGTTTGTCTTACAGAGGTCATAGTCTAGCTTTTATTCCTTTCCCGGATATAAATCAGAGACATGGATATCTAGAAATTTAGAGTTACCCTTATCACCATTTGTAGCTTCATTATCGTCAATAATATTTTGCAGAAGAATAGTGCTAGAACTACTGGATTTCATACTTCTGCGACTAATCATTAAACAAATATAAGAGAGAAGAATTCTTACTTGGAATTTCAATTTTTGTATTCCTTCCACTTTTACCAACTTACTTTTACCCTTCAATGCCCTAATGGCTAGCTCGGGTCTTTACAGTCACAGCTCCACAGGAGTTTATGGAATTCTACCCTTAACCTTTCAGAATTTTATCACTCAGATATATGTAAATAGTATTGAAACAAAAGATAAATACCCCCCCAAGCTTTCATATTTGCAGAAATTGTAACATCACAAGTGATCTATTGAAGATCTGAAGATTACAGAAGATTGGCTTAAATTTAATGAGCTTTTATTCTTTATATCCCTAGCTAGATGCATCTAAATGCCAACTGTCTCAAAATAGATTAGATCAAAATCATGTACTAAATTTTCCATCACTTGAGCAAAGACTTCCCGTGATCTGTACAAACCATACTTACTCCACAATGATAGGTCTGCTTTCAGTTTTGACGCTTGTGCTAAATTCTAGACCTCTAGTTAGTATACCATCCATGTCTTTGATTAAGAAAATTTTATATTAAAATATTACTTTAAACTTTCATCCCACTATCACCTGTTGTCTCCATCCTGGAAATGTCACAAAACGTAGACTTAAATGTGATTTTGGAGAACTCAATGGTTATAACTTATGATTTCTAGATTCTTTGTAGTTTCCATATCTTGCTTGAGAAATGTAAGTAGGCTGGATTCTTCATAGTCATCATTCTTGAAAAAGAAATATTATGAATGCTGCTTAGGAAATATTAAGTATGCTTCTTACTAGCTTGATATATATAAGCTGATAGGCAACATTTTGAAGTTCAAACATGTTGCAAATGTTTTCGAAGAACACAATTTTACATTTTGTTCCAATCCAAGGCATATCAGCCTATAATATCCCTTCTATGAGGTAATGTGCTTGAAGTTCAGTTCTTGTCTCAGCATGTGAAGAATATCTATTGAGTTTCTCAATGAAGATATAAATGTCACATGTTTAAAAGTTGTCATTTTCTATTTTTATATGATTTATGTCTAGATTGTATTCCCCCAACCAATTTGTGGTATTGTTCACCATCTCAAGGACAATAGGTTACACATAGAATTAGAAATCTGCAAAAATTTCTGATTATACCCAATTAATCCTGAATCCTAGATCCAGCCGATTTGTTCCTTGAAAAAATCCCAATTCATAAAAAAATCATTGACCCAATTTTCAATGACCTTTTGCATTTAAAGCACATTAAAATCCCTAAAAAGTGGCAAAAAAATGTAAAAAAATCATTGCAAAAACCTAAGAAACCCTACATATAACTCACGTAATCGATGAATCACTCAGAAATAGGGTTGATTCCAGGACAAGAGCAAAGTCAATGTGGAATCGACATGGAAACAATTTGTTATTTTGTCCCTTTGGTTTTCTTTTTGACCTCTAGAAAACCCTAAACAAAGGAGCAGGAGGAGGAATGGTAGTGATCAACCGAATTTGAAAGTGCCTCAATCATCCTAAATTGTGGGGGGCATGTGAGATAGTATCGATGCAGCTAATGAATTTGCTCTAAATCGTAGTTTCAATATAACCTGAGCTCTCTGCACGCCTCGCCCCATGGATTTTGATGCGATCAAATATATAATTATTATACACTAGCTTTAAAATGATAACTATTATGCACTATTATAAGTGACCCTTTAACGGGGAAGCGACGAGCCCCTATACTTTATAATTAATATTATAAAGCAGTTTCAAAATTTAAATTATTATTGACTATTAATATATATATTAATTGTTATATAATAAACTATAAATTAAAAATAAAGTAAAATTTATAATGTATATATTTATTTTTAATATAAAGTTAATATATTCAATTATATTTATATATATATATATATATATACGATTTTTAAATTAAAATTAATATATTTAATTTCATCATTAACATTGGTCTCCACCTAAAATAGTTGTCAAAACTAGTGGCTTGCTAATCTTTTACGTCAACTAAACAAATGTCTTTTGTTGAATTCTACCCCATTTTTACCAATTACCATTATGGAATATAAAGCATTGCAATTGTGGAATATGATTTGATAAGCTTTCTCAAATATTGAACTACCTCTACAATATTCCTTGCCTCAATCACAATGAAACACTTCAAAATGGTTTCTACTTTTAATAAATTTCACTTTTGTTGAATTCCTCATAGTAGCTAGATCGTTGTCTGTTAAATTTTGATCTTAGTTACTTCTTAGACTTGGCTAATATTTGATCTCAGACTTGACAACAATTTGGTGATTGCCCTCTTTAAAAGTCTGAGATTTTGATCTCAGACTTGGACAACTATTTGGTATCTGCCCTTTCAAAAAGTTAAACCTGAATATTTGCCTATGTAATCATCAATATGAATATAAACAAAAAAATCTATTTTTCTAGAGTTCATTTTGATCTCAGGTAATTCATAGACCTGGCTAATATTTGATCTCACACTTAGGAAACTGCTTGTGAGCATAATTGGAATGTTTTTGAAAACATGCATTCCAAGAAATGCAACCATCTAACACAAAAACAGATAAATGACTTGGTTTTTGTTCACCACAACCTCCACTTGCTAAAGAAAGCTCAAGGTAGGAGTTTAAATAACTTGTACTCAATTGAAGTATTTGTTGTGTTTTTCACTTGTAGGCAAAGACTAATTTCTACGTGGCCAAAAACAAGAACTATTGAGGAAGACTCCCCAATTGACCTTGATGGGATTGATCCAAACTTTGAGTGTATAGATGCGCCTGCTGATGATGATGTTGATAATTATGTTATTGAGCCTAAGGATTTGGAAGTCATGGAAGAAGCTAGCTTTCTTACTCGTATTGTTGCAAGAGTTAGGGTAGGCACTTTCCAAGGAGAAGCATCATCAAGATCTCATGCCCCCTAGCATGTCATTGGCTACATTTGAATTTTTGGAAGTTTGTACTTAGTTTATAGGTTGACTTTGTACAAAGTCACAAGCTATATTGTAATTGACATTTTGACATCGGTCTCCATCTATGATATTGTGGTATGTTTTGTGCAATGTAATCAACGATATGAATATGAAAATCTATTTTCTACAATTAATGGGTTGAACTCTACATTTTATTTGCTCTCAATATACCTTATGCTATGGAAATGCCTTTTAATATAAAAAAATAGTTTTTGACCTTTTCTTCAATTTTTTAACATTTTTTTGTAAATCCGATTTTTTTCCCATTTTTTGCTGACTTTTTCCCGATTTTTTCAAAAAATCCTAGGCCTGTGGTTTGCCAATTTATTCCCCAAACAATTCATGCTTCTATGGGGCCCGTACAAGTATACACTTGAGTACTATCAACATATAGCATCTAGAGATCTTATTCTTACTGCTTTGAGAAGTAGTCTCTCTTGGATGTTTTTAAATGGAGCCTTCACATGTATTTAAAGTGTTGCTATCTATTCTTAATATGCTTTTTGATATTTGAGACACTTTTAGAGAAGGCATCCCTCCCTCAGCGATTTCAAAGCAGACGAGTAAATAACCTTCCATTATTTTCTCATACTTTTATGCTTCTGTAATCAATGATATACCTTTGTGAACTTGCATACTATTGCTCTGTAATATATTCCTCGTGTGTTTTATATGACCTAAGAAATCTTGATGTGTTTCATCTAACTTGTGTAAATATACAGGAAATTCATCTGGTGGAAGTTGGGGTATTTCTTCAATTTTTGGAACTAGTGAGTCTCGTGCTCCCACTAGAGAGAATTCAGTGCACAAGACATATAATGATCCTGTTCATAGTATAGATCCCACGTTTTCCAAAATTCAATTGCAGGAAGTAAGTTTGTAGAACGTATGTATTTACTTGGATGATTGAGTTTTTTTAACGCACTGTTAGTATTATTGATTTTACTAATAAGTTTTAATCTTTGATGCTTTTATCAGCCACCTGCCATATTGAGACCTACACAAGCACAAACAGATGATGAGCTTGTTGAAATAACTGTAACGAAATTACTTGTGAGGTCATATTACAATATTGTTAGGAAAAATATCCAGGATGCTGTACCTAAAGCTATCATGCACTTTCTGGTAATGATTATGTTTTAGAATGATAAGTTTATGGATGCCCATCAGTTCACCTGTTCTGCAACATTTCATTTATCTCATTGCATTGCAATCAGTCAATCTCTGTGTATAAATTTTGATCAAAGTTCATTTGCTTGAGGGTTGAATTTATGTTGAACATTTTCCTGGAAATGTCAACATAAGTAGTAACTTTTAAAAGAAAACCAAGGTCAAATCTTTTTCATGACATTCATGTCTTCTCAAATAACTATCTTATGTTACAGTGAAGAATTCTGTAGATTGTTTACTAGCTCTTTTGCCATATGCAAATGCATTATTTTCTGCTGAAAATGAGGAACTAAGATATGAGTCGTTGCCTGAATCCTTTCTGGAATTTTTCTTAGGTACAAAAAACTAAACGAGAATTGCATAGTGTCTTTATCATGAGGCTATACAGGTATTACCATCTCTTTGACGTCAATGAATGGAGATACTAGATTTTAGCATTTTGAGTTTCGGACTATAGGGTTTACTATCATTTAGTTAGTGGAGCTTAATTGTATGACAATTATAAACGCAGTGAAAAGAATTTTGAAGAACTTTTGCAAGAGCAGGAGGATATAGCAATTAAGAGGAAACGCTGCAAGGACATCCTTAGGATCCTAAAGCAAGCAGCACAGGTAAGTGCAGTAGGCTATGGTAATGTTTTGAATCATTACATGCAAATGGAAGGTATTTCATATCACCAATTTAGTTGGATATCACAATTTATTAACAGGCGCGTGATTTTGATATTTATTAGACTAAGAGGGATCTTAGAACTCAAAGTTTCTTTCTTTATTTGTATGGATTGGCAGCATACCATATTTGTATTACATAACTTGACCTGTGGTTTTTGTGCTTTCCATCCAGACATTGGATGAGTTACCTCTTGATTCTGACATAACATCGAAGAATTCAACTGGAACAGTTGATGCAACAGGCCTGCCTAGGGCTCAAGGATTTCAACCGTCAATGTTTGCAAATGTAAGTGATGAATATGGTGCGTTTGGACCCCTGTCTTCCAATATTCCTTATTTGGGCACAACAAAGACTGCAAAATCTCGGAAATCTTCTCATTCAGGCGAGCAACCGTCTTTTGTTCCACTTAAGCATTTTGGCTAAGGGTGGATGACTTCTTTTTCTGTTCTGGAGCAGGTTATACCACTGCCAGTCTGTGAGCCTTTCAATAATTTGTTATTTAGTAGTTTTAGTTAATATTGGATTTGTGTCTAGTTGACATTTTTAAGACATAGATTGCTCTTGCAATCTGGTTCGGAAATGAAGATGGCAGATTAATTTCAAGGTGTTAATGTGTACCCTTGTGCTCACTGTCATTTTTGAACGTCAATTGGCCCTCCTTTGTATTCGTAAAGATGACTGGAAATTGTGTTAATAATCACAGTGGTTATTTCATGATCCATTGATATTCTGGCGAGATTTTCATGCAGCAGGATCTAGTTAGTTTTTTGGCTTACAGCTTGGGCTTATCAGGGATTTAAGATTCCAGGGCAAGTAAATGGTGGTCTCTTGATGGTTCAACCTAACACTTTGTGAATATAATATTGGGGAAATGTTTTGTTTAATAGTATTACTTATTAAAAATTAACTTAATGCAAAATCATACTACCTGTTCGTACCATACTAGCAAAAATCTTTCTTGGCAATAATTTGGCAAACCAAAAGACGTAGATTTTAAAAAAAATTGGGAATCCAAAAATGCAGGGAAAGAATTGAAAAAAAATGAAAATTTAAAATGTAAAGCAATGCAATTACTAATTGCCTACACATAGAGAAAGCGAAGAGGATTAAGAGTTTACACCATGAATATTTGAATATGTTTTTATCATTAGCTTTCAAATCACTTATTAACATGGATAGTAAAGGCTTAATTTTTATTTTATTGACATACAGGGATACATATGCATAAACAATTGATGAAACTGCATGACCTGTCATAACTAAACAATGCTAAATAATGTAACACAACTAATTGAACAGTTACGCCATGAGTACTTATGACAACTTCCCCCCTTTTGTCTCTTGACCCTGGGAAAGATGTAGCTTCGAGCTGTGTTCTTAAACTCTCGGTTCTGAACTCTCGAACCATAGTCCTGAATTTCTCAACAATGATCCCTAAGAGATACGATAGATCTCTATTATTGTTCAATGATCACGAAAGGTTATAATTCTTAATCATATACTCTTAAGCTTGCTGAATAGTAAACCATATTGAGCTCAACACCAAATTTTGAACTTGTCCCCATAATGAAACTTCACAACACATGCATTCTTAAAAAATTGTTAGCATTTAAAAAAGGAAAAAAAAAAAAAAGAAATCAAACATGCTTCTCATGTAGATTACCATCTCAAAGTGAGAAGTTGATTTGAGATGATGGAAGTTCCTCCATCCTCCAATGTTGCTAGCCTCCAAAATGATTTTTTTGTTTTTTGTTTAATCCATTTGATGTCTTTGGGAGCCTCATTAGATGTTGCAAAAAGAGACTCGATTATTGTAGTTAGGATAGCACATTTTCTTTCCCTAGTTTGTGCCACCAAGACTATTATTGCATATAGTCCTAAACAAATAATGGAAACATCTATCTTGTGAATTGAATTGTATCAAAGATGAGTATAAGAACACTCCGCTCTATTGCGACACCACTCCCTTGATACGAAAATAAAGAGAAAGAGAAGCCCACCATGACTATCTGCCTCTTTTCAAAGATCATGGTAGTGGTGACAATCATTCTTCTTTTGTGGCTTCATGTGCATATTTCTTAAGATGATTTAATGCACATAAAATAACTCCATTCATGTAATACCCCTCCCAAAGTTTGCTTTCACTTTATATGCCCCGACTCTTTTAGACCACTTTTCATGTGTGTATTAGATCCTCATGTAGATTTAATGTTATTTATGTTATGGGTTTGTTGACCATATTTGCATGTGTATGGTTAGCGTATATGTTTGACGTACTTGATGTGGTAAAGGGACGAAGTCGCTGTCACTTGTGAGATCTATATGATCGACCAATCCCCACCATTGTGTGTGTGTGTGTGTATCATCTTTTATGCAAGATTTCACATATCGGGCATCGACTTCCCTAAATTACCAAGGTGAGCATGCCCTGCCACATTATCTCAATGGTAAGAGAGGGGAGATAACATCCATGTCTAAATCCCAACCTAAGCCATTAATTGTTCTCAAATAGTGGACAAATATCTTATCTACTACCCTCTAAATTCATGAAGGTGACATTATTCGTGAATCCTTTCTTTGAGCTTGATTATTATTTTATGGGTTTAGTCAGTTTTTTCCTTAGTGTTTTTTGTCAAATGTCTTGATGTGAATTTTGTGTTATTGATGCATTAAAGATTTAATTAAGACTAATTATGAGATTAAAATTATTATATCTTATGAATATGAAAATATTAAATATAATGATATTTAATTAATTATAAACATTGATTATTTAACAGACTTAATTAAAAGTCTAATTATGAAAATAAATATTTAATTAAATATTAAAACAAAATCAAAATTAAATGTTCAAATAATATAAATTGATATTAATTATCAAGTTGCTTATTAAATGGTGCTAAATATATTAATTACAATTAAAATATAATCATGCGATTATATGCACATCAGTTAAAATGAAATGATTTATCAGTTCTAAATTAGAAGGTTGAGTTAAGAGACTTAACTGAGAGATTAGTTATAATTCTTTTTAATAAATTAATGAATTGATATTTAATTATCAATTTGTATATTATTAATACGCTAAAAATATTAATTGTCAATTAAATATTATTATGTAATTAAAATTGCACATTCAATATTAGTAAAATTAAAATATAAATTTAAGGTAAAAAATATTATTTGAAAAAGTGCATTTAATTATTGTTAAATTAAAATTAAATCATGCAAAAGGTGTTGATGCAAAAAAAGTTAGAAGTTGAGTTCTAATTCCTAATTGTGAGTTGCATTTTTGAGTTTGGTTTGCTGGGTTTTCTATATTAGAGTCATTTTTGGTCATTTTTGGTCATTTTTTGGGAGACAGGTTTTGACTCTAGATTGGAATCTAAAGAATTTTTGAAAAGCTTGAGATCTTTGAAGTTTTGGATTTGATCTTCGTGTTCTTTTGCATACTAGTTTGGTGGATTAAGATAGGGTTTGGAAACTCTTGCAAATCTTCTTTTCAAAAAAATTGTCTTCATTGTGTCTGTCATATTCTGGTTGTCGATTTTGGATTGGTTGTATTATGGTTTTTCCTTCTTTGTGACATTTGGAAGAAAATGCTATTGGGTTTGTTTTGTATAGAGAAATTCTTGTTATTGTTAAAGTTAGTTAAACCTTAGAATTCATTGAAAATATTAGGAAAACATATGGTTTAATTAATTAGGGTTTTGCTAAAATCTTGATAGAAATTCTTGGGATTATACCAAATTTGGATTTCAAAACCTATCAGACATTATTATATAATTAGTATTTGAATTCATTTTCTGATAAGAAAAAAAAAAAATAAAAAAATAAAAAAATATATATATATATATATAGTTATTAGCAACAAAAAAAAAGAAAAAAAAATAAATAAATTAAATTTATTTATTTATTATTACAAAGAAAAAAAATAAAACAAAATTTTGGTGAGGGGGCGGTGGGCCTTCAAACCCTGTCACCCCCTGTTGGCATGACAACAATCACTGTCGGCACGACAATCACTCCTGTTGTGTGAAAATGAGTATTGTCGGCTTTGCAACCCCAGTGTACCGGTGGTACCTCTGCCTCCAGCGGCAGGGATTGACCGCCGACGACCCCATCTTTTCTATGAGAGCGCAGGGGTTTTGGGGTGTGTGGGACCAGTCGCCCCCTAAATTAATTTGGTTTTTTTAATTATTTTGTTTTAGTTTTGTTTATTTAGTTTTTTAATTAATATTAATTTATGTCTATTAATATTAAATTTATATTATTACTTTTAAGCCATTATTATAAGTTATTTTTTTAGTATGTTTTAATTAATTTATATTGTTGGGTTAATTGATATAAATTAATTTAATGGATTATGCTTATTTAATACAAATTAATCGATTTATATTAGATATCTTATTAACGTGATCTAATAAATTGATTAATTTACAACGACAAACTTTGTAAGACTATAATTGAGCTACGTTTTAATTTACTTAATTAATTTATATTCATCAATATTTTCTATTCTTAAATGGATATTGAATTTATACTCCATAAATAGAATTGACATCAATGTTTAATTAGATTATATTTTTAGTAATTATATTTAATAAATTAATTTCTATAAAGGAATTTATAAAAAAAATTAGAGGTTTATATTATTGATTTTTATTAAAATTTAATTATATTATTAATTAGTAATTATACTTAATAAATTCATCATAGAGAACATGAACTGCAGAATCTCTAAAATTCAAAAAATGAATCTGCATATGAGTCATTGGGATGGCAAAATACGAGGAAAATGGATAGGTCTCTCACTCCCCCCTTTTATAGGCTCAAACAATAAAATCATGACATCCAAAAGATATGAGTGTAAATGGGGTCCCCCAAAAGAGGGTTGGTTCAAATTTAACTTTGATGGTGCCTCAAGAGGAAACCCAAGGATAGGTGGTATTGGTTGTAGTATTCATAATAAAGATGGGAAGGAAATTGCTGCCATAGTTGAACCTATAGGGATGGAAACCAACAATTGGGTAGAACTTTTCGCTTTAGTTCAAGGTCTAAGCAAATGTGCTTCTATGAGACTACAACACCTCGAGATAGAAGGGGATTCAACAATTATAATTAATGCACTTAGGAAAGGGACAATTCCCAACTGGAGACTGAATTCACTTCTATTGCAAGCATTGACCCTATGCAAAACCTTTAAAGAAGTCTATCAATCACATTTACAGAGAAAGGAACAAAAGAGCAGACGAATTAGAAAACTTAGGGGCAGATAAGACTCAACCCTCTATATAAAACTACCAACATCAAAATTCTTAGAAATCTATCTTATGGTCTTGAGGCTGATTACTTCAGAGATCTCCTAGGATCATAAGGGTTAGTAAAATGCATCTTAGTTAAACTAAACCCATAATTATAGAGGACCCCTCCCTTTAGCTTTATGGAGTTGAGATCAACAACATATACAAGGGCAAACCTTAATTAACCTATCATTTTCTAGTAAAGGTCGCTTCCTTAGGACTATAATTTTTTCTACCTTCAGGTTTATCTTCTTGTTTAGTTTAAGATTAGTTTTTCTCTACATGAGCGAGGGGTACCTGACGGGGTCTTTTTCTGCGCTCAATCCTATATAGAGATACAATTAAACTTATTTTAAATGATCATTCCTGGGCATCCAACAAGGCGCTGCCATTTTAGGCGATGGTTACCCCTTAATTATTATGCCTAATCATGCTATTGTCATCCTTTCCCTTGCTCAAAAAACCAAGCACTCGTATCCAACTTATACCAACATGCGCAACAACTGTCTCTAGGCTTCAAGTACTCAATAATGATGATATGGTAAGATATTAATTGGATCATAACTTCACATGAGTCCTAGCATCACATCATTATTAATTTGGAAGCACCGAGAGCATTTGCTAAAAAATGGAAACCTGAGTTGTTATTTAGCATCGAGTTGTTATTAAAATGGATGCATCAAGTGTTATTATTTAACATAAAAACAAGCTTCGACAAGGAGAGATACTTATCGGGTCTTTATTGCTAAAATGGAAACTAGAGTGCTAACCTTCCACACAAAGGAGAACAGACAAATGGCTTTTCGAGGTAACGTTAAGCCTGAAAGATGGAATATAATCCTTAAGCCTCTCTTGGATACGAGTAACAAAACTTTGGTTAAAGGACTTGGGGAGGATCATTTTGACAACGACTTCACAATCCGGGTGAATGGGCATGTTATAGGACTCTTCATTGCCTTATCCACCTTTAACGAAATAGATAAATGGAGAATCATTGGAGCGGCCAAAGAAATTTTTAGAGAAGAATTCTTGCAAGGTCTAGAGAAGGCAGTGCATGGCATTGACAAAAACCTTACAATCCCTTTTCTAGAAATATACATGAAGGAGGAAATGGCAGCTTTAACTTCAATCCCTAGCTTCCAGAGGCTGCCAATTCTGTTCTTCAAGGATGAAGCCAAATTTGACAAACTTTGGCCATCAATGAGGAAAAACTTGGATTTCCTCATTTCCACTGTTCTCAAGGAGGAAGTGGATCTTGAAGGGGTTTTTGACTACTGGAGGGCAGACGGATTCGACATCCCAGAGGAAATGGATGAGGACACTTCCAGCAATATAAAGATTATAGAACCCCTAGTAAAAAAGACCTCAAGGGATTTTATGGAAAAACTAGAAGAAATCATCATTCTACAAAAGAAGGACACCTCTTGGAGCTGCAATATTATACATAAAGAATAGAAGAATTGTAGGGCTTAAGAGTATATAGATTAGTACATCTTTTTTTGAACTTCCGTAAAATGGTTCCTTTTTAAAGCTTGTAATTATGTAATCTCGATACAAGACTGGTTAACGATTAGTAAGACAAAACTATTGATGGAAAAACAATGTCTTTTGGTTTTAGCTATTAATTTGATACTATTATGAGACTTATTTAATTTTGCATCTTAGCCTTTAGATTCATTAATTTTCCTCACAACTCCAGCATCATTCACCATAGGAGCTCTTGAACCTTTCGTAGCCTTCACAGTCTAATTCCTTTGACCAAGCCTCTGTTTAAGTTAACTCAGCCCTCAGTAGCCGTAGTTTAAGCCCATCCATGGGGGAGCATCCCAACAACCCATCTTAGGGTATCTTTCTTATTTGGATATCGTGGCTTCAAACTCTATGAACGAAGCAGGTAAAATTATCTGTCTGATAATTTTTTAGGTTCTTTTTCTTCGAATAATATATTGATTCCAACTTAAACTTAAATATGCTTCTTTGATCTCTATTTTAGTATAACGGCTAGATGTCCTCTCATAGGAACTCACTATAGTTATAGTTGCTATCTAATGGTAATACACACACACACACACACACACACACACACACACACACATACCTACATATAGCTAACCATAAACATGTTCAATTATGCATTTTTAGTCCTTTAGATATATTTCCTTATAATCAAGTTCTTAAGTTTATAGAGATGTTGAATATATCAGGCAGGCTCATCCACATGATATGTGCTAAGTTCTCTGATTAATGTGTTATAGAATGGTATTATCTTTTTTTGTGGTTTTCCTCTATGGATATATATATATATATATATATATATATATATATATATATATATATATATATATATATATATATATATATATATATATATATATATATATATATATATATATATATATACACATACGCACACACACACACACACACACACACATATATATATGAATATAAATAAATATTATATATATATATATATATATATATATATATATATATATATATATATATATATATATATATATATATATATATATATATATATATATATATATATATATATATATATATATATATATATATATATATATATATATATATATATATATATATATATATATATATATATATAAGATTCATACCAAAGCTTGTTTTATGAAAACAGATGAAGATAGGAATATTTAGCGTTAAATTTCCTCGGATTCTTTGTATTCTATATTTTAGTAGAAGACTTTTCTAGTTCTAGAATTTAGATAAGAAATTACTCTATGGATTTGATGATATGTTAGACCAAAGCAAATTTATGTTTATTCTATCAATTATTAAAATTCAGTTCAAATGGTAATAGTAAGTAATGTCTGCATAAAAAGCCCCTATAAGTTTAAGTATTGGAGGTATAGATGATGCAGACTGGCTTTTCCTGGTCACGGATGCTAGTTTTTATCCTTCTCTAATGCATATTCTAGTATAGATAGATTGAGATATTTTATAGAAAGACTGTTATTATTAGTATGGATACTTCATTAATCTTATCGTTCTATGCATTGTGATAGTAGGTATCCCAGTTCTTAGTAGGCTCTCATAGTATATTTCACAAGTTTGGTATTTCAGCCGGTATACATTTATTAACATTAAATAGGAGTATTTTAAATCTTAGATCTATGTCAATATTCTAAAAAGGCAAGATTATATCTATCTGAGAATTGGGATTTATGTTGTCATCCATGGGGGATTTAAATGGAGGTTTACATAGTTAAATGCAGAAATGTAATTATTTAGGCAACATAGAAACATATATATATATATATGTGTGTGTGTGTGTGTGTGTGTGTGTGTGTGTGTGTGTGATTTTTATCACCAGTTTTGTATCACCTAAACTACCTATCCTTTACTAAAACTCAATTCTTGGCCAATCATGAGTTTAAGGGTTTTTTATTTTTCCTCATTTGTATGTATTCTTTCATTTCAATAATGGCATTTTTCAGGTTTGCTTGGATCTCTTTATCTTTCTTTATGAGAGTATAGGAAGGCTCTGATTTCTTAAAACTATGGTTGTATTCTTACTGATGTCCTTTTCAAAGGTTTGAGGGCCCTCAATCATTAAGGTTTTTAAGGATATATCTAAAGACATAAATTCACGCATAAATATTCACATTAACATTCATAAATTTTTAATAATTCCTTCTAGGTATATTTTCCTATGTACCTCGTGTTAACATTTCATCCTTCTATAGATTTTCTACTTCAACTCTTTGTAGTTCATTAGCTTTTATTCTATAAAAAAAGTTTCTATAAATGATCTTCGGGGATGACTGGTCTCTTTGCCTTTTAATAAAATGAGTGAGACTTTCCCAGTTTCGGTGACAGTTTTAGTTTAATTCATTTTCGTTCAAACCTCATCTCTAAATTATATTATGTCCTATTTCCTCACAATTGACTGAGGATCATATGATCTTTAGAATAACTGCTTCAACCAGTATGTAGTTCACACATGAAGCACAATCAACAATAGGACAAATGAGATCAGAGATGATTCTGCTTCCCCCTGATAGAGATCTAGCATTAAGGAGTATTGGTAGAATCACTTTTTGCTGAGCTTTATCTGGTAAGGATTTAGATCCTTCAAAGCATATAAATAATCGGGTAAGTTCAGATTTTTTCCATTCACTCATAGATTAGTATATATATTCATTAGCATAGATTTCCTAGATATATAAATATATATGTAATTAGATGTCTACAATTAAGGGCAGTAAGGAATCTTTCTAGTTCTTGTTTTGAGGTTAATATCTTATAGTATAGCTACATTGCCATACATATATATAGTCACTCGCATAGATTTTTATACTCCTGTATATATTAGACATTTATATATTTATTGATTCATTATCTTACATATTACCTTATATAAGATTTACATAGTTATTCTTTGATCTTTTAGTAAGGTTTTTTAGGTTTTTAGATAGTTTGTCTCTCACCGATCTTTAGGTAATTTTTCTTCCTATGAATTATCATATACTTAGAATAAGATTAGAGGAAGTTTTGCATTAGCCGAATATATTGGCACATATAATTTTATATTAAAAAGGATAATATAGGTAGTTGCATATTCATATTTATAAAAGTTCTTATTATCCAAGAATCACTTAGAGCGAAGGAATATGAATCGAATAGCCATAGGAATTATTGTAGAGGAATATGAAATGATTCCCATCTACCTACCGTTAGTTTTTTAGGAACCTTCACAATATATAGCACAGATTTCACATTACGAAAGACATCTCCTTAAGAAATGGAAACCCCAATAAAATTAAGATGCCCAAATAAACAGGTTGCCTTCGAAGGAAACATTTCATCCAAAAGAATAAAGAAGATAATACTGATAAAATTCAACATTGTAGTAAGAGCAATATCTGTCATTTTAGGCAACGAACTCAAGGAGAATATCAATAGACATCGTGTCAACTTGGATATCCCAGCTATGTTTATCGCCTTAGCCATACAGGTGGACCCAGACATAAAGGCCATTGGGAACCTGTGTAGAAGAATTTTGAAGAAAAAGTATTTAATGGATCTGGACAAAGTTCTAAATAGTATACGCTTTGATTTCACCATCCCCAAGCCCAGAGATTATGATAGAAGAACTGTCAACTAGAACTTTGTATCCACATTCCCTATTCTTGAAATGGAAGACTGGGATAGGTTTTTAGCAGAACCCCCTTCCATCAAAAGAAACTTGGATTTCCTACTATTTTTCACCCATGTAAGGCCTCCACCTGATATGAATTGGATGAATGAGTTTATTATGGATGATGGCATTAGGCTCAAATTGGTCAAGGAGGATAAAGACTCTTCGGCATCCTCAAGCTCTTCAAGGATGTCCTGAAAAGTCATCTCAAGAACAAAGGCTTTAAAAATTGATATTCTCGAAGAATTGCAAATAGAGGGTTTAATTCTGGATGTGAAAACCCTCTGTATTCCACTTTTATTTAAGGAAATCAATTAAATATTTTTGTAAATGAATCTGTAAAGGTTTGATATTAACATACTTTTTTGCTTTCATAAATTAAATGAAATCTAGGCCTCACAACAATAACGTAATTCCTACCAAAATTAATTCTTGGGTATGTGCAAGATCATGAGGGGCCAAACTATGCCCTTAAGTGGCAATGAAAAATCAGCAAATCAGGGTTAGTCAACTTGACGTGAAAATTTCAACTAGCTATGAACCTAATATCAAAAAGTTGTAAGAATAGAATTTGTAGAAAATTGAATGGAGTTTCTAAACTACTAGGCCTTTTTTGAGAAAAAGTTAGTATGATTAGTGAAAAGTATAGATTTCAATGCAACAGTACAAAAATTTCAAGAAAAAAATAAGAAGTAGGTGTATGTCTGACCACCTTAATCATAATCAAATGATAATATTTTATTATAAGATTTTATATATAAGTAGTAGACTCATGCCTGGATGTGACACATATTTTTTTGTAATTTTATTCCAAAAAAATAATTAATTATGAATTTTCTGCTACAACATTTTCAGAATTAAAAAATTCCCGTGTTTGACCACCTTAACTCATTCAAAAATTTACAAAATTCAATTTATTTATTTTCCTTATAGTAGGTGAAGCATAGAATGTGACACATTTTTCAGATTTCAAAAATGTTATACCGTTTGAAAGTTATAGTCATTTTTCAATCAGTATATAAATCAGCACTTTAGAGGTAGCTCAATTAGAAAATAACTAATAATTACTTACCGAATTCAAAATTTGATAGCAATTATATCGATAGAAAGCTGATAATCTCCTTAAGATACCCTTTTCATTTTATCAAATTCGGGTGAAAAAAAAGTCATCAACTACATTGCCAAAGTTTGGAACTCAGAGAAACAGGGGAAAAACACATATTTGAGACATTCCAATAGTTGACCATGTAGGTTTGGTGCACAAAGCAATACCGAGCCTAATCGGGTACCCGATATATTTACCCGATGCAAAATTTTGAATTTTCACTTTGCCTCCACTTTCTCCCTCCCATTTCTCCATCCTTCATAAACTATATATTAGTTATATATTAGATATATTAAATATTATATAATATCAATTATATATTAAATGTTATATAATGTATATTTTACATTAAATATTATTTAATATATATTAATATTAAAAACTATATATTAGATTATATATTATATATATATTAAATATTATATAATATACATGTTACATTAAATATTATTTAATTATATATTAATATCAAAAACTATATATTAGATTATATATTATATATTAAATATTATATAATATACATTTTACATTTTAAATATTATTTAATATGATTCTGAGCACAAGCATGAGTCCCTACAGGGGCATAGTTGTGCCTTTTACAGGCGCCGAAAACCCTAGCTACGCAGAAATGGAGGCTTTGAAGAATAGTTCACTGGAGGCGGATTATAGAAGCAGAGGGCAAGAGAATCACTCTGTTTCCATCGCCTGTGGCTGTGAAATGGTATCTTTCCCTACTTTTTCAACCGGAACGCTAAATTGTAAAGGTTCTCGAAATAGATTCTGGTCAGCGAACAATTGTACTCACGCCTGTTGATAATCCAACAACTCAACAGAGTCATTGGGAGGTTAAACAAGAACAACTGGACGGATCTTTGAACCGGCCAAAGATTATGGAGAGCGGGGAAGGGTTTGGTAAAATGAGCAGTTGTATTGGAAATTATGCAAGCACCATAGAACTAACCGCATTAATAAATTTAAAGAAGAGATTAGTGGTGGTGTGACATTATGAGGAAAGCCTTGCCATTTCGATGGCGCTGCCCCGCTATTATGAAGAATGTCTTGCCACTTCAATGTCGGCGCCGCCTCTATCTCCTTTCGCCATTGCTTCTCATCAGTACTCTGAGATATGGCAACCCGAATTGCAGGCTTTTGCACAGCATAGTCCATCATAAATTCTCTATAAATCATCATGTGTTACAGTATTCTGCGCGTTTCTGAATGACTTACTCAAAGAATTTAATTTTTACCATAATTTTGGATCCATGGATTATCATTTTGCACTTGGAGAGAAGTTGCGGATTGCAAGAATTTGATAAATTTGGTTTATCTCATTTTCTTTCTCTACCATTTCTGAGTAATACGATTTTGTTTTTGTCTGTCTCAGACTTTCGCCATTGCTCCTCATCAGTACTCTGAGATATGGCAACCTGAATTACGGGCTTTTGCACATCATAGTCCGTCATAAATTCTCTATAAATCATCATGCGTTACAGTATTCTGCACATTTCTGAATGACTTACTCGAAGAATTTAATTTTTACCATAATTTTGGATCCATGGATTATCATTTTGCACTTGGAGAGAAGTTGCGGATTGCAAGAATTTGATAAATTTGGTTTATCTCATTTTCTTTCTCTACCATTTCTGAGTAATACGATTTTTTTTTTGTCTATCTTAAATGATTTCGCTTGAAGTTAATGAATTTTTTTAGATGATTTTGTCTGAAGTTCTAATGAAATTTCTTCCATGGATGCTAATGAAATCTCTTCCATGAATGTTGATAAGACATTTAAATTCAGAGTTAATAAATTCTATAGCTTGAATGTTCTTTGTTGTAGAAGGTTATTTTCATGGTTTGTGATTCATGCAATTCATTAATAGTTTCATTCTTAACAGAATTCATAACTAGATTTTCCATAGCTAATTTTCTTCTTGATTGTTGCAATATTTTCTCCTCAACTGAACATTTTGTAATCAGTTGATATACAATCACATTTTTCTCTTGGCCAATTTTGTGGGCTCGCGATTGAGCCAGTAGATCCACAAAAGGGTTGAAATCTAGATCTAGTGGAAGAGTAGTATTAGCAAGAAGTCATTCACTAACATCTCATCTAGGTCATGGGGACTCCCTAGGGGTCCTAGTATGCCTTATCACGCGTTAGGACCCATAGGAAGTCCCCATGACCCCTTTTGACACATTGGAACACTCAAGTGTGTCTTAAGGGGTCGTAGGACCCCTTAAGACACACTTGAGCATTCCAATGTGTCAAAAGGGGTCACGGGGACTCCCTAGGGGTCCTAGTACACCTTATCACACATTAGGACCCCTAGGGAGTCCTCGTGACCCCTTTTGACACATTGGAATGCTCAAGTGTGTCTTAAGGGGTCGTAGATCCCTTAAGACACACTTGAGCATTCCAATGTGTTAAAAGAGGTCACGAGGACTCCCTAGGGGTCCTAGTATGCCTTATCATGCATTAGGACCCCTAGGGAGTCCCCGTGACCCCTTTTGACACATTGGAACGCTCAAGTGTCAAAAGGGGTCACGGGGACTCCCTAGGGGTTCTAGTATGCCTTATCATGCATTAAGACCCCTAGGGAGTCCCCATGACCCCTTTTGACACATTGGAATGCTCAAGTGTCAAAAGGGGTCACGAGGACTCCCTAGGGGTCCTAACGCATGATAAGGTGTACTAGGACCTCTAGGGAGTCCCCGTGACCCCTTTTGACACATTGAAATGCTCAAGTGTGTCTTAAGGGGTCTTAGCAAGTGTGTCTTAAGGGGTCCTAAGACCCCTTAAGACACAATTGAGCATTCCAATGTGTCAAAAGGGGTCTCCCTAGGGGTCCTAACGTGTGATAAGGCATACTAGGACCCCTAGGGAGTCCCCATGACCCCTTTTGACACATTGGAATGCTCAAATGTGTATTAAGGGGTCCTAAGACCTTGTAAGACACACTTGAGTGTTCCAATGTGTCAAAAGGGGTCATGGGAACTCCCTAGGGGTCCTAATGCATGATAAGGCATACTAGGACCCTTAGGGAATCCCCGTGACCCCTTTTGACACATTACAACACTCAAGTGTGTCTTAAGGGGTCCTAAGACCCCTTAAGACACACTTGAGAGTTCCAATGTGTCAAAAAGGGTCTCCCTAGGGGTCCTAACGCATGATAAGGCATACTAGGACCCCTAGGGAGTCCCCATGACCCCTTTTGACACATTCCAATGCTCAAGTGTGTCTTAAGGGGACTCCTTTTGACACATTGCAATGCTCAAGTGTGTCTTAAGGGGTCCTACGACCCCTTAAGACACACTTGAGCATTTCAATGTGTCAAAAGGGGTCACGGGGACTCCCTAGGGGTCCTAGTATGCCTTATCACACGTTAGGACCCCTAGGGAGTCCCCGTGGCCCCTTTTGACACATTGGAATACTCAAGTGTGTCTTAAGGGGTCCTACGACCCCTTAAGACACACTTGAGCATTGCAATGTGTCAAAAGGGGTCACAGGGACTCCCTAGGGGTCCTAGTATGCCTTATCACATGTTAGGACCCCTAGGGAGTCCTCATGACCCCTTTTAACACACTGGAATACTCAAGTGTGTCTTAAGGGGTCCTACGACCCCTTAAGACACACTTGAGTGTTCCAATGTGTCTTAAGGGGTCATACAACCCCTTAAGACACACTTGAGTGTTCCAATGTGTCAAAAGGGATCACGGGGACTCCCTAGGGGTCCTAGTATGCCTTATCACACGTTAGGACCCCTAGGGAGTCCCCATGACCCCTTTTGACATATTGGAATGCTCAAGTGTGTCCTAAGGGGTCTTAGGACCCCTTAAGACACACTTGAGAATTCCAATGTGTCAAAAGACCCCTTAAGACACACTTGAGCATTCTAATGTGTCAAAAGGGGTCACGGGGACTCCCTAGGGGTCCTAGTACACCTTATCATGCGTTAGGACCCTTAGGGAGACCCCTTTTGACACATTGGAATGCTCAAGTGTGTCTTAAGAGGTCTTAGGACCCCTTAAGACACACTTGAGTGTTGCAATGTGTCAAAAGGGATCACAGGGACTCCCTAGGGGTCCTAGTACGCTTTATCATGCATTAGGACCCCTAGGGAGTCCCCATGACCCCTTTTGACACATTGGAATGCTCAAGAACACCTAAATGGTTAATTGAAATTGAGGAGAACATTATGAATAATTGGGAAGGAAAGAGGTCACATAGAACCGTTAGGTTGTGGGCTTCAAGACTTTATGATCAATTTTTTCGAAACAAGACATTGGTTGAGAAATGTCAAATTTTTATGCAATTGTTAAAGATGAAAAAGATGAGACCTGTGCTTGTGAAATTGAAGATTCATGTGAACAAGAACATGGAGAGAAATGCCATTTTTGTGAAGAATCTTTTCAATTCTCTCAATAGCATTGGGAAGACTAGCAGAGAAAAAGACAAGAGAGTTGCTCGTAGGGTTATTACAACCTCCTTAGTAAGTCATCAGTTGAGAAAGGCTCATTTGATGAGACAAACTTATGTTGACTTCAATATAGACTGTAAAACTTTGGGTAGAGCACTTGAAAGAAGAGAAAGACTTGATGATCCACTTCAAATTGATACATGGGCTTATGGTGGGAGACTTCCACATTTTGATAAGAAGCTAATAGATGTTGTCAAGGATGAAATTCAACAATTTTGGGATGCTAACTCAAGAGTGTCACCAAATGTGAAGGATGTCTTGAAGTTGAGAGTTGGCAATCGAGACCGCACTCCACATCCTAAACATTATGTGGAGGTAAGTCAAACAATGTTGTATAAAATTTTTTGTGAGACACATCCAACATTGAAAATATCACAAAGGTCTTTTGAATCCGTGAAGCCATTTTATTGTGTACCCCTTAAGATTTGAAATACATGTTGTTACAAATATCATGTTGAGTTTTCAATGCATCATGAATTATTATAGTCCATTCATTCTACTTTTCATACTAATGAAATGCTAGAGGATTGTGGTGCAAGTGGTCTTCCCAAATCATCAAGAGACTTGCTAGATCAATTTTTATGTCATAGAGATGATGGTTTTTTATTTTATAAAAAAGATTGCTTAAATGCCAAGTGCTCAGAATGTGGTGGCTTGTCCAAGTTTAGAACATGTTTTCATGAGGGTTTGGAACACAATTTTGGAAAGACACTCGTCCAAAAAAAGGTATATGAAACAATGAAATATACATTGAAGAGTGGAGGTGAAGGCTCTAGATGTGAGTTAGTTGCAAAAGAATACAATGTTGCTGATTTTATGTCAGATTTCAAGACATCTTTTTTACAAGTATGCAAGGCATAGTCACAGGTCTCAATGGTTGGATCAACAATTTAGGACATGTAAGGACACTTTCCCCATTGGAACTATTATATTTGTTGTAGATTTTGCGGAGAACTATACATTGCAGCCCCAAAATGAGACTCAAGCTCAATATTACAATTCCATTCAGGTTGCAATTTTTGTACACATCAAATATAGACATTCCCCTGATAGCACAAAAGATGAGTGAAAGATAATCAGAGAGTACCATTTTTATATGAGCGACAATAGGTCTCACTCTCATGAGTTTGTTCAACATTGTTTCCAGAACTATTTTGACTTCTTGCAGGAAAATGGTATTGCTATGGATAGGCATCTCATTTGGTCGGATTGCACTAGTCAATTTAAGAATGCCAGAATGTTTTATTGGTTGTGTAGAATGCATGTGGAGAGAGGTTTACCTCATACTTGGATTTTTTTGAGTCAGGGCATGGGGAAGGGGAGCATGACGGAGCAGGTGCGTGTGTGAAGAGAGCTCTAGTTAAGGAGCAATTGAGGATTTTAGGTGTTGTACTTCTTCATGCTCGTTCTATTGTTGATTGGTGTACTTTAGCATTGTCACAAGGGGGGACTCTTGATTCTATAGTGCGTAGATTCTTTTGGTTGGTTGAGGAGGGAACTATAGGAGATAGATTGGATTGTCAAACAGTGAAAGACTCTTCAAAAATGCATTCATTCTGAAGCTCCAATAGTAGTACATGGACCATTTGGACATGAGAGTTGGCTTGTTTTTGCCCCATGTGTTTTTAGTATGATTGGGATCATTGCGAGTCAAGTGAGTGGGTGGATACATGGGTTCCATAGTATCTGACTCCTTTATCTTTGACACTCTCTATAAGAAATGATGACATGGACACTTTAGTTGACTATGACCATCTTTCAGATCTTCTAAAGCCAGGAGATGTTTTTGCATTTGTTGCACCACATGGGAATGATGAGAGGTTAGATTATTGGTTATCACGTTGTGTACAAGGTAAAAAAAATCTTGTACAATTGATGACATATGGTGACGGGTTCACATATCCTACTGGTTCAGTTGTTGTTGCAGGAACATGGCTGCAAACATACATGATTAGAAAGAATGGAGTTCCCGCATTTGAAGACTATGAGAAGCACAAAACTATTCTCATGTATTCACACCTTGTTATTGTATGCACCTAAAAATGGTCACCTAGACTTTGGGCCCCATTTATTTGATTTATCAACCCTGAATCATTTTTATCAATAATCAATATTTTCAACATTATCAATTTCTTGATCAAGTCTTAATTTCGATCATATATTGGATTTTTATCCTATGGGCTAACCATTTATCCTAAGTTTTTATTTAATTAAAAGAAATATTTCCTCCCCTTTTAATTAAATAAAAAGGCCCCCACTTTTCTTCTTATCCTAAGTTGCATAAATAAAGTATTATTCTTATTTTATAAAAAGTAAAAAAGTACTTTTTGTCTCATATAGACATAAAGTCAACTTCTATTTTCTCATTGGAGGATATTTGTGCACAAGGATCAAGCTTTCATTTTTCTCCACCATTGATTAAGACTTTTGCCTCTTAATCTCAATGGTCCATTTCAGTTCATTTCTTATAAAAGGAGAGCTCTCTCCTTCATTTGGATATCTTGGAATTTTATGACATTGTTATGCTGCAGGTTTTCTAGCTCACTTTGAAGACTCCTTTGAAGACATTGAAGACTTGCTTTCTTTCATTTGCTTTCATCATTTAGTTGCACCTTTCATTTGATTAGTTTGCATAATCATGGCATTTTAGAGTAATTTTCTTTTTATGCAATAGATTTAGCTCACATAGTCTAATTAGGGGCTTGTAATTCATTGCAATTTCCTTTCATAGTTGCATTGTACTTTCATTTTCATAGAGTAATTTGCATTCTCATATAGTTTGCATTAAATTTACATACTTTGATTCAATTTGGGGATATTGGCATTCTTGCCCTTGTCTTTGGATTTGAATCTCTCATTGTATGGTTGACTAGCAAGGTCACAAGTTTGTAGCTCTAGTTGAGAGCAATTTTATCATAGTCCCTTGCAACTCCATGCATAGAGAGCTATGAGCCACTTTGTGAGGCCTCATTGTTGAGAAACCTTGTATGTAATGGTTCATAGAAGTGTGGTCACTTTTACACCATACATTTCTGGCGCCTACAGTGGGGTAGAGTAGATAGACTTTGTCCTTTAGATTTGTTGTATTTTTGTGATTTTTCAGATTAATTTGCGGATATTTTTCATTCTCTATTTTTCTGTCTCAGAGTATCGTGCGACACTTCTTAGGTATATCACACGATAGACCTTATAATATGGGTGTGACACTTCGTACAAAGGAAGAATCGCCCGCCAGTATTAAGGTCTGTCGCCTGACATCGTGCGAAGTATCACCCGCATGTTCTGCAGTGTATCACCCAGACTGAGGTATATCGCTCGGGTACAAGAAACTGTGTCACGCGATTCTGGTGAAGTCTGAGGTATATCACCTGATCTGATAGAGACCTGTATTTTAAGTTTTATCATTCGAATCTGATCATATTTAGTTTGCTGGTTTACTTTATTGTATTTAGATAGATCTAACTTGTATTTCTTAGCCTAGATTAGTTAGTTTTTTGCATCATTTCCATTTAGATTTTGGATTTCCCTAACCATAATTGTCTAACAAGTTGTGGTTGTAGGGGCTTTTCTTGAAGGAGATTGCCATAAATTGCATACTAAACGGCTACTAATGGTTTTTGCAGGGCTGCCCAAAGCATAATCAAAAGCAAAAAGAAAATATTTTCAAGTGTTTGTGATTTATTTCCTTTCAAGTGTGGCATCTACTAATTGTTTTAGGAATCTTAATACCTTGTGGAAGATATTTTGAGGTGGTAGGAGAAGTATACTCTTCACCTTTAGGTGAACCAAAAAATCTTAACCCATCTTAAGGTTTTGGAAACAAGGGGGTAATTGAATTTGTTTGGTGTGTTTGGGAGAAGTTTTTGAGATAGGGGAGTATGCTCTTCACCCTTGAGGTGAACCAAAAACCTTGAACCTCAAAAATCATCCACTCTTTGTTTAGATTTAGAATCCTTTAGCTGGCCTGCTCTTGAGCAATCAAGGGGAACGACCCAAGTGGGGACAAGCCTTTTGCCAGCTATTCCAACTCACTATAATCTCAAGGCTACCTCAGACACTAAAAAACTTGGTAGACATAACACTTGTCTTCGCTTGATGTGAGTAGCTCATGGGATTGCAACCATGGAGAAAGCATTGAGCAAGAATGCTTAAGGTACTCTTGAGGCTGCGAGGTCTGAGTCCTCTATGAGGAGCAAGAGGGGTGTTATTAATGGAAGCTCTTACTAAGAAACATAGGTTAGAGGCCACCTATTTTAGCCGCTTATCTTCTTAGTGCAAGGATTGATCCAAGTGGACTAACCCGGATCACCCCAAGATACTCACCATATGTGTCCCTTTGGTTGTGTTGTTTGACACTTCCATGACAAAGCCAATATCTCTTGTGGGCAACCACTTGGTGTGAGGCAAGGGGGCATCAAGTTGTGGGCTAAGTTGGTAAGTATTGAGCCTTGTCTTGTAGGCAGATATTGTTTGAATTGTCTTCGATTGTGTGATACCTGTGTAAACATTCTCAACATACAAACAATCGGTAGCATTCATAGGGTGCAATTTTACTTTTGAATATCACAAGTGCTTGTCTTGGCAAGGTTGCTTTTTCCCTTGTACTTAAGAGAAATATCGTGCGATAGTTCACCTGGAACTGTATCACCTAACAGTTGTTAAGTCTATCGCCTAGTAGTATCGAGGTATATCACCTGGTATTGTGCAAAGTATCCCCTGGTCCTAGGTTTATCGCCCAACCTGCTTGGAGTCTGTCACCTGGAAGTTTTCAATAGTATTCTTAGTTTTAGTCATTTAAGTTGCCTTAGTACGACTTGACCTTTGAGTAGGTTATTTGACCTTGCTATTAGAAACTTGTTTTGGCTGCAAATTTTTGATTTTAACCTTCTAAGGATCATTTCAATTGATTTATAAGGCTACTTTGAAAATAATTTGTCAAGTTAGAAAGTTATTTCTAGTGAAAAGTTTGTCTTTAGAATTGTTGATTACATTCTTGGAAAATTTTCATCCTACAATTGTCCAAACCATCTTTTATATATCTCAATTTCACTTTTAATTTGGTTAAGTCCAACCTCCTGATTCAAAAGTGCTAGGGTATTCACCCTTTGTTGGAAGCACCTCTTTAACAGTGTTGGTGACGCCTTTTATTTTCTATCTTTCATTTTCTCTTTGGACAATAGAGAATCTCGATTATCCTAGGTTGGAATTGACACTTTGAGAGATTGACCTATCACTTAGAGTCTCTTTCTTTCATGTTAGTTACTACAAGATATCAGGTGAATCAAGGGAAAAGACCCCCAGTTGTCTTTAATCAGTTACCACTAGTTGGAACATGTCAACAACATAAGGAAAAGGAACCTCTCTTTGATCAGTCCCCTAGGAGCCAACTAGAGGTCGAGACTAATCCTTGTGAGGAAGGTACACCTAGAACACACTATTCATCAGGCACCAACATGAGTTTTTTAAATATTAAGCACTCAAGAGAGGCCATCAACCAAAATCTTCAAGAAATGTTTTCAAGTTTCAAAGATGATAGCCATATACCCGATGGATTCAGATGAGTCAATAGTCCACCAGGGTCACCTCATGATAAATTGAGATATTGGGATCCTCAACAAAGAGCAGAAAGACATCATAGACATAGTTCTTCGGAGTCAGGATCCCCACAACATGTTGACCATGACAATGATTCATAATACCATGTCAATGCGACCAATTTATACAATGCATCAGGACCTTCATCTCCAAAGGAAAATTCTTGGCATACTAATGCTAGATTGAAGACCATCGAAAAAGCTAAGAAAGCTTATAGAGATGAACAAGCCGCAAAACAAGAAAAGCTTAGGAGATTGGAAGAAGAAAATAAAATTTTGTTAGAGATGAAGAAAAGAGCATTGCAAGAAGAAGAAGATAGGTTGTATGTGCGACAACTTCAACGATAATTTGATGGAAGAAAGACTAATAGTAGAACCAATTCTCCACCATCAACCCCATCTCAAAGTCCTAAGACTAGAAGGAGGTCTAGGACGCCCTCAAGATCACCAAGTCCAAGGGGAAGAAGAGTTTCAAGAATTGATTACCATAGGATAAATTCATCTCCTAGACTTTTTAGACAACCCTCCCAAAGAGCACGTCATACTTCACAACATGGGGGGAAGTATGTTAATCTGGACACCTTAGACTTCATGGCTATCCAACAAGAACCTTCATTTCAAGCCTACGTCGAAAGGTATGTGGCACAAAATAAAGACCAATTCTTGGAAAGTCTAATTAATAAGGGTGCAAGAGTCCCCTTTGATTTTGATGTGGATAAAAAGGTGAAGAAGCAAGAACCCTCCACAAATGAAGTGATCAAACAATTGTAGAGAGATATGGACAATATGAAGGCTCCCAAAAGCACTTTCAACTTGGATTCTATTTGTCCTAATCTTATTGACAAGAGTGTTGTAATGGTTGATTTTCCTAAGAAGGTGGAATTTCCTACCTATGACAAATATGATGGCATTGGTGACCCCCATGATCACGTCAGGAAATTTTACATCATGAGCTTCTCTTTCCAGCATGAGGACTCATATTTACTGAGATTATTCCCTAGAAGCCTCAAGGGACAAGCAATGGAGTGGTTCACTAACCTTACTCCCCCAGTCAAGACGTTTAAGGAACTTGTGGAAAGATTTGTACAACATTTTGCCTATAATTTGACACAACCTGTCACAATGCTTGATTTGTGTAAACTCAAACAAAATCAAGGAGAATCATTTGTTGCATTCTTGCAAAGATGGAGATGATTATGTGCAAAGTACCCCAGGACAATCCCTGAAAAGGATAGGATTGACATTATTGTGAGCAATTTGGTTCCAGAGCTGAGATATGAAGTCAAAAAGTTTCCTTTCTATTCTTTTGATACTATGGTTGAAGTTTCTTGCCACATTGAAGATGTTTTAAAAGAACAAGGAATCTTGGCAAAATCAACAAATAGTAACACTGGCCAAAATAACAATAATGGAAATAAGGACAGAAAGAACAATTATCGGCACAAGAATAAACAAGTGGTTAACGATGGTGTTGTTGACTCATCTCAACCCAAAGGTGAAGTCCTTAATCTTTCCAAAGTAGTGCAAGCCATGAAACTTCAAATGTCTTCAGAACAACAAGATGACAAACCAAAATATCAAGGAAAGTCTAAGACTGAGAAGAGACAATTCACAAAGTTGGGAGATTCTTATGCTGACATCTTCAAAACTCTCATTGCTCATAATATCGTACAACCTCAAGACCCTTCAAAATTCCACATTCCAAATCCAAAACCATATTGGTGGAATGAGAAGGTGTATTGTGTGTATCACAATGGAATCGGGCATGATATAGAGAATTGTTTCAAAATCAAACATCTTGTCCAAGACGTCATTGAGAATGGTAGTTTGCAAGTGGATGGTTTAACTTCAAATTCTGATCACAAAGCTTTTAAAGAACCCTTGCCAAATTATGAGAAAGGAGAAGGTTCCAACAATGATAATTAAAATGGCAAGGCAGCAATCAACTATACGTACCCTAAAGCTAATAATGTGATCAACATGCTTGAAGTGGTTGAAGAAAATGTCCATATGGTAAAGAAAAATAATTCTTATGATTGTGAGAATGACTCAAGAAAAGTTCCTAATGAAGGACCCATAGTTGTGTTGAGAGGACCTAACTCACGTAGGGAGTCTCAGTCCCTTCATGCTATTATTAGGAGTCAAGCTAGTCAACCTCCTATTGTCATTCGAGGTCCCAATCCTAGTAGGCCTAGATAGTCAACATCCAAACAAGTTCCTTCCAAATCTATTGTTGGCCCTGACCTCAATTACAATCTTGTAGACCAATTACAACATACGCCAACTCAGATTTCAATATTTGAACTCTTGGAATTATCCCCAAGGCATAAGCGTGTCCTTGAGGATGCTTTGCGAGCATCTAGTGTCCCTAACGACTTAGATATTGATCAATTCCAGAATATGGTCAACCATTTGGCTAGCCCTCATTACCTCACTTTCTCAGAAGAAGATGACAAAAGTCACCCACATAACTTGGCCTTACACATAGAAGTCATGATTCATAAAACCTGTGTCAGGCGTGTACTGATAGATGGGGGTGTAGGGCTAAATATTTGTACCATGAGTTTGTTGAAGGCTCTAGGATATTCTGAAGAAGTCATTGACACAAGGAAAAAGATCACAATCAAAGCATATGATGAAGCAGAAAGAAGTTCCAAAGGATTGGTCGTTTTGCCTATTCGTATTGGTCCAGTAGAAAAGGATATCTTGTTTCAAATTGTTGATGTTGGACCTTTGGCCTACAAAATTTTGCTAGGTAGACCATGGATTCACGAGATGCAAGCAGTCCCATCAACATACCACCAGTGTGTTAAGTTTCCTCATAATGGTGTAGAAATTTGCATACTTGGGGATAGTACTTTGTCAGTTAATAACATTTCTACTGGATCACATATACCTTTGAATAGGGAAGCTGACAGTTCCAGTATTTCACTTGAGCAATGCAAAGAGAAGTTTAAGACCATAGATGTTCGGATGGGAGATTATAAAATTGATTCTTTTACAAAATTGCCAATCTCTCCTAGATCTTATGGGAAACCATCATCAGATATGAAGCCTTCATCATCTGCCATGACACTATTTGGAAAGTTTGTTGAGTCTTCAGTTCCTATTGAGGGAGAAAAAGAGGAAGTTGTCATCAGAGACTGGATCTATCATGAAGACAAGTATTAACACAATGAAAATTTTTCTCCTTCACCTAAATTTTATGGGAGAGGGTACATGTTAGTGAAAAACATGGGATATCTGGGACACGGTCCCCTCAACCACAGATTGGATGCCAGGTCTGAGCCATTGAATCATGCTTTGTTCGCATGACGCGATCAATCTACAGTGGGTTTAGGTTTTGAAAGTGATAAACCAAAAGATACTGCTATCCTAGCTGCGACGGATAGTGATTCTGATTTTGAATACACACCTAATCTTTCCAACCAACAGAAAATGATAGAAGATTGGGTGCCTTCAACTGATCTCCTTTGGGGAGAATTTCAAAATTTGACAATTGATAGCCCTCCTATCCCAGCTATGACGGATAGTGACTATAGGAATACTAGATTGGCCATGGAAAGTTTCATCACCCTAGCTACGATGGGTGATAAGGATTCAGATACTTTTGTGGTTCAGCAAATTTCTAGAGAAGGGGAAACCCTTCAAGATTGTGAGGCTTCTACGTCATGAGGCCCAAATGTTGAAAATTCAGAAACAGACTCACATGAATATGAATGGGATTCACTTTCAGATGTAACCATAGACTTGGAGGTTGATGTTATTCGAACCTATAATACTCAACCTGACGTAGTTGATGAGCCTAGTGTAGGGCTAGAGGATTGGACTCCTCAAATCGCCTTAGTGGATGATACTTCGTTAGGAAGGATGAACCCTGATTTGGGTACCTTAGAAGGGAACTTGATAGATCCTAATATATGGTCACTAGAAATGACATCCATCACATTCACAATCTTGAACTAGTCATAAACCTACCTCTTGTTCATCCCCATTTGATTGATTGGTCCCAAAATTTACAAGAGCCACAATTTTTGACTTTTCAGAATGACTATGAGATCACATGTTACCTTAATGCCATTGAGCCAGTAGTGTCTTCCACCAGTGAGCCAACTATGAGTATGACTGAGCCCGATATTAAGTACCTCAGTCACCAAATAAAAGAAAAAAATAAAAAGAATAGGCGTTCTGATGGTGAAAACCACTTTGTGGCAGTGTCAAAACTGAAAATAGTAAAAAGAAATGACGCATCTGAGGGTGAAAACCTCTTTGAGGCACCCAAGGATGAGGTACTTAATAACTTGCCCAGTTATTTTCAGGATAGGTCATCAGTATTGATTGAGCCCACTAAGCCAGTTAATTTGAACATAGAAGACGCACCTCAAATTGTTCATCTTGCTCAATCTTTGTTAGAAGAAGAAACTAAGGCATATGTGCAATTCCTACAAAATAAAAAAATCAATTTTTCATGGACATATTCAGACATGCCAGGGCTTGACACAAATCTTATAATGCATCACTTATCCATAGCTCCAGGGGTCAAACTAGTTAAATAGAAACTCAGAAAAATGCATCCACAAGTAGCTCTCCTTGTCAAAGCAGAATTATAGAAACTTTTGAGAGCTAGATTTATCAGAGCCATAGATTATGTAGAATGGATTTCAAACATAGTGCCAGTTTCCAAACATGATGGGTCCATTCGTGTATGCACAAATTTTAGAAATTTAAACAAGGCATGCCCAAAGGATGATTTTCCACTTCCAAATATTGACATGATAGTGGACATGATAGCGTGTTATGAAATATACTCTTTAATGGATGGATTTAGCGGATATAATCAGATCAAGATAGCACCTGAGGATCAAGAGAAAACAACATTCACTTGTGCATGGGGAAACTATTGCTGGAATGTCATGCCATTTGGGTTAAAGAATGTGGGGGCTACCTATCAACGAGCCATGACCACTATATTTCATGACATGATGCATAAGAATATGGAAGACTATCTGGATGATACCTTGGAAAACTCAAGAAAAAGGGATACACACCTTGGAGATTTGGAAGTAATTTTGGATCGAATGGAGCAATTTCAACTTAGGCTAAATCTGAAGAAGTGCGCATTTGGTGTCACCTTAGGCAAACTTTTAGGATTTATCATTTCAGCTAAAGGCATTGAAGTTGACCCCAAAAAAGTCCAAGAAATTCTAGACATGCCACCTCCTCAGAATATCAGTCAAATGAGAAGTCTTCAGGGACATCTCCAATCTATTAGGAGGTTTATTTCTCAACTTGCCGATAGAGCATAGCCTTTTAATAAGACATTGCATAAAGGTGCTTGTTGTGTTTGGAACAAGGATTGTCAAAATAGCCTAGATCAAATAAACAATACTTGGCAAATCCTCCAATTCTAATGCCTCCTATCCCAGGGAAACCATTGATCCTATACATTTCAGATACAGACACTTCCCTGGGGGCATTGCTGGCTCAGTTGGATGAAAATGGAAAAGAAAGGGCCATATACTATATAAGTTGTACTCTTGTGTCCTATGAGTTCAATTACAATAACATTGAAAAGGCTTGTCTTGTTGTAGTGTTTGCTTCCCAAAAGCTGCGACATTACATGCTATCTCATACTACACACTTAATTGCTAAGATTGATCCTCTAAAATATTTGCTTAGTAAGGCTTCTCTCACGGGTAGACTCACTAAGTGGATGATGATATTATCAAAATTTGACATAGAGTACATTGAAAGAAAGGGCACAAAGGGGCAGGCTATTGTAGACCAACTTGCTGATTTTCCAGTTAAGGATAGCATGCCTATACAAGTTGAATTTCCTGATGAGCATATACTACATGTCACATCTCGCACCTAGAAACTATTCTTTGATGGCTCTAATATGCAAAGTGGGTCAGGTGCAGGAATATTGTTTGTTTCTCCACATGGATATACCATACAGAAGTCTTACAAATTACTCTTTCCATGTACAAACAATATCGTAGAATATGAAGCATTAACAAATGGATTGAAATTGGCTATAGAATGGAATATCACTGAGTTGCATGTTTTTGGGGATTCACAATTGATAATCAATCAAGTCAATGAAGAGTATCAAACCAAAGATGACAAGTTGATACCCTATAAGAAGATGGTTGATTCTTTGAGACACTATTTCACTTTTGTGACATTTCAACAAATCCCTAGGATAGACAACAAAGCTACAGATGCTATGGCTACATTAGCTTCACTTTTGCAATTGGAGCATCATGAGTCTCGATTCAAGTTCCTGGTGGAAGAACTACATTTCCCTATCTTTGATTCACCTGAAAGTCAAGTCATTTGTACCCTTGTCACACATGAATCCTCCCGATATGGTGCCATTTATTCATATCTTCATGATGTCATCATCCCTGATACTTTCAATCGATCAAAATGCAGGAATCTCATCCGCAATGCCTCTCACCACACCCTCATTTCTGGTGATTCATATAGGAGGGGTTTTGATGGAACACTTCTTAGGTGCTTGGAAAAGGAGGAATCCAACCAAGCGTTAGTTGACATTCACGAGGGCATTTGTGGTGGACATTCTAACGGTCTTTCCATGGCCCATCGATTGCTTAGGGTGGGGTATTACTGGCCCACAATGCAAATAGATGCAGTAGCTTTCTCTAAGTCTTGTGAGAAGTGTCAAAAGCACGGCAACCTGATTCATGCTCCAGGTAGGGAGCTAATTCCTTTTGTTTCTCATTGGCCATTTCAGCGCTTGGCCTTTGACCTTGTTGGGCAAATTCACCCCAACTCATTAGGTGGACATAAGTTTATCATCACAGCCACTGATTATTTCATGAAGTGGGTAGAAGCGGTCCCTCTTTCTATTGCCTCAGGCAAGACTATTTCACTCTTTATTCTAAATCACATTATTTGCCAATTTGGAGTGCTGTCTGAGATCATTACTGATAATGGAGGTCAATTCAAGAACAAGGACCTAAAGCATTTATGCAAGAAGTTTAAAATCAAACAAAATTAGTCCTCTATATACTTTCCACAGGGAAATGGACAAGCAGAAGCCTCTAACAAGACCATTCTCAAGATTCTTCACAGGATAGTGCATAAGAATGGTAGGGATTGGCACTTACAACTCAATCCAGCACTATGGGCTTACAGGACAAGCATTCGCACACCTATAGGGGCTACTCCTTTTGCACTCACCTATGGTTCTGAAGCAGTATTGCCTTTAGAAGTAGAGATCCCTTCACTCAGAGTCTCTCTCAAAGGTTTGATTATAGATGAGGATTACCGAGCCATGAGGTTGCAGGAATTAGAAATTTTGGATGAGAAGCGTAAAGCTTCCTTTGATCACATGTGAGTATATCAGAAACGTATGTCCAAGACATTCAATAAGAAGGTTCACCCTAGGGAGTTTCAAGTAGGTGATCTTTTTTTATGAGAGAACCCTAAGAATCAAAAAAATAGAGAACAAAAGGGGAAGTTTGAACCTAATTGGCTTGGACCATATGTCATCACTGCTGCTTTTGGTACAGGTGCTTATTTATTATCTGATGAGAATGGGGAACAACTCCCTGATCCCATTAATGTGTTGCACCTAAGAAAGTTCTATCCTTGAATGCCCATTCTGTCTGGGGGCATCCTTTGTATATATTTATGGGTCCAAAAAAAATACCAAAAAAATTGTTATATGATGCTGAAAAATCCTAAAAAGCGTATAAAGTCCTGAAAAAAATACAAAAAAAATCAAAAAAATTGAGAAAAATACAAAAAAATAGCAAAAAAAAAAGAAAAAAAAGAAAAAGTGCCTTGTTGAAAACTTGGAAACAGGCGCCTTGGTAGCAAAAATACAAAAAATTGAGAAAAAGAAAAATAAAATTGCAATAAAAATCCAAGTGGTGAAAACTTGGAAACAGGCACTACTTGAGGCCTCTGCACCCTTGTCTCTTAGCATGCGTCCTCGACATTGAACCTTTCTCCATCATGTCTTGACCTTATTTGACTTGGTCTAGAATTGGTCTTTGTTTTTGTCTAGGGGCATAACTATTTGCATAGGTCCTTTAGGTGCGTTTGTCTCTTGGGGCATTTCACAATAGGTGTTTTTCAACACCACCCCAAACAATGTTTTTCAACACTACCCTTGCGTCGAGTGTTTCTTAACACTTATCAGATGTCTTACCCAATAGTCTAAGTTTGATGTGATATTTCTCATTTGCAGATGTGATGATCAGAGTCTGACTCTATGACCAACACACACACACTTAGACAATCAACTCGCTTGAGATATGTTGACTTTATTTTTCTTTGTGTGTTGTCTATGAGGATTTCTTTGATGAGTGGTCTCTCCGTGAGAAGTTTTCAATGATGCATACCTAGAAGACTGAGGGTATGAGAACATGTTTTATTTCTTTATTTGCTTGTGGGTATATTTCGTTGATCCTAACTGTCATGAGCATTTATGTTGGTCCTACTTGACACTAGGGATTGACAAGGTATTATCCTTGACTATTTTGTGAGTGCATGCTTCTAGTTATCCTGACTTTCATGTGTCTTGATACAAGCATAATCTTGCCATATCAAACCTAGGTAATCTCACTGAATTAGTCATCTTGACCTCCATGTCTTTGATGCCTAGGTGAGATTCCCACATTTCATCTGATATAGATCATATTCAGATTCACATAGTTATACTAGTGTGTATTGTATGATCTTATGATGCTACCAATAACGCTCGATGATGATAATTAGATGTCTATAAGTGTTGTGACCTTGCAAGTCAACCACTTTGCATAGTAGCTTGCATTTTAGGTTCATCTTTAGCTTAGTTTTGCACTTTGCATATGGAGAGAGCTCTCCCTTTATCTTTCATGGACTAGTCGGTCAACTGCACTCACCTTTCACTTCTTCTCGATCATGTCTTTTGCTCCTTGTCTTTCACATCACATCCTTTTCTATTCCTATAGCATTTTGACTTTTTGACCAATTTTCAAAACACCTCGAAATTGTGCAAAAATTGCACCCCTAGCTAATTTCAACGTCTTGGATCCATTTTCAAACTCAAAATTGAAATCTGAGGTTATCTTGATTGTCAAAATCATGTTTCAAAATTTTCCCCTTCTTCTGAGCAGTTGACTGACTTTTTGAGGCATAATCCAATTTTTGATGGACTTTCTTCCTTCCATGTCCTCAAATTTTCTTTTCTTTCATTCGCGCTATTTCTAGTCTTCTATTTCTATTCTTTTGCTTCATCACTGGGGCATGTTTCATTGCCTATTGGTTACCCTATTAACCTTTACATTTGATTATGATTTCATTCTGATTTGATCAAATCTTTTATCAGTTGTTGTCTCTCCTCTACCTGATTTCGATTTCGATTCTGAGGGGGTAGTATCTATTGGATTTTTATTCTTGATTTCCTGATTTTCTTGGTTCAGACATCTTTTATGAGCTTTTGCTCAAATTTGAGATTCTTATCTCTTACTTTGAATATGATCTCGAATCGACCTCATGTTCAAAGGCCTTTGTTTATGTTTTGTCCGGATATGATCCCGAATCGACCTCATGTTCAAAGGCCTTTGTTTATGTTTTGTCTAGATATGATCTCAAATCGATCTTATATCTGAGTTGTTTTGTGATCCCAGATCGATCTCACATTTCAATTCTTCTTTGACTGCATGTGTTTCCAAACCAATCACACATTAGTCAAAGAGGGGCAAAATGTATGCACCTAAAAATGGTCACCTAGACTTTGGGCCCCATTTATTTGATTTATCAACCCTGAATCATTTTTATCAATAATCAATATTTTCAACATTATCAATTTCTTGATCAAGTCTTAATTTCGATCATATATTGGATTTTTATCCTATGGGCTAACCATTTATCCTAAGTTTTTATTTAATTAAAAGAAATATTTCCTCCCCTTTTAATTAAATAAAAAGGCCCCCACTTTTCTTCTTATCCTAAGTTGCACAAATAAAGTATTACTCTTATTTTATAAAAAGTGAAAAAGTACTTTTTGTCTCATATGGACATAAAGTCAACTTCTATTTTCTCATTGGAGGATATTTGTGCACAAGGATCAAGCTTCCATTTTTCTCCACCGTTGATTAAGACTTTTTCCTCTTAATCTCAATGGTTCATTTTAGTTCATTTCTTATAAAAGGAGAGCTCTCTCCTTCATTTGGATATCTTGGAATTTTATGACATTGTTATGCTGCAGGTTTTCTAGCTCACTTTGAAGACTCCTTTGAAGACATTGAAGACTTGATTTCTTTCATTTGCTTTCATCATTTAGTTGCAGCTTTCATTTGATTAGTTTGCATAATCATGGCATTTTAGAGTAATTTTCCTTTTATGCAATAGATTTAGCTCACATAGTCTAATTAGGGGCTTGTAATTCATTGCAATTTCCTTTCATAGTTGCATTGTACTTTCATTTTCATAGAGTAATTTTCATTCTCATATAGTTTGCATTACATTTGCATACTTTGATTCAATTTGGGGATATTGGCATTCTTGCCCTTGTCTTTGGATTTGAATCTCTCATTGTATGGTTGACTAGCAAGGTCACTAGTTTGTAGCTCTAGCTGAGAGCAATTTTATCATAGTCCCTTGCAACTCCATGCATAGAGAGCTATGCGCCACTTTGTGAGGCCTCATTGTTGAGCAACCTTGCATGTAATGGTTCATAGAAGTGTGGTCACTTTTACACCATACAGTTATAGCAACAAATGTCAAGTTGTCAAAGCATCAAGGAAGACCAAAGACAAAAGAACTTTGGACTATTACTACTGCTGATCATGAAGCACTATTGCAGACCCTGAAGCAAAGAGATGATCCTTCAGGAACACTTGACTAGGTAATAAGTTAACTTAGTGCATTGTTTTCTAAGTTCATTAAGCTTAATTTCAATACATTAATTTGACCTTTGTTACATTGTATTTTGAGTCAATAAACTTGGTTTTGTATGTGGATTGTAACTTGTGCAGGAGCACCTATGAAGATGCCTACGGTCACCATGGATCCAATTAGAGATAGAAGGACAAAAGGATCCTTAATGGTTAATTGAGATCTTTCGAAGCCTATAATGGCAATTTGTAACAATCAATTTGATTTAAAAGTTAAATGTCCTAAAACTCTTCATAAGGACTTATGACCAAAATCATGTATGGGTGGCCAATAGTACCAAGAAGGGATCTTACATGTCATATACTTATGTCATTTGTATGGTTTGAATTCTTACATGTTTGATTGTTGTTTCTAATGCTTTAAGGATATTATTTTTTATCATTTCAAACAATCTATAAAAGTTAAACCTCAAACATAATAAGCTCCACAGTTCAAATTTCACAAGCTTAATCATGATTAATTTCACAATTCAAATTTCAAACATACCACTAATAGTTAGTTGAAAGCGGCTCAGCAACGTATCTTTCAAACTGACAGTGATCTTTTGTGGCTCGTATCTTAGACCTCATAATAGCTATTGACAAATTGTCAGGTGCTATGAGATCATGTTTCTAAGGTCTACAATAACCTCTCTTGGTTTTGGGTGATTCAACTTCATTTGCATTTGACAAGGTGATCTCAGTCAATGCCAAAACTTTTAGTGAGGGTCAGTTGAAAGTGGCTCAGCAACATTTCTTCCAAACCATCCGACCTGACATTGAACTGTCTACTCCATCAATTTTGGTTGGCTGGGTAAACACCAGTGACAACCCCATTCCACCCACGGAGTCACTGAAACACTCGCGACCACGCTCGACCCAAGTGACCCCAAGGTGCACTAAGAATGATTGGGCAGCGATCTTCCAGGGCTCGTATCTCAGAGCTCATGAGAGGTATCAAAAAACCATTAGGGGCTATGAGATCATGTTTCTGAGGTCTACAATAACCTCTCTCAGTTTTGGGTGATTTGACTTCGTTTGCATTTGGTAGGGCGATCTCAATCGATGCCAAAACTTGTAGTGAGGGTTAGTTGAAAGCGGTTCAACAATGTATGTTTCAAACCGTCTGACTTGGCATTGAATAGTCTACTCCATTGGCTCTAGTTGGCTGGGTAAATGCCATTGAAAACCTCATTCTACCCACAGAGTCACCGGAATGCTCGCGACCAGGCTCGACCCAAGTGACCCTAAGGTGCACTAAGCATGATTGGGCAGCGATCTTCTGGGGCTCGTATCTCAGAGCTTGTGAGAGGTATTGAAAAACCGTTAGGGCCTACGAGATCATGTTTCTGAGGTCTACAATAACCTCTCTCAGTTTTGGGTGATTCAAATTCATTTGCATTTGGCAAGGCGATCTTAGTCGATGCCAAAACTTGCAGTGAGGGTCAGTTGAAAGCGGCTCAATAACGTATCTTTCAAACCGTCTGACTTGGCATCAAACCATCTTCTCCATTAGCTTCGATTGGCCAATTAAACACCAGTGACAACCCCATTCCGCCCACGGAGTCACGGGAAAGCTCGCGACCACGCTCGACCCAAGTGACCCCAAGGTGCACTAAGCACAATTGAGCAGTGATATTTCATGGCTCATATCTTGGAGCTCATGAAAGGTATTGACAAATCATTAGGTGCTACAAGATCATGTTTCTGAGGTCTACTATAACCTCTCTCAGTTTTGGGTGATTCAATTTCATTTGCATTTGGCAAGGCGATCTCAGTCGATGCCAAAACTTGCAGTGAGGGTCAGTTGAAAGCGGCTCAGCAGCATATCTTTCAAACCGTCTGACCTGGCATCAAACCATCTACTCCATCAGCTTTGATTGGATGGGTAAATGCTAGTGACAACCCCATTCCACCTACGGAGTCACGGGAAAGCTTGCAACCATGCTTGACCCAAGTGATGCCAAGGTGCACTAAGCATGATTGGGTAGTGATCTTTTGGGGCTCGTATCTCAGAGCTCGTGAGAGGTATCAAAAAAATGTCAGGTGCTACAAGATCATGTTTCCAAGGTCTACTAAAACCTCTCTCAGTTTTGGGTGATTCGACTTCATTTGCATTTGGCAAGGCGATCTCAGTCGATGCCAAAACTTGCAGTGAGGGTGAATTGAAAGCAGCTCAATAGCATATCTTTCAAATTGTTTGACTTGCATCGAACCATCTGCTCCATCAACTTTCATTGGCTAGGTAAATGCCAGTGACAACCCCGTTCCACCCACGGAGTCACAGGAAAGCTCGTGACCATGCTAGACCCAAGTGACCCCAAGGTGCACTAAGCACGATTGGGTAGCAATCTTTCAGGGCTCGTATCTCAAATCTCATGAGAGGTATCAAAAAACCATCAAGGGAAATGGAATCATGTTTTCAAGGTCTATAATAACCTCTCTCAATTTTGGGTGATTCGACTTCGTTTGCATTTGGTAGGGCGATCTCAGTCGATGCCAAAACTTGCAGTGAGGGTTAGTTGAAAGTAGCTCAACAACATATCTTTCAAACTGTCTAACCTAGCATTGAACAGTCTACTCCATTGGCTCTGGTTGGCTGGGTAAATGCCAATGACAAGCTCATTCCACCCACGGAGTCACCAGAACACTCGCGACCATGCTCGACCCAAGTGACCCCAAGGTGCACTAAGCACGATTGGGCAGCGATCTTCTGGGGCTCGTATCTCAGAGTTCATGAGAGGGATCAAAAAAATGTCAGGGGCTATGGGATCATGTTTCTAAGGTCTACAATAACCTCTCTCAATTTTGGGTGATTTGACTTCATTTGCATTTGGCAAGGTAATCTCAGTTGATGCCAAAACTTGCAGTGAGGGTCAGTTGAAAGCAGCTCAACAGTGTATCTTTCAAACTGTCTGACTTGGCATCAAACTATCTACTCCATCAGCTCTAGTTGGCCAGGTAAATGCCAGTGACAACCTCATTCCACCCACGGAGTCACAGGAATGCTTGCGACCACGCTCAACCCAAGTGACCCCAAGGTGCACTAAGCATGATTGGGCAGTGATCTTCTAGGGCTCGTATCTCAGAGCTCATGAGAGGTATCAAAAAACCATCAAATGATACGGGATCATGTTTCTGAGGTCTACTATAACCTCTCTTAGTTTTGGGTGATTCAACTTCATTTGCATTTGGCAAGGTGATATCAGTCGATGCCAAAACTTGCAATGAGGGTTAGTTGAAAGCGACTCAGCAACATATCTTTCAAACCATCTGACCTGGCATCAAACTGTCTACTCCATCAACTCCAATTGGCTAGGTAAACACCAATGAAAACCCCATTCTACCCACGGAGTCACGGGAAAGCTCGCGACCACGCTTGACCCAAGTGACCCGAAGGTGCACTAAGCACGATTGTGGAGCAATCTTTCAGGGCTCATATCTCAGAGCTTGTGAGAGGTATCGAAAAACCCTCAGGTGCTACAAGATCATGTTTTTGAGGTCTACTATAAGCTCTCTTAGTTTTGGGTGATTTGACTTCGTTTGCATTTGGCAAGGTGATCTCAATCGATGCCAAAACTTGTAGTGAGGATCAATTGAAAGCGGCTTAGTAGCATATCTTTCAAACTATCTAACTTGGCATCAAACTGTCTGCTCCATTAGCTCCAGTTGGCCAGGTAAATGCTAGTGACAACCCCGTTCCACCCACGGAGTGATGGGAACACTCGCGACCACACTCGACCCAAGTGACCTCAAGGTGCACTAAGCACGATTGGGTAGCGATCTTCTGGGGCTCATATCTCAGAGCTCATGAGAGGTATCAACAAACCATTTGGTGCTACAAGATCATGTTTCTGAGGTCTACTATAACCTCTCTCAGTTTTGGGTGATTCGACTTCATTTGGATTTGGCAAGGCGATCTCAGTCGATGCCAAAACTTGCAGTGAGGGTCAGTTGAAAGCGGCTCAGCAGCATAGCTTTCAAACCGTCTGACATTGCATCAAATCGTCTGCTCCATCGGCTCTGGTTGGCCGGGTAAATGCCAGTGACAACCTCATTTTGCCCATGGAGTCACTGGAACGATCGCGACCACGCTCAATCCAAGTGACCCCAAGGTGCACTAAGCACGATTAGACAATGATCTTCCGTGACTCAAGTGACCCCAATATGACAAGTTATATACACAGTGAGTATATACATAGTATTCAAAGAATGTAGTACTAAGTGGCTCAAGTGAGTATATATAATGGTATGAAACATAAGAACATAGGAAATCTATAGAAGTTAAACCTCAAACATAATAAGCTCCATGAACAGGGTATTCCAGAGTAAAGAAAAACAAATGTAACTTCAACAAGATATAAATTTCAATCATAATGATAATCATAGTCAAGATATAACTTCACCATTCAATTCCATAAACATGAATAATAAATATGTATATACAAAAGATGATGCAAATATAACATATAAATGAACATGTTCTATATATACAAAGTATCAAATGTATCAAAAGTATCTCCATATACAAATATGGCACATGCCATTTCAAAATGTCTACAAAATCAATGTTTTAAGGTGTACAATGTGGCATATATGCCATCTCAAAATGTGCAAAGTGGCATCTCTAAATGACCACAAAACTAAAACTACATCCTATGCCATAGGGGGATCATCAAAATGTAGCCTCTTTGAAGAAGTGTTGGGCTTTGATTGATCCTGCATAAAAAATGAGTTCAAACCCAAGTTAGATTGCTTACTTTATATGATTTGTACACACACACACACACACACACACACACACACACACACACATATATAGTTCATAATTCAAACACTAATTTAATTAAAATTATAACTGAATACAAATATCTGTACCTGGTCTCTCAATCGCCTACCACGAACAGGTGTCCTAGCATAAGTCCTGGGTAGAGAAGGGACCATGCCAACAATACCAACTGTGACCTATAAATATATATTTGCAATAATGAGATTAGTAGAGTGGTGCAACATAGAGTAATAAATCTACAAAATAGGATGATAGCATAATAAAATTACAAATTGATTGAACTAAAATTAAAACTTACATCTAATGATCCCTCCTCTGGAATGGTGGGCTGGGTCAACAAAGATACAAAAGATTCTCGTGGGCCCTCCCTCACACTCGGAGTAACCTATGAGAGTAAAAATATTGTCAATTACAAATAAAAATATGTAAAAGTCTACGTACAATCGGGGTATCACTCTGAATTGAGATGCCTGTAACCCTACACTACCGAACAGCTGTCGGGACATCATCAATAGCCACACCCTATACAATAAAGTGCAAGTAAAATATTTATTACTACACACAAGTGGCATACATGTGCATGCATAATTAATCTTAAATAATTAACTACCTTTCCTTTATTGACACCTGATGAAGGAACCCCCTCGTGGCCCCCACTGACATCGGTTGTACCCTGCAAGAACACAATCAGATGACAATATATAAGTAAATGTATGAATTTTATTGCTCTAATTGATAGAGATTTCAGCATGTACACCAAATGATATAAAAAAAACTAATGGGTGCATAATTTATAATATATCGTATAGTCATCAAGGCCAAATGAAATGGCCGAAAGTGTGGACTCATCCACCTGTCTCACCTCCTCCTGTGTCATCGACTGAACATAAATGGAAAAAATATATATACATAAGTGCATGCAATCATTAAAACTAATCTAAATAAATAGACTATTTTTAAATTAAATAAGTCATGTGACAAATTTATTTATAATGTTTACTCTTATTGTATAAATAGGAGTCAATGGCTCTGCATGCACCTCCTGAGCACTCTCATGAGATGTAGATGCTCCATGAGGTGTTGCAGCCTCTGCAGCTGCATCTCTTGTATCCTCCTCATCAATAAAATGTAACTGATATATATCAGCATCAGTAAGTGGTCCGAGGCACATGTTCTTGCATATAATGCAAATATGGGGCTCGCATACATGTGAACTCTGATGAGATGTCGATGTGCTAGCATCATCCACACCAGGAGGCAACACTGACCTGGTCTACGTGATCAATTGATCACTCAGTAAATGAATGGCCCTAATAATCTGTGATGCAGCCTCTGCAATGATATTGGGATGCTGCACTGGAGGAGGGGGTGCGACATCAGTGAGGGGGACAAAGGTAGTGGCCTTTCAGCGCTGGGCAAATGGCCTAGTTTGAGGAGCTCCTCCACCTACACCCATGTTGGGCCTCATACTCCAATAATCAACATGGTGACCAAGCACAAACTCAGCATACAATTTTTTAATGAAAGAAAATGGGACCTCCAAATTGCTATGGGGTGGTTTATCAAAAACCATCCACCAGCAATCCCAAAAGTTTGTGCGCATTGCTTCATTTGTGCACCATTTTATTGATAATTTGGGCTTTTTGGGGTCAACTAGTATTCTGATTTTAAGATTGACAAAAAGGGTGGCTATATCTTCCTTAGTTATATTAAGGGCCGCAATCCCATCATGGTCAAGCCTGTTATCAAATTGGGCGTGCATATCATCACGCCAATGAAGAGCAACATTATGTTGCTGCGTGAGTGTGTCAATATTTCCAACAATTATATTTAGTGTGGCCAACATGGGACCTAATGTAGGTATATTTTGATACGTGTTTTGGAAACCTCGTATTGTGTTCAAATTCTCTTGTATCAAATCTTGTAAAGATTTAGGGTTTAGATATGGGGGATTGTTTTTGGGATCGTTATTTGGTGCAGGAGGGTTATTTTTTTCATTGTTGTCAGCCATGCCTGATTAAATAAAAAATAAATCTAAATTTCAATCTAATTTCATATATTATTACAAATATCAATACAAAACCCTATTTTTAAAAAAATGCTACATTTAGCATGAAAATGAAATAAAATAATAAAAATATACAAATAATTACTTACCGAATATGCTCGAGAGTTGAATTTGTTGTTTCCCAAATCAGGTATCCGAAAATATATCGGGTATATGATATATCAAGCCATTTTGGCAAAGAAAAATGTAGAAAGAAATGAAGAAAAGGGCTCGCGTGTTTTAGATTTATGCCACAGTTATCGGGTACCCAATAATATTGAGTACTTGATATTATTGAGTACCTGATATTATCGGGTACCTGATTAAGCCTGTGCTTTGGTGTCAAGTTTGCCCAAGTGTATTGACACCTAGGCCTACTAAAAAGTCAACAAGCATTTTCATGCGCTTTTGGACGAGTGAAAAGTGAATACTTTTCACATCGCCACTTTTTGGCCCCTCATGATCTTGCACATACCCTCTTAATAATAATAGCTAACATAGCAATTTATAATTACTCCCCAAAGGAACGGTTATTTAATTGACAAGCCCCTAAGTAAGTTTTTCTCTTATACCCAATTCACATATTTCAAAACATATATATGAGAATATAGTTTCTTCTCCTTGGGTGTATTAAATCGGGTATGGATGCATTATTCAGAATGAAAGGAGAGTTGTTCAAACTAATTTTATTTCTCTGGTCAATTGTTCCAAAAATAATATAAGCATTAGATATATAGATAGAAAGATGTCCCCCCTTTTTTTCTAAGTGTTTTACAAATGGTCAATTGTGCTTAGACACACCTTAACGGAGTCAAGATCGGCCTCTATGCTGGCTGTCATGATTTTGCATGGGTGTACTATAAACACACGATACTGAGTAGGAAACCTTGTGGTGACTTTTGAAATTGGAACCTTATGATATTACTGTATTAAATGTCTTTCCCTATTACGCTTTAAGAGAATTCATGGTATATTTTATAAAAAGGTTAATCAAAATCTTTATTAATCAATGAAAATATTGTTAACTCTAGGATCTGGTCTCATATTGTTAATACAAAAATTAGCTAAGGTTATCTTAGAACTAATCCTTCAAAAAGATAGTGGTTCATATATACTCATGCAGGTATGCAATGGGCTAAGGAAGCTTATCCCCTTCACAAGATATATTAAAACAGGAAAACAGAGGATGCATAATTCACTTTTGGATACGATGAGTATTAATGATAAGTTAGTGATAAGATACAATCACAATTATTGTTTTTCTTTGTACAAACTAACATGATCTTAGCCAAATTTAGTTATTACAGGCAAAGGGGGGCCGGAAGACATCAGAAGTAAACATACAACACCTTTGGTTTAGGGAAGGAGTTGCAAACCAGATACTCTCTACCCTACAAACAGAGTCTTAAGTAGCGAAATATAGACAAAGCATTGAGTTAAATAGAAATCGACTAATTCAAAAAATGGAATACTATCTTCTCCACAAGCTAATATGGACAAGGTCAAGCTAATAATAAAAGTGGCAATTCTTTGTAATTAGAGGGTATGCCCTCTTAGATCTTTATGTATTAAAAACTACACTATAGTCCCAGGCAAGGCTGGAGGTTTTCTCAACCCCACTCTTTCCTACCAATGCCCACACAGAGTGGGGGATTTTTTTGTAACTATTTTCATATGATTAATATAACTCCTAGCTTCATCCTTTTACCAAAAAATAAAAATAAAAATTATACTTAATAAATTAATTTATTTAAAGGAATTCATAAATTAATTATAAACGTTAATTTTTCTAAATATTTGATTTACAAAATAGAATCTTTGATGCGAGTGTTCTTAATGGCATAGTGTTTTTGATTGAGTTTTGGTTTAGCCTTGTTGAATAAGGTCACTTAGGGTAGATTGATGTCCCAGGTGGATTTTGTCTTTTGCGACTTGAAGTGTTTTATGGATTTTACTTTTATGTTTGGGGGTTTAAGTTGTGGAAAGTTTATAACCTCTTTATATCATGATTGGTTCATGTGTTGTCTTATACACATCTATGATGTGATGTCATGTGTTCTCTGAAACTTTGATCAATATTTTATTTGACCACAAAAGATGATGGCCATTATTGTGTTGAGTCTTAATTAACTTGGTCACCTTGTTTCTTCTAGTATGGCAATTTTGTGATCTAGTAAATGATATTATAGATTTATGTTTTACTCCATGTTTCGAGAGTGATGCTATTAATGCTCTTGATGATTATTGAACTTGTGTTATGAGACCATGTTTATATGGTATTTGAGTTATTAAGATGTACAGTATGGGATGACAATTTAAATCCTTGTATAGGATGAGATATTAATTGTTATGCTCTAGCACTTATCTTTAATGACATTCATGGTTTACTGGTTTACGAGAAGTCTTTTATGGTTTCAATTTGTCTTCTATTTGGTTCTTTTTTTTGGGAACATTAGGGTAGGTTATCTAGGACCATAGAGGGGAAGTGACTTGCAATGAGCGCTAGAGCCCTCAAGTGGCTGCCAAGATCACTCATTATAAGTAACTTAATAAAAAGATAATAAATTTATTGAGAGAAAATATTAATAAGATTGTTGTGTACCTCACCACGCCTTGAGCTCTGGTACATGCTAGGATGTGTGAGATGATGTTTTCCGCATAGTGTGGTGTTTATTCTAGCATAGTTAGTAGCCTTGTCTGTATGAGAGGTTTACTCTTACCACATATGGTCACTTGGGCGCCAGGGTCTAGAGAGGCTGCCAAGACGAAGTCCAAGGATTAGAAGTATGTGATGACACTTCCTTATATGTGTCCTAGGTTCCTACATTACATTTTGTACATTTGATTTGTGTCTTGATCATTTATACTTGATAACCTCATAACTATTTACTACCATTTTATCCAGTGTACCTTGGCATTATTTTTTCTTGTTTTGGATGTTTCCTTGAGTGAGGCCTAGTGTTATCTACACATCACGGTGAGAGTGGACCTTTAGGTTCCATGTGGTCTAGTGGTAGTGATTCTATTATCATTGAGATCTGATGTTCATGCATTTTTGCTTGGCTGATCCTTGAGATCAATATTGTATTATTTGGATGGCAAGTATAATAGGACAACATATTGATATAACTTATCTATGTATCAATGTTGAATTATAAAATATAATCTACAGTCTTTTAGGATCAGAGATCCTTATTAAAGCTAATATATTTGAGTGAATATATGTTATACACATATTTTTGTAATACCAGAATTATATATATAACTTACATTTATATATGTATGACAATATATATATAATAAGCTCATAAATGAGTAAACATCTATATTAATCGTATATAAATTAATTAAATAAAAATAAGAATTATATCAGAATTATATATATATATATATAGAGAGAGAGAGAGACACACACACACACTCCAATTTGTCACCTATCGGACTATAAGGAAGGAATATAAGGATGTCTTCAAGGAGAGCTTGTGTAAATCCCGCCAATAGCTTCTGCCCCAAAATAGGGTTGGGGTCAGCGTCCCAATAGTTTGGGCTTGGACCTGTAAACCTTGAGGGAGCCTAATGAGAATGGTCTTTGTTAGAGTAAAGTATTAATTATATTAATTAACTTTACTCCCTTCTTAAGATGTCAACTCTTTTTCTTTATTTGTTTATATTTAAACACACATGCACGAGTTATTTTAAACTCATGCACTAGTTGTTTTAAATATAAACTTGCATGCATTAGTCTTGTAATAATTTAACTAATTATTATATGCACTAGGGTTTGTCTTTCAAGACTTTTGATCTTCTTTATAAGGATGATCCATTGCACATTTAATTCATTCATTATTTGAAGATATTTTCTTCTTCATATTTTGAGTCAAACCCTTGCCCTCTTCTTGTCTCTACTTCCTTGTAATAGGTTTTTGTATGCAGGTGATCTTCAGATTTTGTGGATTTGTATTACTCAAATCCTACATGGTGTTAGAGTAGTGTATACCTCACTTTTGTAGCATTCTTTTATGCACACGCACTGAGATAAAATGTCATTCTATTGCATATATGAGATCTTGCACATGTTTTTGCTTTATGTACTTGCACTCCATTATAAAGTGTCATGGGGGGGTTTGATGTTTGCCTTTGTTTGCCATCTACCTTTGTCAAATGAGTGTTCCTTCCATGACATTAACCTCAGGTATCTCTATATGTGTTTGTACTCTCTCTGCACATTCGATGTTTCAGATTCTTCTTCATCATGTAGTTCATATTGGACGATCTTTTCAGTGTACCTATTATTACTCCCTTGTTAGTAGTATGGGGGGTTTCTACTGTTGGTTCTACTACTTCCTTGGTTTGATAGTGTGAGCTATGTATTCAGTATTTGATTCTATGTACTAGGCGGTTGCAATGGCTGGGTACCTATGCATTCCGGTGAGATGGATCATTTACCATATGGACACTCTTCAGAGTTTTGGTGTTTATGTCATCTGTATCTTCGAGTTCAGGTGTTTGCCTCTTGATTTGAGTAGTGTTATTTGAGGGCACTCATGCATATTACAGTCTTCTCTACCTAGTCATATTTCTGTGGAGGATCTTCAGATCAGCAGTTACTTTTTGGACAGAGTTTGCATCTTCTTGCTTCAGTGATGTTCTACATGTTCATTCTTGTTGCTATTTTTTGAAACATTCCTAGTTTTGGAGGCTTCTTCAGTCCTTCAAATTAGTTTTTGTCTTTTTTTGGAGTAGAGTTTTTCCCATGTGATTTTCTCTATTTCTCCACTTTATAGAGACTTTTTTGTACATGGGTACCTCATTAGGCCATGTTGTCGAGACCCTTTTTTATGCTTTCAGCACTGTAGTTTCCTTTGCTTTCTTCTTGCATTATTTGTAGTTGCATTGTTGCTCATCTTAGGGGGGAGGGGGGGGTGTTAGAGTAAAGTATTAATTATATTAATTAACTTTACTCTCTTCTTAAGATGTCAACTTTTTTTCTTTAGTTGTTTATATTTAAACACACATGCACGAGTTGTTTTAAACTCATGCACTAGTTGTTTTAAATATAAACTTGCATGCATTAGTCTTGTAATAATTTAACTAATTATTACATGCACTAAGGTTTCCCTTTCAAGACTTTTGATCTCCTTTATAAGGATGATCCATTGTACATTTAATTCATTCATTATTTGAGGATATTTTTTTCTTCATATTTTGAGTCAAACCCTTGCCCTCTTTTTGTTTCTACTTCCTTGTAACAGATTTTTGTATGCAAGTGATCTTCGAGTTTTGTAGATTTGTATTACTCAAATCCTACAGTCTCTAAGTGTCTCGATCACATCCTACAATCTTCCTATCCAATTTGACGGGGTAATAAGTTGGACATGGGACCATCAATATAGTCATAAGAGGAAATATAAATTCTATATAAATTAAAATACTGAATATATCTATATGAATTACAAGAATGATAAATAGACTAGAGCGATCCAAGGTTACAAACTAATGGTAGCAGGAATTAGGAAATGATGGATTTGATCAAATGCTGAAAATGGTCAAATCATGGATTTGATAATCCGGTTTTTCATTTTGGGATTATGTTTGGACCATTTGGTTCCACTTTTTGAAACTGGAATTGAAATTTGAGTATGATTTTCTTAAATTTTTTTTGAATTGTTTTAATATTTTTGAATTTAATAATTTATTTTTATTAATTGAATTGAATTTAAAATGGAATCGCATACCGTTTTAGGTAGCCAAAGTTGGTGGCAGGCAACCAAGTTACAGTCACTGCAACCAAAATTCGAAAAAAAATTGAAAAAAAAAAAATCAATTTAAAAAAAAAAAATTGAAAAAAAAATCAACAAAAAAATTTGAATTTTTTTTGGAAAAACACTTTGAAAAAAAATTCAGCAAAAATTTAAATTTTTTTTGAAAAAATTCGAATAAAAAAAAGTTACAAACCAACCAGTAAAAAAATAAATAAATAAAATCCCTCCCCATACAAATAAAAAATGAAAAAAATTAAGTGTAGACATGAAAAATTTAAAAATTTGCTTTCCCTCCATTCAAATTTCAATTCCACCTTTTTACATGAAAGATGTAAATGCTCATTTTTGGCAAAATGAGCATTTACATATTCTTATTCTATTTTCATTTTGCACTTTCAAACTGAGGAGTCATCGAAATGGGAAATAACAAATGCAAATTCCAGGCTAATTCCGACTACCAAACAGGAACATTACATTAGTCTAACAAGTTGACCATTTTCCCTATTAAGATCTAACAAACCTCTAAATTGTTCAACAACTTGATCCCAAATTCTACAAGTATCTATCAGGGTAGCAAAATATTCAGCTCCAATATCATAATTAAATTGGGGATGGACTATTAGATCGTCAGAAAAGTGCGCATGAAAGTAACCTCTCTTTCCAATGTTTGATATCCTTAGGGTCTATCAAAGGAAGAAATACAGGTCTAACACCTAAACTTTGGAATTGCAAATTGAACTCAGTTTGTCTTACAGAGATCATAGTCTAGCTTTTATTCCTTTCCCGGATATAAATCAGAGACATGGATATCTAGAAATTTAGAGTTACCCTTATCACCAATTGTAGCGTCATTATCTTCAATAATATTTTGTAAAAGAATAGTGCTAGAACTACTGGATTTCATACTTCTGCGACTAATCATTAAACAAATATAAGAGAGAAGAATTCTTACTTGGAATTTCAATTTTTGTATTGCTTCCACTTTTACCGACTTACTTTTACCCTTCAATGCCCTTATGGCTAGCTCGGGTCAACAGGAGTTTATGGAATTCTACCCTCAACCTTTCAGAATTTTATCACTCAGATATATGTAAATAGTATTGAAACAAAAGATAAATAACCCCCCCAAGCTCTCGTATTTACAGAAATTGTAACATCATAAGTGATTTATTGAAGATCTGAAGATTACAGAAGATTGGCTTAAATTTAATGAGCTTTTATTCTTTGTATCCCTAGCTAGATGCATCTAAATGCCAACTGTCTCAAAATAGATTAGATCAAAATCATGTACTAAATTTTTCATCACTTGAGCAAAGACTTCCCCTGATCTGTACAAACCATACTTACTCCACAATGATAGGTCTGCTTTCAGTTTTGACGCTTGTGCTAAATTCTAGACCTCTAGTTAGTATAGCATCCATGTCTCTGATTAAGAAAATTTTATATTAAAATATTACTTTAAACTTTCATCCCACTATCTTCTGTTGTCTCCATCCTGGAAATGTCACAAAACGTAGACTTAAATGTGATTTTGGTGAACTCAATGGCTATAACTTATGATTTCTAGATTCTTTGTAGTTTCCATATCTTGCTTGAGAAATGTAAGTAGCCTGGATTCTTCATAGTCGCCATTCTTGAAAAAGAAATATTATGAATGTTGCTTAGGAAATATTAAGTATGCTGCTTCCTAGCTTGATATATATAAGCTGATAGGCAACATTTTGAAGTTCAAACATGTTGCAAATGTTTTGGAAGCACACAATTTTATATTTTGTTCCAACCCAAGGCATATCAGCCTATAATATTCCCTTCTACGAGGTAACATGCTCGAAGTTCAGTTCTTGTCTCAGCATGTGAAGAATATCTATTGAGTTTCTCAATGAAGATATAAATGTCACACGTTTAAAAGTTGCCAATTTCTTTTTTTATATGATTTACGTCTAGATTGTATTCCCCCAACCAATTTGTGGTATTGTTCACCAACTCAAGGACAATAGGTTACACATAGAAGCAAAAATTTACAAAAATTTTTGATTATACCCAGTTAATCCTGAATCCTAGATCCAGCTGATTTGTTCCTTGAAAAAATTTCGATTCATGACAAAATCATTGACCCAATTTTCAATGACCTTTTTGCATTTAAAGCACATTAAAATCATATTAAAATCCCTAAAAAGTGGCAAAAAAATGTAAAAAAATCATTCCAAAAACCTAAGAAACCCTACATATAACTCATGTGATCGATGAATCACTCAGAAATAGGGTTGATTCCAGGACAAAAGCAAAGTCAATGTGGAATCAACATGGAAACAATTTGTTATTTTGTCCCTTTGGTTTTCTTTTTGACCTCTAGAAAACCCTAAACAAAGGAGCAGGAGGAGGAATGGTAGTCATCAACCAAATTTGAAAGTACCTCAATCATCCCAAATTGTGGGGGGCATGGGAGATAGTGTCGATGCAGCTAATAAATTTTCTCTAAATCGTAGTTTCGATATGACCCGAGCTCTCTGCACGCCTTGCCCCATGGATTTTGATGCGATCAAATATATAATTATTATACACTAGCTTTAAAATGATAACTATTATGCACTATTATAAGTGACCCTTTAACGGGGAAGCGACGAGCCCCTATAGTTTATAATTAATATTATAAAGTAGTTTCAAAATTTAAATTATTATTGACTATTAATATATATATTAATAGTTATATAATAAACTATAAATTAAAAATAAAGTAAAATTTATAATGTATATATTTATTTTTAATATAAAGTTAATATATTCAATTATATATATATATATATATATATATATATATATATATATATATATATATATATATATATACGATTTTTAAATTAAAATTAATATATTTAATTTCATCATTAACATTGGTCTCCACTTAAAATAGTTGTCAAAACTAGTGGCTTGCTAATCTTTTACATCAACTAAACAAATGTCTTTTGTTGAATTCTACCCCTTTTTTACCAATTACCATTATGGAATATAAAGCATTGCAATTGTGGAATATGATTTGATAAACTTTCTAAAATATTGAACTACCTCTACAATATTCCTTGCCTCAATCACAATGAAACACTTCAAAATGGTTTCTACTTTTAATAAATTTCACTTTTGTTAAATTCCTCATAGTAGCTAGATCGTTGTTTGTTAAATTTTGATCTTAGTTACTTCTTAGACTTGGCTAATATTTGATCTCAGCCGTTTTAAAAAGTTAAACTGAATATTTGCCTATGTAATCATCAATATGAATATAAACAAAAAAATCTATTTTTCTATAGTTCATTTTGATCTCAGGTAATTCGTAGACTTGGCTAATATTTGATCTCACTTAGGAAACTGCTTGTGAGCATAATTGGAATGTTTTTGAATACATGCATCCCAAGAAATGCAACCATTCCAAGAAATGCAACCATCTAACACAAAAACAGATGAATGACTTGGTGTTTGTTCACCACAACCTCCACTTGAAGCTAAAGAAAGCCCAAGGTAGAAGTTTAAATAACTTGCACTCAATTGAAGTTGTATTTGTTGTGTTTTTCATTTGTAGGCAAAGACTAATTTCTACGTGGCCAAAAACAAGAACTATTGAGGAAAACTCCCCAATTGACCTTGACACGATTGATCCAAACTTTGAGTGTATAGTTGCGCCTGCTGATGATGATGTTGATGATTATGTCATTGAGCCTAATGATTTGGAAGTCATGGAAGAAGCTAGCTTTCTAACTCGTATTGTTGCAAGAGTTAGGGTAGGCACTTTCCGAGGAGAAGCATCATCAAGGCCTTGTGCCCCCTAGCATGTCATTGGCTACATTTGAATTTTTTGAACTTTGTACTTAGTTTATAGGTTGACTTTGTACAAAGTCACAAGTTGACTCTGTACAAAGTCACAAGCTATATTGTAATTGACATTTTGACATCGGTCCACATCTATGATATTGTGGTATGTGTTGTGCAATGTAATCAATGATATGAATATGAAAATCTATTTTCTACAATTAATAGGTTGAACTCTACATTTTATTTGCTCTCAATATATTTTAGGCTATGAAAATGCCTTTTAATATAAAAAATAATAATTTTTGACCTTTTCTTCAATTTTCTTATATTTTTTTGTAAATCTGATAATTTTCCCATTTTTGCTGACTTTTTCCTGATTTTTTCAAAAAATCCTAAGCCTGTGGTTTGCCAATTTATTCCCCAAACAATTCATGCTTCTATGGGCCCCCTACAAGTACACACTTGAGTACTATCATCATATAGCATCTAAAGATCTTATTACTGCTTTGAGAAGTAGTCTCTCTTGGATGTTCTTAAATGGAGCCTTCACATGTATTTAAAGTGTTTCTATCTATTCTTAATATGCTTTTTGATATTTGAGACACTTTTAGAGAAGGCATCCCTCCCTCAGCGATTTCAAAGCAGACAAGTAAATAACCTTCCATTATTTTCTCATACTTTTGTGCTTCTGTAATCAATGATATACCTTTGTGAACTTGCATACTATTGCTCTGTAATATATTCCTCTTGTGTGTTTTATATGACCTAAGAAATCTTGGTGTGTTTCATCTAACTTGTGTAAATATACAGGAAATGCATCTGGTGGAAGTTGGGGTATTTCTTCAATTTTTGGAACTAGTGAGTCTCGTGCTCCCACTAGAGAGAATTCAGTGCACAAGACATATAATGATCCTGTTCATAGTATATATCCCATGTTTTCCAAAATTCAATTGCAGGAAGTAAGTTTGTAGAACGTATGTATTTAGTTGGATGATTGAGTGTTTTTAACGCACACTGTTAATCTTTGATGCTTTTATCAGCCACCTGCCATATTGAGACCTACAGAAGCACAAACAGATCATGAGCTTGTTGAAATAACTGTAACAAAATTACTTGTGAGGTCATATTACAATATTGTTAGGAAAAATATCCAGGATGCTGTACCTAAAGCTATCGTGCACTTTCTGGTAATGATTATGTTTTAGAATGATAAGTTTATGGATGCCCATCAGTTCACCTGTTCTGCAACATTTCATTTGTCTCATTGCATTGCAATAAGTCAATCTCTGGAACAGTTGATGCAACAGGCTTGCCTAGGGCTCAAGGATTTCAACCGTCAATGTTTGCAAATGCAAGTGATGAATATGGTGCGTTTGGACCCCAGTCTTCCAATATTCCTTATTTGGGCACAACAAAGAATACAAAATCTCGGAAATCTTCTTATTCAGGCGAGCAACCATCTTTTGTTCCACTTAAACATTCTGGCTAAGGGTGGATGACTTTCTTTTTCTGTTCTGGAGCAGGTTATACCACTGCCAGTCTGTGAGCCTTTCAAAAATTTGTTATTTAGTAGTTCTAGTTAATATTAGATTTGTGTCTAGTTGACATTTTTAAGACATAGATTGCTCTTGCAATCTGGTTCGGAAATGAAGATGACAGATTAATTTCAAGGTGTTAATGTGTACCCTTGTGCTCACTGTCATTTTTGAACGTCAATTGGCCATCCTTTGTATTCGTAAAGATGACTGGAAATTGTGTTAATAATCACAGTGGTTATTTTATGATCCATTGATATTCTAGCGAGATTTTCATGCAGCAGGATCTAGTTAGTTTTTTGGCTTACAGCTTGGGCTTATCGGGGATTTAAGATTCCAGGGCAAGTAAATGGTGGTCTCTTGATGGTTCAATGTAATGTCCCCTGCTAACTTAACAATAACAAATACAAATAAAAATAAAGAATAGATAATGATTTAAGAAGTTTTGGCTATTCCCAATACATATTACAAATTTGATCATATTATTACTTCTTGTTTTGAGAAGGAGAAGACATTGGAGACAGACCAAAGCACTTAGAGACCATTAATAGACTCCCTCAAAGTTCAGACTCAGCCTTTAACCTGTCTTGAGCTGAAGCTCTCAAGGTTAAAGATTAGCTGGTCCCCACCCTATCTTGGGAGCTATCCTATTGGATTTAGACTGCCCCTCTTTGGTGGCCTCTGCCTTCCATTCTCATGTAAGAAGTAGTAATTGGGATCAATTTCATATTATGTTTTGGTTATCCTGATTATCTTAAATTTCAAAGAATCTACTATCAATTGTTTACAACCGATTATTTAAATATTTATGATTAATAAATTCATTACTCACAGTTCTATGACTGCTGTTCCAGTGCTAGCAAGCATCAACTGGTGGCCTTCTTACTTATGGTAGGACTCAATATTGATCCCCCTTTTCTTATCTCAATGTTTCTTGTTGTGCTTCTTGAATGGCTCCTGAAACTGTATCTATACCTGTAATGTCCAGAAGATGCGTCTTATGCTTTGCCAGAAGTCGTGACTTATGTCTTTCCAAATCGCGGCTCATGCTTGCACCGTTTGTTAATGAAGTGGGTTCATAACCGGGCGATTATCCTTATTGCTTAATACACCGTGTCAACATTGCTTGAAGAATGTTTGGGTATCGTGTGAGATATATAAGAGTATTAACCGCGTCGGGCAGATGATATATGCAAAATATTGTTTGCGATTTAATATATTTATTAATATATTCTTTTTGTTATTGTGTAGGTTTCCCTTGTTAATTTTATTTGCCAATTACGAAGAAATTGATATAACATTAATCAATATAATAATTATTTAATTATTAATTTATTATTGATAACATTGACTAACATAATTAATATATAATTATTCAATTATTTATTTATTGACAATATATAATTTTTTATCATTAATTTATCAATTTCCTAATTGTCAAAGTATATCACTGTCCTCCCCTCCTAAATTTGCTTGTCCTCAAGCAATTTAAGGTTTGGATGTTCAAAAATATCTGTTCCTTCCCAAGTTGCATCTTCCTCAGGCAGGCCTTTCCATTTGATTAGGTATTCTGGAATGATTTTATTTCTTAACTTTTTCTCCTTCATATTGAGGACTCTTTCTGGTTCCGGGATAAGTTTCCCTTCGTCATCAATTCGGGGTAATTCTTCACATGGAGTGATCTGTTGTCCAAGGACTCTTTTTAGCCGTGATACATGGAAGACATTGTGGATCCTGCTATTCCTAGGTAACTCAAGTTCGTAGTCTACTTCACCGATTTTCCTTACAACTTTGTATGGTCCATAGAACCTCGGCTTAAGTTTTTCTGCTCCACTAGTTTTTATTGATAATTGCTTATAGGGTTGTAACCTTAAGAAAACCCAATCCCCAACTTCAAATGCTCACTTGGTTCTTTTCCGATCGGCATAAATATTTTGTTGGTTCTATGTATGGTGTAGGTTATCTTTAAGACTTCTCATAATGTCCATGTTTTGTTGCACAAAATCTCTAGCTCCAGGTACCTTGCTTTCTGGGAGAATTAGACTCCCAAAAGAAGTGGCTTCATAACTATATAATGCCTTGAATGGGCTCATTCCAATGGAAAGATGATGTGTGTTATTGTAACAGTGCTCACCCAAGTGTAGCCATTTTACCCATGCATTTTGTTGGCCTGTGACGTAATTCCTCAAATACCCTTCTATCAATTTATTTACAATTTCTGTTTGTCCGTCGGTTTGAGGATGATAGCTTGTACTTGGTGTCAATTCCGTACCTGTCAACCAAAAAAGTTCTTGCCAAAACATGCTTAGAAATCGGCTATCTCTATCGCTAACAATGTTTTTTGGTAATCCATGCAATCTGAAAACTTCTTTGAAAAAAACTTCTGCAACTTGAGGTGCTCTATATTCTATAGATATGGCCATGAAGTGTGCATATTTGGTCAACCGATCTACCAATACGTATATACAGTATTTTCCTTGTACTTTGGGGAGGCCCACTATAAAGTCCATGGAGATGCTTTCCCATTTTGGATTAGGTATGGGTAAGGGTTGAAGTAATCCGGCCGAGTGTGTTTGTTCTATTTTATTTCTTTGACATATCATGCATTCTTGAACATATTTGAGTATGTCCTTAAGTCCCTTCCAAGAATACCTTTCCCTTATTTGTTTGTATGTTTTGTAATACCCCTGGTGTCCTACTAGGGGGTTGTCATGAAATTCTTTGGTGATGATTGCTTTCATTTTTGAGCTGGGTGTGAGATAAACTCAATTTTTATAGAGGATAACTCCTTCTACCACCTTGTAATCTTCACTTGGTATGTGACCTTCCATGATATTGCTGGCATGGGAATCCTTGGTATATTATGCAATAATGGAGTGTTTCCAGTTCACTGTGATATTTGTTATGATACACAAGTAGGGCCTTCTGGATAGTGCATCGACTACTATGTTATTCTTCCCTTTTACATATTCTATGTCGAAGCTATAAGCCTATAATTTGCTCACCCATTTTTGTTGACGGTCGTTAAGACCTTTCTATTTTAGGAAGAATTGTAGGCTATTGTGATCTGTTTTGACTAAAAACTTCCCACAAACCAAGTATTGTCTAAACTTTTCCAATGCGTGCATAATCGCCAACATTTCTTTGTCATAGATAGAATAGGATCTTTCGGTGGGGTGGAGCTTCCTACTTTCAAAGGCAATTGGGTGTTTATTTTGCATGAGGACAGCTCCGATGCCTTCTCCTGATGCATCACATTGTAGCTCAAATGGTAGAGAGAAGTCAGGGACAGCTAGTACCGGACATGAACTCATGGTATTTTTGAGCTCTTCAAAAGCTTGTTGGGCTAGTTCATTCCATCCAAAAATCCCTTTTTTTGTCAAATCTGTGAGGGGTGCGGCTAATTTTGAGAATCCTTTAATGAACCTCCTATAGTAACTGCAAAGCCCCAAAAAGCCCCTTAATTGGGTAGAGGTTTTGGGTTTAGGCCACTCTTTAATAGCTTTGATCTTTTCCTCGTCCACACTTACTCCCTGTTTGCTGATCTTGTGGCCTAGGTATAAAATTTCCTTTAGACCAAATTCGCATTTCGAGGATTTGGCATAAAGTGACTTTTGGTCAAGAATTTTCAGTACCTCATCAATGTGCTTAAGATGATCCTCCCAAGTTTTACTATATATGAGGATATCATCAAAAAATATTAATAGAAATTTTCTAAGTTGCTTCCTAAAGGTATGATTCATACAGGACTTAAATGTTGTAGGAGCATTGGTTAACCCAAAAGGTAAGACCAGAAATTCAAAGTGTCCATAGTGACATCTGAATGCTATTTTTGGAATGTCCTCCTCTCTCATTCTTATTTGATGATATCCAGACCTTAAGTCAATTTTTGAGAAGTATTGGGCTCCATGGAGTTCATCAATAAGTTCATCCACTCTAGGAATTGGATAACGATTCTTGATTGTCTTTTTATTCAAGGCTCTATAATCAATGCACATTCTCATTGTTCCATCTTTCTTTTTGACCAGTACAACTGTTGATGCAAACGGACTAGAACTTGGTTGAATGTGGCCCATCTCTAATAATTCATTTATAGTCTTTTCTATTTCTTCCTTGAATTTTTGTGGATGTCAATATGGAGTGGTGATTATTGGTTGTGCTCCTTTTTCCAATTCTATGATGTGTTCAAATCCTCTTTTGGGGGGTAATCTTGGAGGGATGTCATCAAAAACCTTCTTGTGCCTTTTTAAGATTGGTTCTATATCAGTGTGTGTAGCCTTTTCTTGAGAGCTATTTTTGTCGAGAATCATGCATTGTTCTGCCCATTCGCCTTTTCCTTTCCTAAAAATTCTCTCCATCCTTTTACAAGAGACCATCTTTGGGGAGCCGCTAGGAAGCCCCTTTAATGTTACTTCCTCTCCTTCATGTTGGAGCCGAATGGTTAAATTTGGTAGATCAAACATAAAGCATCCCAAGGAATATATCCATGGAGTGCCCAGAATTATGTCAGCATCCAAGGGTACTACGTAGAAATCTTCCTGAATGAGGTATTTTCCCAAGATTACTTTTAGTTGGGGTACTATCTTGGTGCACTCCACCATGGCTCCTGTTGCAGTTGCTACTGTGAAACCCTCGAAATCTTTAGTTTCTAATTTCCTTTTTGTCACCAACTTCTCATCTATGAAGTTATGGGAAGCTCCTCTATCAACTAAAATAACGACCTTTTGTCTTTTAAGGCTGCTTTTAATGCAGAAGGGATGATGTTTGGTGGTTTGGGTGATGGTAGCCAAAGTCACTCTTTCTTCATCATCATACTTGATTCTTTTGTTAGGATTTTCTTCACTTTCCACTTTTGATGTTACTTCTAGTTGGTGGGCTTGACTCTTACATTTATGGCCAGGTTCCCATTTCTCATTGCATTTATAACATTCTCTTTTATTGTTTAACCCTCTCTTATGATAGTTATGCCCTCTTTCCCAAGGTTCTTGACATTTGAAGCATAAGTTCTTCCTTTTCAGATCATTCTGATTTCGATCGTCCCTATGGTGGTGGTCTTTTTTATGAAAGTTTTTTACATGATCATTTGATGTTTTATTAGTGGATGATGTTTCTAAGTTCAGGGCTCTTTCTATTGCATCATCTAAGGTGGTTGGTTTGAATGCAGCTACTAGCCGTTTGATGGATTCTTTTAGTCCATCCACAAATAGATAAGTTAATTTTTCCTCATCCAGACCTGTAACACCTGTTGAAATTCTTTGGAACCTGCGAATATATTCTTCCATTGTTCCTGTTTGCCTTTGTTGAGTTAATTCTCAGAAGTCTTTTTGAGGGTGTTTACGGTCAAACCTTTTTATTAACTTTTGTGAGAATTCTTCATAAGAAGTTATATTTTTGTAACCTTGGGTATCGATGCCATGGTACCACCAATCATGGGCTGCATCTTCTAAATGTAAGATGGCGAATTGGATTGCGTCTTCTTCGGTCATGGAGTTGAGGTTCAAGAAGGTGTTTAGTTTTTGCAGCCATCCGTGGGCTGTGATTTTTCCAGATCCATTAAAGTTGGGAATGGTAACCTTATTCACCTTGTGTTTTAAGTCCCTATTATTTTGGTCTCTCTCTCTCTCCTAGGAGCTTTTGATCTCTTTTCTTCACAATAATCTCTAAAGGACACACTCCTCCTTATTTCAGAACTTAGTTTTGAGTATGCTTCTGTTAATTCTTCTGTGTTGCTAGGGGGGTGATTATTCCCTTCTTCTTCCCTCAGTGTATCCTTCCTTGGTAGAAAGGAAGGGTTTCTTATTCTTGGGGTGGATGTCCTGCTATTATTTTCAGATTGATTTGTATTAATATCTCTTCCATTGGGGTGTGATCTAAGATCGTTAATTGAAGCATTCATATTTTTCAAGGCCTCCATGAGGACCTAGGCTCTTTCATTTTGTTCCATTAGTGTTTTGGTTGTTATTTCCATGAATGATCTCATTTCTCCACCCGTTAATTCATCCATTGTATTATTAGTTTTTGTTACTAGTTTCCTTCTTTCTCTTTCTAGTTCTCTTTGAGCCCTTTGCATTAACTATGTTTCCACAGGGTGGCAAGAAAGATGCTCTGATACCACTTGTAATGTCCCTTGCTAACTTAACAATAACGAATAGAAATAAAAATAAAGAATAGATAATGATTTAAGAATTTTTGGCTATTCCCAATACATATTACAAATTTGATCATATTATTACTTCTTGTCTTGAGAAGGGAGAAGACATTGGAGGTAGACCAAAGCGCTTAGAGACCATTAATAGACTCCCTCAAATTTTATAGACTCAGCCTTTAGCCTGTCTTGAGCTCAAGCTCTCAAGGTTAAAGATTAGCTGGTCCCCACCCTATCTTGGGAGCTATCCTGTTGGATTTAGACTGCCCCTCTTTGGTGGCCTCTGCCTTCCATTCTCATGTAAGAAGTAGTAATCAGGATCAATTTCATATTATGTTTTGGTTATCTTGATTATCTTAAATTTCAAAGAATCTACTATCAATTGTTTACAACTGAATATTTAAATATTTATGATTAATAAATTCATTACTCACAATTCTATGGCTGTTGTTCCAATGCTAGCAAGCATCAACTGGTGGCCTTCTTACTTATGGCAGGACTCAATACTGATCCCCCTTTTCTTATCTCAATGTTTCTTGTTGTGCTTCTTGAATGGCTCCTGAAACTATATCTATACCTGTAATGTCCAAGAGATGTGTCTCATGCTTTGCTAGGAGTCATGACTTATGTCTTTCCAAATCGCGGCTCATGCTTGCACCGTTTGTTAATGACGCGGGTTCATAATCGAGCGATTATCCTTATTGCTTAATACATCGTGTCAACATTGCTTGAAGAATGTTTGGGTATCGCGTGAGAGATATAAGAGTATTAACGGCGTCGGGCAGATGATATACACAAAACATTGTTTGCGATTTGATATATTTATTAATATATTCTTTTCGTTATTGTGTAGGTTTCCTTTGTTAATTTTATTTGCAAATTACAAAGAAATTGATATAAAATTAATCAATATAATAATTATTTAATTATTAATTTATTAATTAGTTATTGATAACATTGACTAACATAATTAATATATAATTATTCAATTATTTATTTATTGACAATATATAATTTTTTATCATTAATTTATCAATTTCCTAATTGTCAAGGTATATCACATTCAACCTCACACTTTGTGAATATCATATTGGGGAAATATTTTGTTTAATAGTATTACTTATTAAAAATTAACTTAATGCAAAATCATACTACCTGTTCGTACCATACTAGCAAAAATCTTTCTTGGAAATAATTTGGCAAACCAAAAGATGTAGATTTTTTCAAAATTTGGGAATCCAAAAATGCAGGGAAAGAATTGAAAGAATGAAAATTTTAAATGTAAAGCAATGCAATTACTAATTGTCTACACATAGAGAAAGTGAAGAGAAATAAGAGTTTACACCATGAATATTTGAATATGTTTTTATCATTAGCTTTCAAATCACTTATTGACATAAATAGTAAAAGCTTAATTTTTATTTTATTGATGTATAGGAGGGAAACATGTGTGTAAACAATTGATGAAACTGCATGACCTATCATAACTAAATGATGCTAAATAATGTAATTACTAACACAACTAATTGAATAGTTATGCCATGAGTACTTACAACAACTTCCCCTCTGCTGTCTTTTGACCCTAGGAAAGATGTAGCTCCGAGCTATGTTCTTAAACTCTCAGTTCTAAACTCTCGAATCATAGTCTTGAATTTCTCAACGATGATCCCTAAGAGATACGATAGATCTCTATTATTGTTCAATGATCATGAAAGGTTATAATTCTTGATCATATACTTTGAAGCTTACTGAACAGTAAACCATATTGAGCTCAACACCAAATTTTGAACTTGTCTCCATAATGAAACTTCACAACACATGCATTCTTAAAAATTGTTAGCATTTAAAAAAGGAAAAAATAAAAAAAATAAAAAAATAAAACATGCTTCTCATGGAGATTACCATCTCAAAGTGAGAAGTTGACTTGAGATGATGGAAGTTCCTCCATCATCCAATGTTGCTAGCCTCCAAAATGATCTTTTTTTTTATATAGTTTATCCATTTGATGTCTTTGATGTCTTTGGGGGCATCATTAGATGTTGCAAAAAGAGACTTGATTATTGTAGTTTGGATGACACATTTTCTTTCCCTAGTTTGTGCCACCAAGACTATTATTGCATATAGTCCAAAATAAATAATGGAAACATGTATCTTGTGAATTGAATTGTATCAAAGATGGGTATAAGAACACTCTTTTCTATTGCGACACCACTCCCTTGATACGAAAATACAGAGAAAGAGAAGCCCACCATGACTATCTACCTCTTTTCAAAGATCATGGTAGTGGTGACAATCATTCTTTTTTTCTGGCTTTACGTGCATATTTATTAAGATGATTTAATGCACATAAAATAACTACATTCATGTAATACCCCTCCCAGAGTTTGCTTTCAGTTTATATGACCTGACTCTTTTAGACCACTTTTCATGTGTATTAGATCCTCTGGTAGATTTAATGTTATTTATGTTATGGTTTTATTGACCCCATATTTGCATGTGTATGGTTAACACATATGTTTTACTTTTTTGTTTGACGTACCTGATGTGGTTAAGGGACGAAGTCATTGTTACTTGCTTGTGATATTCACACAATCGACCGATCCCCACCATTGTTTGTTATATATATATATATATATATCACGTATCGGGCATCGACTTCCCTAAATTACCAGGATGAGTGTGACCTATCACATTATCTCAATGGTAAGAGAGGGGAGATAACATCCATGTTTAAATCCCAACCTAAGCCATTAATTGTTCTAAAATAGTGGACAAATATTTTATCTGCTACCCTCCAAATTCGTCAAGGCGACATCATTCGTGAACCCTTTCTTTGAGCGTGATAATTACTTTATGAGTTTAGTCAATTTTTTTCTTAGTGTTTTTTGGTCAAGTGTCTTAATGTGAATTTTGTGTTATTGATGCATTAAAGATTTAATTAAGATTAATTATGAGATTACAATTATTATATCTTATGAATATGGAAATATTAAATATAAGGATTTTTAATTAATGAGAATTAATTATAAATCGTTGATTATTTAAAAGACTTAATTAAAAGTCTAATTATGAAAATAAATATTTAGTTTTTTTTTTTTTAGGAAAAAGTGGTGTAACCACCATATTTTATTAATTTGGTTCAATAACTCCCCCGTGGAAGAACCAGTAAGAAACCCCGGGATCATAGTTATATACATGCATATATCTGAGGATATATAAATACATAAATATTACATATTTTGAGCAATATGTCAATATGTCTTATCCAGTTTTAGATCATACTCCAAAAAGCCTTCAAAAGTGCCCTAATGATGGCGACATGTACAATACGCCGATTGTGTGATTTTTTCCTATGACAACAACATTTTATACATCTAACCACCGCCAAACTCCAAGCTAGTCAGATGTGTATTAAGGTCAGGGACCCGCAAAAGAGCTTGCGGGCTACCAGAGAAGACGCAAGGAAGATGTGGATTTGGCAGCTCCATGATGTCTAACATAGCATTAACTTGAATTCTAACTTTGTTTGCCAAGTGAAACCCCAAACGCCTCTTCGAGAATCGAAGTGCATTTTTTGCGAATTGAGCATCTTGCGAACAGAGGGAGCGTTTAATAATTTCATAGATTAGAAAGCAATCATGATTTGAGAGCAGCTCATGATGCGAAAATAGTCCACCAACTAGCGCCAAACCATCCCATAGTTCATACTGCTGAACAGCCCTCGAGAGCGCATTGTGAGCTAGCAAAGACACCAAAGACATTGACTGGGATAAGTCCATCACGTTGCAAATGCTCCACGAATGAGAGTCCAGTATTTCTTCCCCAACAACTAGTTGAATTGCATCCCTTATTGCTTGCGACTGGCATATAAACATTAATGAAAATGAGCCCTCATTGATGTGAGATGGCAGAGCCTCTTCCAAAAGTTCCAATCGCATCCTAACTCTGTAATTTCTGGGCATGACTTCATGGTGATAGCAGGCACACTATCTGCATTACATCACCTGACTAACCCGCAAATCCATTGGCTCCTAGCTTGTAACTCGACAATGAGTGATGGATATGATCAAAAGGCCACATATTTGTAGTTGTAATAAATTGCCAAGTACAGCCAAAATAAAATCAAGATATCCCAAGTGTGAGAGAGATTATGCATAAGTTTCAATGTCATTTTTGGAACTTGGGATTCTGCCAATAGTACACTAATTAAAATTTCTCAACCACAAACACATGTGTGCCGATGAACTTGCAGATGGGGAAATAGATATGCCTGCACAAATGATACATAAGCAAGTTGTGCTTTTATTAAAAGTTATTAAAATTTATATCTACTATGTACTTCTCACATGCCAAATACTATGGCATATGAAAACTGTTCGCGCCTCCCATTAAACACACAAATGGAATTGTACTTGGGGCAAATACATAAACCATTTATGCATACATCTATTAAAGAACAAACTTCACATCCGGACATTTGAGGCATCAACTGCACATGACACTATTTCTCGACTATAGATTTCTTTCAACTTGGCATCGTGATTAATAATTGAATAATCATTAATAGCCACCAGTTCATACCCATCACAACCTTTGTTTTCCAAATGGTCTGCTAGTCTATTACCCTCTCTAAGCATGTGAGAGATCTGAACTTCTTGAAATGAATCTAGTAACAGCCAAATCTGCTGAAGGATGTATGATAGTTTCCAGTTATGGGATATTCTAGTTATACATGCTGATATAATCACTATTGAATCTCCCTCTATTTGAATCTATCAGAAGCCTCCATTTTTTGCTAATATTAGACCTTCTAATAATGCCTTGGCCTCAGCCATATTGTTTGTGCCATCAGGAAGTGTGCAACATTTTACTGCTAGTAATATTCCTTGAAAATTCCAGATACAAATTTCCACCCCTGATTTACCTGGATTCCCTCTTGAGGAGCCATCGAAGTTAATCTTGCTAAACCCTTTGGATGGCACTATCCACTTAATCCCTTCTCTATCCAACATTTTATTTGGTTTTGGTTGATAACACCAACCAAAAGGAGCATGTATTTGTTTCCACTCTTGCAATATAAACGAGTCCCATGATGTCATAATTAGATTATGTTTAAGCTTATTATGACTAGCATTAACTAGTTCTGATATCGATCTTTCTATTTGAGCTGTGACCACTTGGATTGTCAAAAATTGTCTGCGAAAGATTCTTTTATTTCTCTCCCACCAAATTGCCCAGACCACTATTGCTGGAGTGCACTTCCAAATTGCTGAAAAAAGGGAGGATGAATATAGTTGTGGCCATGAGTCAAATAGGTCCCTTAGCTTGCATGGAAGAGGAGTGGGATATTGTAACTTTCTAAGGACAAAATGCCAGCATTCTTGAGCAAATTCACAATTTAAGAATAGGTGGTCTATGTCTTCTTGATGATTATCACAATGTAGACAATTAAAAGGCTGAGCTATATTAAGTCTCTGAAGCTGCTCGCTTGTTAATGCCCTATTATTCAAAGCTAGCCAAGAAAAGCATCTTGCTTTTGGTAATGTTAGATTATTCCAGCAGAAGGAATAAGCTCGGGATGGTTGCTTGGTTGCGTCTCTTTGCTGAATAAGTTTATATCCATCCTTAATATTAAAATTCCCATCTGCCCTTGGTGCCCAAATCAAAGTATCCTCCAAGTTTGATAAGTAGATCAGTCTTTGAGACAAGATTTTCTAAAATAATTGAATCTGTTGTGGTGAGAGAGGTAGCTCTTGGAGGTCTTTCCAAATTACTTTCCTTGAGTGTAGGCATATAGCAGATACATATCCAATTAAGTGAATACCCCAAACATTTTCTGCTATAGAGATAATATCCTCCATTCCAATGTCATTTTTACTAATCAAAGGTGGTGCCCCACTCCATGAGTCATGCCAAAACTTGACTGATTGACCATTATTGACTTCCCATGTAATATACTTGCATATTAAATCTCTGGAAGAGATCATGAAGTCCCAAATGGCTGACCCTTTAGGGGGGTCAGATACCGATATAATTCTAGCTGGGTTAGAATCATCTAAGTACTTGGCTTGCATAATTTGGCACCAAATATTATGTGGCTTAGAATACATTTGCCATACTAATTTGCCCCCAAATGTTATGTTCTGCTTTTGTAGATCATGAATCCCTGCCCCACCCAGCTACTTAACTTGTGCCAATTTCTCTATCAAGACTAAAGGGATTTTCTTTACTCCGTTCATGTTCCCAGTCCATAGAAAATCTCTAATCAGTTTCTAAATTTTTTGAATGACCGACATAGGAGCCTTGAGGACTGATAAGTAATAATTGGGGATTGTTGAGAGAACTATTTTGATTAAAAGTATTCTACCTGAGAGAGACAGCCACCTTGCTTTCCATGCAACCACCCTGGCTTTAATCCTTTCGATGATTGGTGTCCAATAACTAATTTTATTTGCCCCCATGAAAAATGGGATACCAAGGTAGACTGATGGAAGAAAATCCATTGAAAATCCAAGAAGGTTAACAATTTTATTAGATACAATTTGATTTGTATTAAACAAATATATCTTGGATTTGAGAGGATTAACTCTCTGATTTGATGCTATAGTATACAGGTCCAAGGTTTCTTTGATTTTCCTGGCCTCCCTGATGTTTGATGTACCAAATAATAATGTATCATCAGAGAAAAGTGAGTGAGTCACTGAAATATTTGTTTGACCAATTTGCACACCCAGCCACTTGCTTGACGCTTTCTTCCGAAGTATGAACCTACTAAATGTCTCTACCATTAAAATGAATAAGACTGGTGATAAAGGATCCCCCTGCCTAACTCCTTGTGTAGATGAAAAATAACCCACTGGAACACCATTTATCAAAATTGAAAAAGATGCACCCGAAACACAAGCTTTTACCCATTTACACCAACTTCTTGAAAATCCAAATTTTTGTAGGACCTTAATGAGGAAATCCCAGCTAACTTTGTCATATGCTTTCATCATGTCCAGTTTAATAATGAAATGTGCTGATTTAGTATTGTGGATAGAATGAAGAACTTCATGAGCCACTAGAGCTCCTTCCATTGTCTCTCTACTTGGAACGAAGCCCCCTTGTGGATGCAAGACAATCTTAGGGATAAGGTACTGCATCCTTAAATAAATAGCCTTTGTGATGATTTTATAGATAGTATTGCATAAGGATATCGGTCGGAAGTCTGCAAATGTCTTTGGATTTTGCACTTTTGGAATAATGGCTATATTAGTGGTGTTGAAGTTTTTCAACATGGTCTTGCTGGTCCTTGATTCTTCTATAACATCCAATAATTCCCATCCAATCCAGTCCCAGCATACTTGAAAGAATAGAGCAGTAAAGCCGTCTAGGCCTGGGGCTTTGTTCGGAGGCAAGGAAAAGACCACTTTTTTAAATTCCTGAATGGTAAATGGAGCCATGAGTTTTAAATTTTCCACTGTTGAAATCATGTTGGGGATTTCCTCTAGCAGTTCCTCCATTGGAGGTGGCAGTGGACAAGCAATGGCAGGAGGGGCTAACAAATTTTGAGAAAATCTGACCCCTTCATCTTGTATGCTTTGAGGTTCTAACAATAAGATGCCATTGTCAGCTTTGGTTATAGAGAGAATACGATTGCTCGCTGTTTTTAATTTAGCTGACGCATGAAAGTATTTTGTATTTCTATCCCCCTCTTTTAGCCAAAGTTCTCTTGACTTCTACCTCCAGTATTCCTCTTCTCTGAGCTGCATATTTCCTCCCACTCCTGTACTAGACTTTTCTGAGTAGCGAAGGAGTCATTATTCATCCCTTTTTTTATAATAGTGTTATATATGTCCTCTAATTTGGCCTTGACTGTTTCTTTCTCTTTAAAAATATTCTTAAATATCATCTCATTCCATTTCTTGATCCAATATTTGGTGAGCTTCATCTTGTGTGCAAACTGGTACATTTTAGTTCCATCTATCGCGGGCACTGAATTCCAACAATGCTTAAGTGAATTCAAAAAACTTGGGTGGCGTAACCATATTCTTTCAAACTTGAATGATGGTCTATGTTGGAAATCTTGTTTTGCTACTACCATGTACAAATGCAGACAAATTGGGAAATGATCTGAACCTGGTTGTGGTAGAATTTCTGAGTGAAATGTAACATTGACTAATTTCCAGCATTGGGAGAGGAGAAATTTGTCTAATCTTATCGCTATTTGAGAGAAGTCTGCCCTTTTGTTAGTCCATGTAAATGACCCATTTGATGGCACAACATCCATTAGGCCATTATCTTCAACAAAATTTGCAAAGTCTTGAAGTGTCCTCATTGGTGGACAAATTCCACCCATTTTTTCTGACAATTTTAAAATGGCATTAAAATCCCCCCCCATTATGATATGCGTGTCTGATTGAAGTTGTAAAAATTGAGTAATCTCTGACCACAATCTCAATTTGTCTTGGGTTGCTGTGGGCCCGTAAACATTAAACAATTATATTTTAGTATCAAAACATTCCAATCTGATAGCTTGCCAATTATCTTTCTTCTCAATAATTTGGACTTGAAAAAGATTAGTATCCCAGAGGATAGCTAGCCCACCTGATGCACCTATCGCTGGACTATGAACAACATTCCATTTTGTCCATTTCCCAATAGTTTTGTTAAAAACCTCATCTGACATCTTTGTTTCTTGAAGTAGTATAATATCCACTTTTATAGAATCAATTTCTAGCTTGATTCTATTTCTTTTGTTAGAGGCATTGAGTCCTCTGACATTCCAAGATGCTATCTTCATTGCTGACAAGGAGAACCTTTTGTTCTCCTCGTCAATCTTTTGGAAGGTGTGAACTTCCCATCTAGTGTTGATTGAATTCCAGCTTCGATTTCTTCTTTGACTATAGTACTTTTAGGCTTTCTACCTCTTTTTTTTGGTGGAGCCTTGGCTTGTGCTTGATGTAATGGTGATTGCTCAATTGATAGTGACATATTAGGGTCAAAAGCCATAGGACCTGCTCCTACAACACAAGTGGTATTGTTTGGGCCATCACATATTTCCTGATTAGTCCCATCAATAACCGAATCTGGATCAGCATGCAATTCCTGGTCATATCCTGCTAGGTTTTCCTCTGATGTAGGAAATGTGTTACTCTGTATCCATTCTATAATGTGGGAGTGAACAGTCTTCTCTAATTCAAATGGAGGCACCAACATACTAGCTGCATTCTTGTAGTCTTTATTATGGTCGATGGATATAGATTCTCTCTGCCCATTAACTCTCCCCTTAGATTGACTGGTAGAATCTGAAGAAGAAGAGCCTTTAGAATCCGTACTGAGCTCATTTACCACTCGAGCCTTATTGTTGTCACTTTGCTAGTGCATGTTTAGAATCTAATGCTCTTCAAGCGGTTGCATATTCTCTTCTACTGGAATAGTGGTAAAACCATCACTCAGGCATTTATGTTGATCTTGTTTGTTGTACACACCTTCATACTGAAGGATCCCCTCTTCTTCTACTATTTCATATATTATTTTGGTAGCTAGGTCTGTCAATAACTCTTCTGAAATTTTCCCAGCTCGTAGATTTACCAACACCTCTTTATCAAACACATCATTTGTAATTGGATTTGTAGCAAGAGAATCTGAAAACATTAAGTGTTGTACTATGTCATCGTGACTGAAACTTGAGTCTTCTGATTTATTCCAATCTAATAAGGCAGGCTGCTTGGAGGCACTCAAGAACACCATAATGATACTTATAGCCCAATAAAAGTAGATAGAAGCTTCATATGGGTAAATCTTTTTAGGCAACACTTCAAAAGAGTATGGTGAAGAAGATTTCAATTCCACTTGCTGAGGGATATGTGATATGGAGCACTAGAAAGGATTTGTATAGAAGTTATCAGATACCCTCAATTGGGTTAATGGCTGGGATTGGCAATGAGTTGTGAAATGCCCTAATTGATGTTGATATAACATGATAGTCTCCTCATTTTGAAGATGAATTTTCTGATCCCACTTCCCCCATTTGGATTTTAGGGAAATACATTTTGGCAATTTAGAAGTCCCATCATGAAGGATACACACTCTAACTTCTTGGTGCAGCACCTCAAATGGTATTAGGTCATGCTTAGCAAAGATACCAAGCTGATTAGCAATGATTTCTACTATGTCCAGATCTCTGAATTCTAAAGGCAAGATTGGCAAGGCAATCCAAATGGGGAAGAAAAGTGGAGTTCTATCTTGTAGTTTTAGATTAGGAGTCCATACTGCAGTAAAGAGTCCAACTCCTTTGCACAACCAAAGTTTGATCTTGTGTATCCCATCCCTCATAACAGAGTTTTCAAATTTAGCAAGAAAATAACCCAACTCAATATTTAACCAAAAAACATCAATTAACCCTGGCCAATTGTCAAAGGCCCAAATTTTAATATCATCAATACATAAGCCTGTTCTCGAAAATGTACCTATTAATGCTATATTTTTGAGATGATGAATTTGATCTTGAAGCAGATGATCTGGAAAGGATATTGATGTATAATCACGAGTCTCAGTCCCCTGTTGAGTTGCCTTATGAAGAGTGCTCTGCTTAATCTGCCAAACTTGAATAGGTTTCTTTGGATTGAAAGGGGCTCTATTTGTTGTGACCTGATGAGATTGCCCAGTATGTTGATTTGATATTTGCTTCGTAACCCTCAAATCTCCCTATTTTTTAGCAGGACCCTGATTATACCGTATGGCTATAGGCGATCCCGGTGGCATCCCTTCACAAATGTCCAGTATTTCTTGCTTGTGGAAGCGCTGATATCTACCCTGAGCTCTTTGTCTTGGCAAGAAGAGATTACATCCCACCTCATGAATAGAATGTGCATTGTTAAAAGGGGCTTTGAGATGTTGTACTACCTTATTGAAACCCTCCTTCCTTTGCAACCCAGATTGGGGCTTTACTAGTGCGTTAATGAATCTAGGATTCACAAAAAAAGGCTTAGCTGGTTGGACTGTTACTTTTCCACTAAATATTTTCATTATGTCATCAGGATCAAAACAGGTAGCAGTGTTGCCCTTCACCCAATTTTTCTATGCAAACGGGACCGATTGAAAATGTGGAGGGTGAGAGGGCTGATGGGAAACCTTACCATAGTGTGACAAATCTTGTTGCAGTTGGTACTGATCAAACACCTGCTTTTGTGATGGAAGCTGCTGCCTGGCCCCATATGGATATCATTGTCTGCCTTCCCCTCCATCGAATCCGCTGAACTCTCTGCTGGATACTCCCCTCTTCCCCGCATGATCGCATGGCATTTTTTTACCTCTTGCGATCATACGACCTCGATCATGGGAGTGGCTATTTTCTGGATATCGTTGTCTGCCTTCCCCTCCATCGAATTCGATGGACTCTCTGTTGGATACTCCCCTCTTCCCCGCATGATCGCATGGTATTTTTTTACCTCTTGCGATCATGCGACCGTTTTGAAATTTCATTTCTCCCCGCATGGTATTTAATATTTAGTTATTTATATTAAATCAAAATTAAAATTAAGTGTTTAAATAATATAAATTGATATTAATTATCAAGTTTCTTATCAAGTGGTGCTAAAGATATTAATTATAATTAAAATATAATCATGTGATTATATCTACATTAGTTAAAAGGAATTGATTTATCAATTCTAAATTAGAAGGTTGAGTTAAGAGACTTAAGAGAGATTAGTTATAATTCTTTTTAATAAATTAATGGATTGATATTTAATTATCAATTTGCATATTATTAATATGCTCAAAATATTAATTGTCAATTAAATATTATTGTGCAATTAGAGTTGCACATTCAATATTAGTAAAATTAAAATATAAATTTAAGTCAAAAGATATTATTTGAAAAAATGTATGTAATTATTATTAAATTAAAATTAAATCATGCAAAAGGTGTTGATGAAAACAAAGTTAGGAGTTGAGTTCTAATTCCTAATTGTGAGTTGCATGTTTGATTTCTGTTTGCTAGGTTTTCTATATTAGAGTCATTTTTGGTCATTTTGGGGGAGACATGTTTTGTCTCTGGATTGGAATCTAAGGAATTTTTGAAAAACTTGAGATCTTTGAAATTTTGGATTTGATCTCCGTGTTCTTTTGCTTACTAGTTTGGTGGATTAAGATAGGGTTTGGAAACTCTTGCAAATCTTGTTTTTGAAAAGATTGTCTTCATTGTGTTTGTCATATTTTGGTTGTCGATTTTGGATTTGGTTGTATTATGGTTTTTCCTTCTTTGTGAAATTTGGAAGAAAAGGCTATTGGGTTTGTTTTGTATAGAGAAATTCTTGTTATTGTTAAAGTTAGTTAAACCTTAGATTTCATTGAAAATATTAGAAAAACATATGGTTTAATCAATTAGGGTTTTGCTTAAATCTAATAGAAATTCTTGGGATTATACAAAATTTGGATTTCAAAACCTATCACACATTATTATATAATTAGTATTTGAATTCATTTTTTGATAAGAAAAAAAAGAAAGACTGATTGAAGTATATATATTAAATAGAATTATTAAAAATATATTATAAAAAGATAATTGTTTATATTTTTGGAATTTGGATTTAAAAAGTTATTAGCAACAAAAAAAATAAATTTTATTTATTTATTTATTACTACAAAGAAAAAAAATAAAATAAAATTTTGGTGAGGGGGCGACGGGCCTTCAAACCCTGTCACCCCCTATCGGCATGACAACAATCACTGTTGGCATGACAGTCACTCATGTCGTGCGACAATGAGTATCATCGGCCTTGCAACCCAAGTGTACTAGCGGTACCTCTGCCTCCAGTGGTAGGGGTTGACCGTCGGGGCCCCCATCTTTTCTATGGGAGCACGGGGGTTTTGGGGTGTGTGGGACTAGTCGCCCCTATATTAATTTGGTTCTTTAATTATTTTGTTTAAGTTTTGTTTATATTAGTTTTTTTAATTAATATTAATTTGTGTCTTTATTAATATTAAATTTATATTATTTACTATGAAACCATTATAATAAGTTATTTTTTAGTATGTTTTAATTAATTTATATTGCTGGGTTAATTGATATAAATTAATTTAATGAATTATGATTATTTATTACAAATTAATCGATTTATAGTAGATATCTTATCAATGTGATCTAATAAATTGATTAATTTATAAAGGTAAACTTTGTAAAACTATAATTGAGTTACATTTTAATTTAATTAATTAATTTATATTCATCAGTATTTTATATTCTTAAATAGATATTGAATTTCTACTGTATAAATAGAATTGAGATCAATGTTTAATTATATTATTTTTTTAGTAATTATATTTAATTAATTAATTTATACAAGGGAATTTATAACCTAATTTATAGAGGTTTATATTATTGATTTCTATTAAAATTTAATTATATTGTTAATTAGTAATTATACTTAATAAATTAATTTATTTAAAGGAATTTATAAAGGTTAATTTTTCTAAATATTTGATTTACTTTTAATGGAATCTTTGATGTGAGTGTTCTTAATGGCATAGTGTTTTTTTTATTAGGGTTTGGTTTAGACTTGTTGAATAAGGTCACTTAGGGTAGATTGACGCCCTAGGTGGATTTTGTCTTTTGCGACTTGAAGTGTTTTATGAATTTTACTTTTATGTTTGGGGGTTTAAGTTGTGGAAAGTTTATAACCTCTTTATATCACGATTGGTTCATGTGTTGTCTTATACTCATATGTGATGTGATGTCATGTGTTCTCTGAGACTTTGATCAATATTTTATTTGACCATAAAAGATGAAGGCCATTATTGTGTTGAGTCTTAATTAATTTGGTCACCTTATTTCTTCTAGTATGGTGATTTTGTGATCTAGTAGATGATATCGTAGATTTATGTTTTACTCCATGTTTGGAGGGTGATGCTATTGATGCTCTTGATGATTATTGAACTTGTGTTATGAGACCATGTGTACATGGTATTTGAGTTATTGAGATGTCTAGTATGGGATGACAATTTGAATCTTTGTATAGGATGAGATATTAATTATTATGCTCCAGCACTTGTCTTTGATGACATTCATGGTTTAATGGTTTACGAGAAGTCTTTTATGGTTTTGATTTTGTCTTCTCTTTGGTTCTTTTTGCTGGGAGCATTGGGGTAGGTTATCTAGGAGAATAGAGAGGAAGTGGCTTGCAATGAGCATCAGAGCCCTCAAGTGGCTGCTAGGATCACTCATTGTAAGTAACTTAATAAATTTATTGAGAGAAAAGATTAATAAGATAGTTGTGTACCTCACCATGCCTTGAGCGCTCATACAGGCTAGGATGTGTGAGATGATGCTTGCCGCATACTATGGTGTCTGTTCTAGCATAGTTAGTAGCCTTGTCTGTATGAGAGGTTTACTTTTACCGCATATGGTCACTTGGGCGCTAGGGTCCAAAGAGGCTTCCAAGATGAAGTCCAAGGGTTAGACGTATGTGATGACACTTCCCTATATGTGTGTCCTAGGTTCCTACATTGCATTTGGTACATCTAATTTGTGTCTTGATCATTTATACTTGATAACCTCATAACTATTTACTACCATTTTATCCAGTGTACCTTGGCATTAGTTTTTCTTGTTTTGGATGTTTCCTTGAGTGAGGCATAGTATTATCTACTCAACACGGTGGGAGTGAACCTTTAGGTTCCATGTGGCTTGGTGGTAGTGATTCTATTATCATTGAGATCCGATGTTCGTGACTTTTTTCTTGGATGATCCTTGATGTCGCTTATATCTTCTTGATTCATTGATTGGAGACTTTCTTATTATCATCATGAGATGTATATCTTGTATTCCATTTTATGTATTGGTTAGTGACATTGATTCAAGAGATGTATATGTACTTGTATTGTATTATTGTTATCTCTGCGATATATGCAGTGGAAGTTGTATTATTATGTATGTCATGATGCATCAATTGTACTCTATGGATTGTATCTTTGATTACACAGATGCAATGAATATATCTTATTATTCAGTTGTAATGAATAGGTTAATATACTTTACGATATGTATTCATGATTAAGTAAATTATTAGGAATACTTCAATTTGGGTTTTGAAAGGAGCCTAAGATATATCATGTGATTATGTGTTGGATTGTTCTTAATAGATTAGTTAACTTATATGCAATTCTATGTCATGGAACCCTTGAGACTTGCAATCTATAAATGAGTTACATTTATGAATATGTATAGTCTTATGTTAGATTGCTTCCACATTGTTATTCCTTATTGATTGTAAACTCTTATAAAAATAATCATTCGATAAACTTAGTAACATGTTTTAGGTTATTCTCTTGGGTTCCCTGGCAGGGCATTACACTTGGTATCAGAGCGCAAATTTCTACACTAGGAACTCTAGGAATTTGTACACCCATTAGGTGTCTTGTAGTAAACTTGGAACAAAACATAGACACATAACTCTTATATTTTCAGAACCATTGTAACTTATAACCTACTTGTAGCATTTTGCAAAAACTGATTAAATACTAAATGGTTGCAAGTAAGTAGAACTCATAATTGCATATGATTGCACAAGGATGATTATAACAACATGGATGATTTATTTGTCTATTGTATTTGGGTACATTCTCTAACACGTCTAGTATATTGGATCCTAGGATGTCATGAAGTGATTACTCCCTTGAGTTTTGTTGACACTAGTAACTTATTGTGTGAAATATTTTATGATTGATAATTTATTTTAGTTATTGATGATTTTTTTAGTGTTGTGTGTGGGATAGCATTGAATTTTTTTGAACTTTCTTATACCTGGATTAGTCACCTAACTCTCTTTTCGCTATCTATTTTGTGACACTTGTCACACTTGATTTACTATTGAAATTGCTAGCATTTTATGATCTAAATGTTGAATTTGGTATTCCCTCGCTTGGGTTTTACCTTTTGAATGTTGTAGTGGCTATTACGAATGTTTGGTATTGTTAGCTTTGTTTTGTGATAAGTGTTATTTCTATCATGTTCATTATGGATCTCTGATAGTATGTGTAAGGGAGGAGATCACAAAGATTGTATTATATTTGTAGGACATCACAAAGACTGTATTATATTTGTATGTGAAAATAAAAAATATTATCTATCATATAGTCTTGTATGAGTGTTGCATTAACTAGGTTTGCTTGAACCTCTCAATTTATCATTTGATATAGATACGAATGTGTACTTTATAGAATTGATTATTAGATACTTTCTATAATGATGAGTGAATAAAGATCTAGATCTATTTAAATTGTTAAATAATGAATGGTTGATCAATGTGATTTTTGGTTTATGCTTAAACTAGAATTATATTGCTCTTAGTGATTATATATCATGTCCTTATTTTTTGGCTTGTTTTGAGATATCATTTTGTCTTTTGTTTTAGGATGATGCTTCGTGATTTAGGGATGCATATCCTTATTTGTTTGTAGGCTTCCAAGAGTAAGCTTAATTCTAGGGGAGGTGGATGTAATACCCCTCCCAAAGTTTTCTTTTAGTTTATATGGTCTGACTCTTTTAGGCCACTTTTTAGATGTGTATTAGATCCCCAAGTAGATTTGATGTTATTTAGTCTATGGTTTTACTTACCCCATACTTGCATGTGTATTGTTGTATGTTTTATTTTTCTGTTTGACGTACCTAATGTTGTTAAGGGACAGAGTCATAGTTACTTGCTTGCGAGATCCACATGATCGACTAATCTCCGCCATTGTCTATTACATACATACATACACACATACATACATACATACATACATACATACATACATACATACATACATACATACATACATACATACATACATATATATATATATATATATATATATATATATATATATATATATATATAATATGTGTGTGTGTGCACATGTATGTATGTATGTATGTATGCTCATCTTTTATGTAGGATTTCAAGTACCAGGCATCGACTTCCCTAAATTATCAGGATGAGCGTGCCCTATCACATTTTCTCAATGGTAAGAGGGGAGATAACATCCAGTTCTAAATCCCAAACTAAGATATTAATTGTCCTCAAATAGTGGACAAGTATCTTATTTGCTACCCTCTAAATTTAACAATGTGACATCATTCGTGAACCTTTTCTTTGAGTTTGATTATTACTTTATGGGTTTAGTCAGTTTTATTCGTGTTTGTTTGTCAGGTGTTTTGATGTGAATTTTGTGTTATTGATGCATTAAAGATTTAATTAAGATTAATTGTGAGATTAAAATAATTATATCTTATGAATATAAAATAAAGATTTAATTAAATATTAAATCAAAATCTAAATTAAATTTTCAAATAATATAAAATGATATTAATTATCAAGTTTCTTATTAAGTTTTGTTAAAGATATTAATTACAATTAAAATGTAATAATGTGATTATATGCACATGAGTTAAAAGGAATTGGTTTCTCAGTTCTAAATTAGAAGGTTGACTTAAGAGACTTAAATGAATTGAGGGATTGTTAGAGTTGTCATATTATAGCTAATAATTAATTAATTTAATTATTAGTCTATTATACTCTACACTTAAGTTAAACTTAGGCATCTTATTATTCTTTAGGGTTTTCACCTTTAGGGTTTCGGTATCCTTTTATAAGGATTCCCTCTTTGTATTTTATTCATTCACTTATTGGATCAATTAATGGAGAATAGATTATTGTATTGAGATTTTCTCTCTCATTTGTTATTCTCAATCAGGGCTTCTCTTTCTCAGATCTGTGATTATATGCCTCCATAGTTTTTTCTCTCTTTCTGTGATAGGTGTTTGCATGCAGGGATTCTTGGGATATGTGGGTTGCTTTTCATCAACTCCAACATGGTATTAGAGCTTCAGATCTTCATGCCCCTATTTGTTATTTGAGAGGGTTTGGTTGTGTTCTTCAGATCTATGTTTTTCAGAAGCTTTTTATGTGGATTTAGGGGGGCCTTTGTTTCTAGTAATTTTGGGCTTAAACGAACATCACCGTTGCACTCAAAGTGCCCAAAAACCCTAGAATCCATATAAAATTTGTCCATTTTGGACAACTTTGCAATTTGAGGCAAATTTTTTGGGGCCCATAGCTATACCGATCTGGCACACATCCCGAGGTAGAAATTTTTTAATTTTTGGTACGCATCTTGAGGCAAAAACTAGCATAATTTCCGATGTAATTTTTTTTATTTTTGGCATGCATCCTGAGACAAAAAACCTGGCACAATTCTTGAGGCATCATTTTAAAATTTTTTGGTGCATTTCTCAAGACGAAAATTTGGCATGCATCCCGAGGTGCTTTGCATGTGTTTTTTAGCTTTTTTGTTCTCCAAAGCGGCTTGTGGTCTTTTGGTCGTATCTTGAGTATATGGTATTGGATTTTTTACTTCTTTATATCATCGAAAAGCTCTTTCTGAGCCCGATCCAATGGCAGAGGTTTGATTCTTTGATTTTTCCATTTTGATGGTGTTTTTTGCTGTCAAAATTGATGTTTGTTTTTGCTTTTTGGGAGCCATATCTTGGTCATCCAGACTCCTTTTTGGGAAAACCAGATATCATCAGAAAGCTGGTTCTATGAGTTTTGTAGTGGTAGGGGTCTTTTATCCAGATTTTGCTCCATGTTCTTTCTCCTCTGAGTTTTGCACTTTCGCACTCTCATGGATTACTTGGATTCTATAGGTCTTGGGATCTCTTCTTCTATTCTTCTAGCTCACTCTTCTTTCTTTCTTCTGAGCATTGTATACTTCTCTTATGTAGCATTCTCTTTTCTATAAACGCACTAAGATAAAGTGCCTACTTCTGCATATCTGGGATTTCGAGCACCTTGTGTTTTTTTGTACTCACACTTAGTTATAAAGTGCCATGGGGGGTTATGATGTTTTGCCTTTTGTGCTCATCCACCATTTTCAAGTGAGTGTACCTTCCATGACATTAGCCCATGCTATGTGTCCGTGACACCGCCCTTTATCCTATGCTTGTCCTTTTGTTGCACTGTTGGTGTTCCTGATTCTTCTTCTTGTAGATGTTTCTGGCATTGTATTTTAGTGTTCCTGTCACACCTCTCTTTTTAGCATTATGGGGGGGTTAACCTATTGGTTCTATTGCTTCCTTGGTTCGTTCGAGTGATCTACGTATACAGTTTTTGTTCCTATGTACTAGGCGGATGCAGTGGCTAGGCACCTATGCATTTCGGTGAGATGGATCATCTACTATATAGACACTCATTCGTTCCTACTTTTGGAGGCCACCTCTTTGATTGATCAGCTCTTCAGACTTTGTCTTCTCTACCTGATCATGCACTTCTTCAGTGGAGGTTCCAGCAGTTACTTCTAAAAGTGTTTACAACTTCATGCTTCAGAGATGTTATACATGCTCTTTCTTGTTCCTTTCTTTGGGACTTTCCCTAGATTGGAGGATTTGTTTCCTTCATCTAGTTTATTTCTTGTATTTGGGTACCTGATCAGGCCTAGTTGTCGAGACCCATAGTTCTTTCATGCATTTTTGTTTTCATGCATATTTTAGTCCTTAGTTGTTTAGCTTCTCTAAGTTACACTTAAGGGGGGATGTTGGAGTTGTCATATTATAGCTAATAATTAATTTATTTAATTATTAGTCTATTATACTCTACACTTAAGTTAAACTTAGGCATCTTATTATTCTTTATGGTTTTCACCTTTAGGGTTTCGGTATCCTTTTATAAGGATTCCCTCTTTGTATTTTATTCATTCCCTTATTGGATCAATTAATGGAGAATAGATTATTGTATTGAGATTTTCTCTCTCATTTGTTATTCTCAATCATGGCTTCTCTTTCTCAGATCTATGATTACATGCCTCCATAGTTTTTTCTCTCTTTTTGTGATAGGTGTTTGCATGCAGGGATTCTTGGGAGCTGTGGGTTGCTTTTCATCAACTCCAACATGGATTAGTTATAATCTTTTTAATAAATTAATGAATTGATGTTTGATTATCAATTTACATATTATTAATATTCTAAAAATATTAATTGTCAATCAAATTTTATTATGCAATTAAAGTTGCACATTCAATATTAGTAAAATTAAAATATAAATTTAATTTAAAAGATATTATTTGAAAAAGTGCATGCAATTATTATTAAACTAACAATAAATCATGAAAAAGGTGTTGATGAAAAGAAAGTTAGGAGTTGAGTTTTGATTCCTAATTGTGAGTTGCATGTTTGAGTTTGGTTTGCTAGGTTTTCTATATTAGAGTCCTTTTTGGTCATTTTTTGGGAGATAGGTTTACAAGTTTTGGCTATGGATTGGAATTTAAGAAATTTTTGAAAAGCTTGGGATCTTTGAAGTTTTGGATTTGATCTTCGTGTTCTTTTGCATACCAGTTTGGTGGATTAAGACAGGGTTGGGGCCAAATTTCAACAAAAACTTTCGACGGGTAATTTATTTTTAATGAATTTGTTGTTTTTTTTTAAATAGGCCCCGATGGTGTCGGTATTCCGATAGGTTTTAAATTGACCATCAAAATTTCAACAAGTTCAGGGTATACATAAAAAAAAAAAAGTGAAGCGCCAAATCAGTTTTATTTCGATTGGATAGAGGAGCAGAAGAAAAGGAGCGAAAGCTAAGCGCGAGAGAAGGTATGTGATTTCTTCATCTTTCGAGCCTCTCACATCATATTCAACCACAAATTTTAAATGCATTGCATTTTATTTGATCATGAATGCTCTCTGAAATGACCGCATTCTACTGGTGCTATGCCCTAGCCAGTGCTTTATCTCTATTATTTGATGTTATTGGTGCTTGTGCTCAAGGATATTGATTCACTATTTTCAAATGTTTGGAATCATGGTTGTTGATATTACTGGCACGTTTAATGGCACCATTGTATATTGCTGAGATGCTCATTGAAATGACCGCATTATACTGGTGTCATGCCCTAGCTCATGCTTTAACTCCATTATTTGATGTTATTGGTGCTTGTGCTCAAGGATATCCATTTTTTTGAAATGTTGACTATGGTTAGCAAATGGACAGCTCGTGAGCTTCTAGCTAGGCGCCATTTGTATTGATAGCTTAGGGCATCAAATTTATTATATCATTAATAGTTGAAACTTTGTTAAAAGGAAATAAGACAAAGAATGATTTTGATTTATTTTCTTTATTTTGATCCCTAAGTGGCTTACAACCCTAGAGAAGTATATGTAGATTTAAGGATGCAGTTGCAGGATACAAAACAACTGATAATTCCCAAGAAATCCATGCATCTAATTTGAATAGCAATTAATACAAAGAAATAGGGTCCTCGAATGGCTCAGTCATCCAGACCTTGACTATCCCCTCAACCAGTGACCCTTCAAAATCGGGTTATCATGAAATCAGTGAGTGATCCTTCATTCTTTTGGTCTACCCTACATCCAAACATATTGGAAATATACAATACAATGATAAAAATTCTTTCACAATCCCCCTTCCCTCAAGGAATTCACTATCAACATCCGGACCTTGACTGTCCCCTCAACTAGTGACCCTTCAAAATCGGGTTATCATGAAATCAGTGAGTGATCCTTCATTCTCCTGGTCTGCCCTACATCCAAACATATTGGAAATACACAATACAATGATAAAAAGTCTTTCACAATCCCCCTTCCCTCAAGGAATTCACTATCAACATCCGGACCTTGACTGTTCCCTCAACTAGTGACCCTTCAAAACCGGGTTATCATGCAATCAGTGAGTGATCCTTCATTCTCTTGGTCTGCCCTGCATCCAAACATATTGTAAATACACAATACAATGATAACAAGTCTTTCACAATCCCCCTTCCATCAAGGAATTCACTATCAACATCCAGACCTTGACTGTCCCCTCAACCAGTGACCCTTCAAAACTGGGTTATCATGCAATTAGTGAGTGATCCTTCATTCTCCTGGTCTGCCCTACATCCAAACATATTGGAAATACACAATACAATGCTAAAAAGTCTTTCACAATCCCCCTTCCCTCAAGTAATTCACTATCAACATCTGGACCTTAACTGTCTCCTCAACCAGTGACCCTTCAAAATTGGGTCATCATGCAATCAGTGAGTGATCCTTCATTCTCCTAGTCTGTCTTGCATCCAAACATATTGAAAATACACAATACAATGATAAAAAGTCTTTCACAATCCCCCTTCCCTCAAGGAATTCACTATCAACATCCGGACCTTGACTTCCCCGTCAACTAGTGACCCTTCAAAATTGGGTAATGCATCTCAGTCACTGGTAACACATGGACAATCAAACCAGTAGTCTCCAAAGCATTCAATAAGTGAATATGAATGTTTGAAAACTTTCCTCTCAACTTCTCCAACCACTCCTAATCGGTTAGAGGGATATTTCTAGAATCTACACTATTCCTATCCTTACCAACAATTCTTAAACATACTTTATCTGATATGATAATAACATGCTAAAATGAACCAATGGCATGTTCTTCATGTGGTACAAGGAAGATTTGGCTATCAAATCTTCCTTTTTGAAAGCTGAGCATGAGAGAATGTATGTGATTTCTTCATCTTTGATTGGTATCTTTGACAGGCAACGTCTTTTGAGCCTCTGGCATCATATTCTACCACAAATTTCAAATGCATTTCATTTTATTTGATCATGAATGCTCACTAAAATGACTGCATTCTACTGGTGTCTTGCCCTAGCCCGTGCTTTATCTCCATTATTTGATGTTATTGGTGCTTGTGCTCAAGGATATTGATTCACTATTTTGAAATGTTTGGATTCACATTTGTTGATATTACAATTCATCATATCAGATAAAGTATGTTTAAGAAGTTTTAGTGTCTAAACACTCAACTAATCCCTCTAACCAATTAGGAGTGATTGGCGAAGTTGAGAGGAAAGTTTTCAAACATTCATATTCACTTATTGAATGCTTTGGAGGCTACTGGTTTGATTGTCCATGCGTTGATGTTTAGAAGAGATCAATAAAGTATTTAAAGACATTCTTACATGTTTGAAGAGGTTTGAGAGGTACTTATCATGACTGTACCCTCACAAACAGTGGCATAGACTAGTTTTACTAAGTTTCCTTTCTCTGCTGCAGGGGTATTGTCAGAGGGTTCATTGAAAAAATGATCCTTTGAATGGTTACTATGAATATGAATAATTTGATATAGCATATTTCTCATTTTACTTGAAGTTTGGAATAGCTTGTACAAGGGTGAAAGTACTTTTGATCATTTTGGTCGTGATTGTTCCTCTACACAGTCAGGAAATGTAACTGTCTAATGATTATATGTAATGTTGAATGGATTAAATGATTTATTCTTGGTAGAAGTGAATGGAAGGAATAGTGTTAGTGTTAGATTTCATTTATTATTGAATTCAATGGTTTCCAAGATGTGTTGAGGAGTTTGCTCCTTGTTTAATGTTAACTGTTCCTGCACAATCCACTCATACAATAGTGAAATGCTATGTGATTGATAATTTCATACAACTAGTCCTTTGGCATGTATTAAATAGAATAAAATTTTTAGCATATTATTATCATTCTATTTCTTTGTTGTAAACATGCCATTGGTTTAGTTTTGTAAAAAAAAATTCGTGTTAAATTTTTTTTTCTATTTTTTCCATTTGATAACCACAGTCAACATTTCAAAATAGTGAATAACATCAAATAATGGATATAAAGCATGGGCTAGGGCATGACACCAGTAGATTAAAACTAAACCAATGGCATGTTTACAACAAAGAAATAGAATGATAATAATATGCTAAAAATTCTATTTTGTTTAATACACGCCAAAGGACCAGTCCCAACAATTCTTAAACATACTTTATTTTGTTTAATAATTGTTGGGATTAGTTTTCAAACATTCATATTCACTTATTGAATACTTTGGAGACTAGTGGTTTGACTGTCCATGTGTTACCAGTGACTGAGATTCATTAAAGGATTCAAAACCCTTCATTTTGGGTTATTGTGTGTGGATTAAAATGTAGTTTTGATTTGGTTAATGTTTAGAAGAGATCAATAAAGTATTTAAAGACAATCTTACATGTTTGGAGAGGTTTGAGAGGCACTTATCATGACTGTACCCTCACAAACAACGACATAGACTAGTTTACTAAGTTTCTTTTCTCTATTTTGAGGTTCTCATTGCCAAAGTGGCCAAAGAATATGTTAGGCTGATAAAATATGGGGATTCTATTTACCACTACAAATATTTGAAGGTTGCTGCACTTGGATGGATGTGTACCATTGTTAAGATAATTGGACCAAGTTTGGCTTACCTCAAACATGTGAGGCAACATATGGAAAGGTTGTTGTCTATTGACCCAAATACCAGGACTATTTTGATCTTTGTCTATTGACCCAAATACCAGGACTATTTTGATCTATGGGTACCCTAATGTTGGCAAGAGTTATTTTATTAATTATGATGAGTTGTATCATTCCCATCATGTCCCATGCTTGCACCATGTGTACCCTCAAATATAGGATGTAAATTATTGTTCTCTTCTTGACCAAAGGCTGCCATATCTTGAGGTAGTGGAGTTATGTCACTGTTATGAACTCAAAATTATGGTCATACCCTGGTGATAGATTTTAAATGGATACAAGCACCTTTTTTGTGCAATGGTCAGGCCCAACCTTTATATCTTGAATGCCAATGCTAGATGCCTCTTCTTTACTAATTAATCCATGTGACAAATCTACAGAATTGTGAGAATGAGGAAAGGAGCCTCTATTGTCCAAATTCAAAACTTGGGACTTTTCTTTCCTTCCATCTTTAGATTCGCCACACACCACTAAATTTAGATTTTCCTCATCTTCAGATTCACCACACACCACTTCATGTTCTTCACCAATTGCTGATTCAAAATCAATCTTTGAGCAATCTGAATACTCATCAAACCTCTCTTGAATGTCCTCACTACAAAGCACATGTCATCGTCATTGCATCTTCTTTTTATTTCATGTTTTAATCTTTAAGAACTTGATCAAGAATATAGGTTTTAATGAAATATCAATTTGATTTGCAAAGTTTATGTTCTTTACAAATTTGAAAGGCTCTAATACTTACTAGGGCAGATGTGGATGTGCAACCTTATGCTTTTACTACTAAGTCTCTATTTTTTGGGCATACTGATTATAAGTACTTGACATATATCACAAATGTTGCTAATTAAGGTTGGTGGGATGATTACACCTATCTTGAAAAAAGACTGTCAAATCATTATGCTTTCAAATCAATTACCTATTGATGTATCCCTTGCGAGGGAGAGAAGCCAAACACATAAAGAACATGCACATAAACACGACAGCTGAAATACTTAAATGGAATACACCAAGAAGTACCAAATGATGAATGCTCAATTGTTATAATGGCAAAGCATCAGAACCGTCCATTTCTAGAACTTGATTTTCTAGTCTAAATGATTTTTCTATAGTCGTAATGATTTTTCTAGAACTTGATTTCTAGTCTTAATGATTTTTCTATAGTCCTAATGAATTTTCTATAGTCTTAATATTTTTTATTTCGTCCCAATGTTTGTTGCTCTTGATAAATTAGGCCTTGTATTTGAATTTTTGTTCACTATTTTATTTCAGCTTGATATTTCATTCATTTTTCATATACACAGAGACTACACATGCTGATAAAAAAAATGAGCTATTTGATTTAGGTTAACTATTCATGATTGTAAATAGTCAATATTTATGATGGTACTCCTTGGTGTATGCCATTTTAAAATAATTATGTTTCTATGGCTATGATAAATGTCCCTTTGTGTTGAGAAAATTAGAGTTGAAAAAATGGTTGCAAACAAATCATCCTTCTTCCACCAACATTCTAGTCAATGTACAAGTAATGAGTCATTCCATTCAAGAAAGACCATGTCTGACAATATCGACCTAGAACAAAATAAGGAGTATGAAGAATTTAGTGATTGTATCTTCCATTAGAGCCACTTCATATGCACAGGTGATGAACATGCATATTTGCCTGAGTGCTATTAGGAGCTTACCCAAAAACACATGTAATATTGTGAAAATCACCACAAATCTATTTTCTGTTGGGTCTAGCTCCCAGTATTGCTTGGTCAAATATGCATGTTTTTCACTTGTGCATATACCTTCTATGATCAACACTTATATGTACAGGTGATGAACATTTAGATTTGCCTAAACTTTGATGAACATTCAAAGTCATGAGTCTTAAGATTGTACTTAATATATCCAAGCTTCATTAAATGGTACATTCAAACATGAAACAAACCATTCTTAAACTAGATTAAACTAGTAAACCAAAGGACATATTGATTATAAGTAAACTAGTAAACCAAAGGACATGCTTTTACTACTAAGTCTCTGTTTGTTGGGCATACTAATTATAAGTACTTGAAATATATCACAAATATTGCTAATTAAGGTTGTGGGATGATTACACCTACCCTGAAAAAAGACTGTCAAATCATTATGCTTTCAAATCAATTACCTATCGGTGTATCCCTTGCAAGGGAGAGAAGCCAAACACATAAAGAACATGCACATAAACATGACAGCTGAAAAACTTAAATGGAATACACCAAGAAGTACCAAATGATGAATGATCAATTGTTGTAATGGGAAAGCATTAGAACCGTCCATTTCTAGAGCTTGATTTTCTAGTCTAAATAATTTTTCTATAGTCATAATGATTTTTCTAGAACTTGATTTTCTAGTCTTAATGATTTTTCTATAGTCCTAATGATTTTTCTATTGTCTTAATGATTTTTCTATAGTCTTAATGATTTTTATTTCGTCCTAATGTTTGTTGCTCTTGATAAATTAGGCCTTGAATTTGAATTTTTGTTCACTATTTTATTTCAGCTTGATATTTCATTTATTTTTCATATACACAGAGACTACACATGTTGATAAAAAAAATGAGCTATTTGATTATTCATTGTTCCTGATTGTAAATGGTCAATATTTCTGATAGTACTCCTTGGTGTATTCCATTTAAAAATAATCATATTTCTATGACTATGATAAATGTCCCTCTGTGGGCCTATGAACCGTGGGCTTAGTTCTATGTTTTCTTTCATTCTTGCATTTGAAATGTTAAATATGGGCTGCATACAGAGGTATTATGTGTATCATTGTTGGTGATTATTTAATTGCAATATTTTCTTTTTTACTTGTTTTTATTTGTTTTCTTGTTGTTTCTTTTCCATTTCTACAACATGGACATGTACTTTGCTTTGAGCACTATGCTTTATGTTGTGGGCTACAAGGTAGAGCCATTAGGCCTCTATGGTAGTTTGAAGCTATTTAGCCTATTGATACCCTCGGTATTTTGGACCACCCCTTGGAGGACATGAACACCATAGAGATGCTCAATATTATTACCTTGGCTCATTTGAAGGCGGTTCTTTTATTTTTCCTTGATGTTTTAGGGTCATGTGTGTGTGATGATGTTACTCACCTGCATGAAATTAAGATCTACTAACATCAATTTAATCAAATACAATGCAAATTTAACTAAAATTGAAATTATGATCTATATTATCCCATGGATCTCTAGAAAGAAGTGGTAAGTGAAGCTCTCAGCTACAATCCTCACTAGTGACACCTCTAAAATGAGAAATGATGTTGCTACTATGCTTATGCTATGCTTCTATGATGATTCTAGCTCAAGAATGATGAAATTATGATACTAAATGCTCAAGAATGCTCAAATTGCTCTTGGAAATGATCTCAATTGCCTATAGTAACAATGCTATGCAAATGAAATTCCAAGATGGAAATGCTCTCCAAAATGCCTCATAGTTATAGTAATTTCCCAAGGGTAGGGGGTGGAGTGAAGTAATCATGATTATCCCATGGTTAAGTCAAAAACTTTGCTTTGTTCATAAATGGGGGACAAATGAGGGGACAAGCCTTTAAATGGTCTCAAAGCTTTGGACAATTTAAATGTTTTGAGTGATTTGTGTCCTTTTTGTCTCAATTTTCATTGGTTGATCACTTTGTTGAAAGAAAATAAGGAATATTAATTCAATTAATTAATTAAATTTAGCCATGGAAGGGTAATAGGTTCATTTTGATTTTTGATTAAACAACTATACAATTAATTGATTAAAATCAATTATATAGTGTTTTTGGCCCTTTTAAGCTTCAATTTAATTATTTAACCTCATTATTTAATTTTTCCTTTGCTTTAATTGATTTTGTCCAACTTTATTTAATTATGTCCCTTTTAATGCATTTTGATCCATTTAATTGATTTTTGCAATTTAAAAGTATTTGTCCAATTTTACGTGTCTACAAATGCCCCTCTTTGAATCAATGTGCGAAGAACATTGGTTCAAAGATCCTTTAAGTCCTGATTGCTGATTCCTGATGTGATTGATTGCTACCTCTTGATAAAAAAATTTATGATGCCCCACTAATTTCATGATGTTTGATTGCAATTTCGATTTGATATCCTTATGCCCCCTCATAAATTAAAACATATTAATTTCTTGATTTCAAAAAAATTGATTTGATGTTTGATTTATGAAATATGTTTTCATTTCTGAAAAACATTGATGATATGCTAATTCAAGAACATGCCCTGGTTCAATTGATGAATGATGAATGATGAATGATGAATGATGAATGATGAATGATGAAATGTCCAAGATAGCTAGGTCTGTTGTAGTTAAGCAAACAAGTGATTAGGATATTAGGATAATAGTACCAATGAATGTGATTTGTCAATTTGATAGGATAGTAAAACTGATATGAGATAACTGATAGGTAGGTCACTGGTAGGATAAATCAATCAGTGTGAAAACTGATATGATTTGATACTGCTACTTCATTCTCAGGACACAGAGACATGAACAAATGGTACCGAGTGTGATTGCTTGATACTTGATTGACGTAAAATGATTCATTGATATAGAATACTGATATGATTCCCTTGATTTGTGAAACAGGCACATTTCCGTAAATGATATATATATGGACCTTAACTTCTTAGATATTAGATTTATGGATCTTCCTTGTTGATTTTGTATCATGTTGATGTTTTATTGATCAAGACTTGATGTATCATTTGTGATGAAATTGTATCTTGATATACTGATTGTATGGATCTTTGATGTTAAGGACACTTTATTATGATTTATGGACTTTCCTTGTTGAATTGAACCCCCTATTTGATGATTGATCAAGATTTTGATTGAATGAACCCCCTTTTCCCTTGGACAAATAACTACAAACCATGCACATGCAATTAATCTAACATGATAATGCAATGCAATGCAGCTAAGTGTCACTAGCTTTTAGCAAAGAAATGCTGTGAGGATAAATTTTCATCATTGAGCATTTTGGGACCGGAAAGCTTAGTACAATCACCACTGACCACATCATGATGATATGAATACTGCTTTTATCACATTTTGGTAACCTCCTTTTTGAACCAAGTACAACCCTCACTAGTTGGATCACCAAACTATGGGAGTCTGATTACCGGTGTCAACAGATTCAATGTTGCAAAAACAAACAAAGGTTAACCCTCCACCCTATATGAAAGTCCTTGATGGTTCTTTGGTGACCATGTCGTTAGATGAATTCACATAAGTTGTTGGATTTCCCTCAAGATAGTCACTCAAAGGCAAGAAAAATATCATGTCTTCATCATTGCCAATCTAGTCGAAACATCATTGATTAGCTAAAAGATGTGATAAAAATCAATTCAATACAGATCATCAAAAAGAAAGCTTCAAGTGTTTTTCAATGTGTCATGATTTTCAAAAAATATTTCCAAGCATTCTGATCTTTAAGGTGTTTGTCTATTTTTAATCCTGAATAATAAAGTCAATGAAGGCTCAAGGATCATGTTGTAGGATCAAACACTTAGGTTTTTGAACAATGATATCCATCAAAGGTTCACTGAACTTTCCACTCTTTTGAAGCTTTGATAATTCCTTCTCTCTCTTTGATTGTGACTGAATGTCGCACTATTGAATCTGCTTGAGTTTAATGCATTGCATCATGTGAATTGATGCATGTTGTTGAAATCCACTGATTAAAATCAAATGCCCCTAGTTGGATAGAAAAAATGTTGGACTTGAGAAAACTTCCCAAAATATTACAAAAGCTCAGTTTATGCTAGATGCAGCTCAAAAGCACATTATGCTTCCCTTTTTACCAGCTATCAAACAAGATCACATTGGTTTTCCCCCAATGTCTAGCAAGATATAGGACATGAAGATGGATGTGCAAGCTGATGGATTAGAGATGGAAAGGCCATGATGGATGAAGCATGCGAATGTGACCTGTAGGACCATCTCCTCAAGATTACCCAAGCTAAAGAAAAATGATATAGCAATGATATATCATGTTTTTGGATAAACCATGGAAGCCAATGATGCAATGCTAGGTAGCCTATAGGATAACAATCTGTTGTCATGAAAATGAGGGATCCAAAAGAAGTGGACATGTCAAGAAGTTCTTATAACAATTTTTTACTGTAAGTTCTTCATTTTGATCAAGACCAAGGGGTCAATTTGGGTAAGATGTGGATAACATAACACAATCCAGGATAAAGGGTGATGGAGTCTATGAAGGGATGTTTTAGGATTGTGGAAAGAGATTCAAAGAATAATGAAGGTGAATTTGGGATAAGCAAGATCATGATCGGGTAACATGGATGCAACAAGTACATAAGCTGATGGCAAGGATAATGGATGTCAAGATACTCAATGCTCATGAATGTTTTCAACCTTGTCAAGATGAAGGTGAGAGAGGAAATATGGATGTAAGTGAGATAAATGATAGGAAGATGGAGGATGGCATGGATGAAACTTGCCCCCAAGTTTGGAGTGCAAGAAGGAAGAATTATGCATGACGCCTGTTTGCCAGATTTTCATCATGATATACAGATTTGTTTCTCTTTACTTTTTCTACCCAGGTGCCTATTGCTAGGTTTTCACCAAGGCACTTTTTCTTTCTTTTATTTTATTTTTTTCTTTTTTTGTATTTTTCAATATTTTCCCAACATTAGAATCTTTGGACAATGCTCCTCTGAAAGATATGCTATAATAAACCATGGGTATGACTAGGATGCTCAAAGATATTGATAAGAGGGATGGAAGTACGGAAAGTATGCATTGGAAAATGAATGTGAGGATAAGAAGAAGCTATGTTGTAGATGGGAATGTTGGAAAGATCAACTTTGACACACACTTTGAAGGGTGGTGTAATGATGGAGGAATGATAGATGAAGGAGGTAAGGATCTCTTTGAGGTAGTGGATTTTGGAATGTAGGAAGATGAAGGATGTTTGGAAGGAGATGGAGTGGAAGCCTTTGGAAACTTGAATGTCAATTTTGATTTTTCTTTTGTGTGCAAGTCTTTCAAAAGTGACTTGGGAATCCACATATTCTTTGATTTTTCTTCCTTTTGTGATGCTTTTGAATGCACTTCTTCAATAAGGGATTTAGGAACCCACATTTTATTTTTTTCTTTTTGCTTGGTGGACCTTTGCGGTCTTTTGGATATTTCATTTTTCTTTTCATTCACATGTCGATTAGATGGGACATTGTGATTTTTATACCCATATGGATTCTTGGATTTATGATTTTTATGTTGCACATCAACATTGCTTCCAAAAGACTTAGGAATTATGGATGAATAGGAATAATATGGATGGTTCATATGTATTGGTGTTTGGACATTCTTCAAGTATGTGTGCCTTTGTTGATATTGATACATGGGAGGGTAAGTGAATGAAGAGCTAGGGATGATAGGAATGGTTGATGGAGGAGTCTATGGACCTAATATGGATGGAAGGAATGAAGAATTTTTTTTTGGGACATAGGAACCCAAAATGGATTTGGAGGATAATGAAGGCATGTGGTTGCATTTTAATGGTGGGATATAAGGTGCAAAAGGGATATCAACATCTTTGGAAGGAGCTGCATTACCAAAGTTCTCATCTTTAAGATTTATCTTTATACTAATAGGCTCATGAGTAGCTTTGATAGGATCAACTGAAGCTTGAAGGGATTCATTATCATGTAAAGGATTTGGAAGAATGATGGTTTCTTGAGGTGAACATGGAGGAATATGACAAGGAAATGAAGGGATACTTCGATCTTGACAAGGATCTTCAAATGGTGTAGAAAGGGTATTTTGCTCTTGATTTTCAATATGCTCATTGGAATTTGTGGAAGGAATATCTTGATCTTGCTTGGGAAGTGGATAAAATATGAAACTTGGAAGGGTACTTTGTTCTTGGAATGGAAGGATATCATCTTGGAAGACATGAAAGAATGCAAGGGGATCATCACAAGGTTCTATGGATATGGGACCTTCATCAAATATGGGAGGAGATTGTATATAATCTTGATCTTGATCTTTATCAACATTTGTTTCTTTTCTCTTTGGATTATCCTCTTGACATGGAGCCACTTCTAAGGACAAGGTAGATGTTTGGATATGTGTGGGGGGTGTTTGGAAGAATGGTGTAGGATCCTCTTGAATGGGTATAATAGGCATTGAAGCACATGAAGCTTTGAGGCCCAAGATCTTTGAAGCATGGAAACAATCTGCAACAAGATGTAAACTAGCTTAGGTTTCTTTTAGAGGTAGCCCTTGAGGGTAGACATAGTCAACTTGAAAAGTGTCATCATTAGGCTCACGCTTTGATGGAGGAATTTTGGATAGTTGTGAATCTTTGTGAGATGACCGAAAGATGAAAGGAGTACTAGCTATGGGCTCACTCTTTAATGAAGGGATTTGGGAAGCTTTAGAAGATGGAGGTTCATGAGATGGACGAAGGATGAATGGATTACTCTTGCTATATGGAGGTTTGTGCATTAGATCTTGCTTGAGAGTGGTACCTTTCTCTTCATACTCTTTATTATCTTTTTCACCACTAGATTTATCATGAAATTTCCTTTGATCCAAGATAAGTTTGTTGCTCTTGAATGCTTCTTTTTGCAAGGAGGATGAAGATATGATTGGCCCATCATTATAAAGAAAAGGACACCTTGATCTTAATGATGAATTTTTAGATGATGCTTCTTTTTGTTTTTCCTCATTCTCTATCAAGGTTGGTGTGTCAAAATCATGAGGAAGCTTAGTTCCTGCTTGAGCTAACTTCATGAAATATGCTTCCTTATCCCTCTCCAAAACTAATTGCATTATTTCCATAAATATGGGATCTTGGATTGCTTCTGAAACTTCTTCTTCTGATACTTCATCATTTTGATTCCAATGGAGATCTTGATCTTGACTTCGATAATTTTTCTCCATAATAGGGTTGATTTTTTTCTCAAATAGACTCATCATTATAAATGATTTTCAAGAATATGATCTATTTGTTGCACCGATAAAGAATATCTCTGCAAAGGGTATCAAAATATGACTTCAATAATTTTCCAAACCTTCAAGAAATGTCCACTGTTTGCCCTTCTTTGTTTCTAGGTGTCACTTGCTTGAGTATTGGCGTGACTAAAATTGCTATACACGTGCACTGGTTTGTTATTAGGTGACACACTGTAGGTGTACAGGTGACACTTTTTTGTTACCAAGAAGGTTTCTAGTTTTTACCAGGTGTGTTTCAAATTTATCTGAGCGTGACTTCAGTGTGTCTACGCATGTTTAAGAAAGTCACAGGCATGACTAAACCTCTGATAGGCGGGTTTGGTTTGTGCACAAGTGGCACTTCTCTGACCAGGGTGTAAGATTTTTTATTTTTAAAATGTTTAAGATCAGTCTTTGGAAATTTATTTGTTTGAAAATAGAAAAAAAATCACAACACACACATCACTTTGTCATCATGTCCCTAAAAACACTCTAATGTGTATATTCTCCAATGTTTTTCACAAGTATATCACAAGAAAGAATTCCAAACAGCCTACCTAAAGTCAAATTGGCTTGTAAACATGGCTCTAGAAGGTGGCTTTGCTATCTTACCCAGGTTTTTATAAGGATTCCATTCAAATATACTTTAATTGCTCATCTCCCAATAAAGGGGCTTCCCACATGCACCGAAGTACGATTTCACGCAATCTGTGAGGACTACTAGAGGAAGGTTGAAAAATCAAAATTCATTTGTCACACACCCCATTAAAGATGCATCCATTTTATTTTAAAGTGGGTTGGATTCTCGTGGTAAAAGCAAGTGTGTCCCACTTGGGCTATCCCTCTCACCAGCCTTGCTAAGGAAAACTCAGGAGGCGAGCCCACTAAATTTCTAGCATGTTCATAGAAAGTAAGAAATGAACTTAGTAGGAAAAGTTTGGGAGTTTGATTCACTTAAAAAGTGAAGAGCATATCCCTATTGCTTTTCTTCATTCCAATCACTCAAACACAATATGGTTCTTTCCCAATCTCTTAACAAGGAGATTCTTAAAATGGAAGTGTTTGGTTCATTTCCCATTTTTAATTAAGCTATGTTTGAAATTGAATGCCACAATCTAATCAAGTGCAAGCTTGAATAGAGAAATACCTTTCCTTGTAGCTAGCATAAAGCTAGGGGCATTTTTGAAAGATTTTTGACATTTTTCTACTCACCTTAGCAATAGGTCCTTTCCATGTGCTTGTACTACAACAAGTTAGTCAACACTGATTTTCTCCATCTTGTATTGTTGCAAGAACAACCTTGATGTGCTCAAAATTCTCCTTCTTAATCTTCTTTGCTAGAGCCTTTCCTTCTTTGTTAAATCTACTTTTTGGCTTCTGTACTTTCCTGTGGTTGCTCATTGACTGTCAAATCATATAAACAAAAAGCTAGACAAATGATTTAATCAATTTAACAGTAAATAAAGGAAACAAATAGCAGGCGACATTGTCCAACTACTACGCATGACTGAAATCTTTTTTACGCGTGACTGAAATGCTTGTACGCGTGACTGAAATGCTTGTACGCGTGACTGAAATTCTTGTACACGTGACTGAAATGCTTGTACATGTGACTAAAATGCTTGTACGCATGACTGAAATGCTTGTACGTGTGACTAAAATTCTTGTATGCGTGACTGAAATGCTTGTACGCGTGACTGTTGTACGCATGACTGTTTTGATAAATTGCATAGCAAAGGCTATGACAACTGATAATGGATTGCAGCTACGTGACACTTCTTAACTCGCAGGCGTGACTTTTTTAGGCAAAGGCCAAATAACTTTATCTCACACGTGTTAAGATAGAGATCATAAGTGGCAGTAAAATTGTAATACCTCAAAAATGGGCTATAAGTTCATTGACCTCCTACATCATCAAATCGAACGAAATTGACATCGAAGTCCTAACCTAAGGCACATCTGAACATCATCGAATCCTAATTGATTATTATAAATTCTGCATCGGGGAATATTCCTAGCAATATTCCTAATTATCTTAATTATCTTTGATTTAATGATTATTTGGTGATAAATCCAATTTATCCTAAAGTTTGATTAATTGAATATTCTCAATATTTAATTAATTAGATTTAATACAGCCACTTAATTATTTAATTGAATTTAATTCTATTTATTCCTAAATTGTATTATTTAATTCTGACAATAAATCCAAAATCCTATGAATAATTGATTAAATTCTTATTTAATTAATTAAAGCAAGTTGTCAATTTTTAATAATATTGTTTTTGAATAAAAGTTTGAAAAATAATTGATTAACCCATAAATCAATTGTTTTATTTTTCAAAATCAGTTAAATTGGGAATAAATCACTTTATTATTAAATTAATTCATAATAAATCATGCACAATCACAAAAGTAGACAACTATCAATTATCAATTAAAGCTAAACTCTATTTTGAGTTGAACTCTGCTTTTTCATGTTTTTGTGAATAAAATTATCTTTATTTTCAGATAACTCAAAAATCAAGTTGAGTTTATTTGAGTGATTTATGGCTTTCTTTCATGCATCCTCAAAGCCCTGGATTTCTATAAAATCAAGGCTCATCTCTTCACAAATCATCCACAAGAATTGCATAATCACGCTGCTAAATTGGAGACTGAAGAATCATCTTTGCGAATCCAAGTTTTGTGAGATCAATATTGCATAATTTTTCATATCGTATTAGTTTTCATTTGTTAGATCATTTAGCATATCATAGCATATCAGTTTTTACATATCATAGATTCATATCAATTTTTCATCATATCATTGCATAGAAAATTTAAAAAAACTAGATTAATTGCATTCATATTTCATATCAAGTTTTGCATTCAAATCCTTCGTTTAGGTGTCGTCAAGGTCACTAATCTCGATAATAATCTGAGAACATCATACTCACACCTATTAGAAGGCAGTAAATCACCTGGTTAGTTTAGCTTTCAATTCATTGCACGATTTCATTTTTAGCTAACCTCTAATATTTTACTAAAGTGTTGTGTCTATAGAATAGGTACAAAATTCACACGCACATTTCTGGTGCCCACTGTGGGGCCCTGAAAAGGGTTTCCAAATCAATTCTATCCATTTCTATGTTTTTCTTCTCAGTTTCTATGCAAAACTATGATTTATAATTTATGTCCGTACAATCTTCATACGAGTTTCTGACAAAAGTCATTTCACACTGTACCCACTATCAGATCGAGGATCATGTCATGCTATACACATTGTCATTTGAAAGTTCAATTGTCATTTCATAGAACACCCAATGTCGTACGAGTTTCTGGACTATCGTCTGGGAGCACACCCACTGTTGTATGAGTTTCAGACTATCATCTAGTAATAGACCCACTGTCGTACAAGTTTTGGCATTAGATTTCAACTGTCATTTCATTTTTCACGGTAGTTTGTCATATTTAGTTTTCAGATTTTGACTAACGGCTAATCTTAACAATTGAAATTCTCTATTTTTGATTGACTCCTGCTGGTTTTGATTGGAAAAAGTGCAAGAATTGCTAAAAATAGGTAAAAATATACTAAGCGTGTTGCAAGGAATTCAGGTAATCTTCTCAGTTGATAAGACTTTGATTTTGGATCTAAAATGAACATCTCATGTGTCTAGCTTGAGTGACTTTTATTGCTTTCCTATCACAGACTTCATTTGGGTTATAAAAATGAATACAGTTTGCTTTCAACATCTTTGTTACACATAGTAATTAGGCCCCATGAACACTATTTGTGGATCTTGAGAGAGTGGGTTTCCAGTGAAACTCTTCTCAATGAAGGATCCCTTGTAGGTGGGGAGGATACTGAGGGAGTCTTACGTTCCACTAGATCTGTGTGTTTTCAACTTTTGATCGAGGCATTCTCTCTCCGAAGAGGTTGATAGATCATAAGGGGTTGACATCATAGATCTTTGTGAGATAATCTTGGTCTTAGCATGTCAGATTTATCTTTCTGCTTTGTTTGGGTTAAAAGTGAAAAGGCTAGGGGATTATGCTCTACTTCCTTTTTGGATAGTACTAGAAATCCAAATCCTTGACTCTAGAACCAGTCTCCATGTGGTATATCTTGTGAGTCACCTTTAGAGAGGGTTAACCGTAGTGGACATTCCCTTAATTGGGTCAACCACATTGATGGAACCTCAAGCGGTAATAGCCATTTTCACCGTGGTAGTGACAACTGCTATATAAATCTCCTGTTGGAAGAAATCTCCACAGGTGTGGTCTCTTGTTGGGTTGTCAAATCTCCCTAGTAGATCTTAAAGATTAAGTTCTTGGACTGTGTCAAAACCCTGGTGCGCTTGGATTGGAGTTTGCCCTCTTGGATCATAAAAGTTGCAGAGTCAAACCATTACTAAAAACCCTAGTGAGGCCAAATTTTCATTTTTCTAGGGCATCTGTGTGTCATTACAAAACATTTTGGAACATACACAATTAGCGCTTCTGAAGATTAGAATGAATAAAATCACTGGATTGTTCATGCGCAAGGTTGCTTTTGCCCTTGTTCATTATTTTCAGACATGCTTGAAATCAATTGCTTGCTATTTTGTGTGCTTGTTTATCTATCTGGTTATTGAAAACAAACAAATCTATTACAATCCTCAAATTTGGACATTAAAATTTGCAAACAATCCGAATCTGAAAACTCAAAATTTGCAAATCTGAAGTAAAATTCTTTTCTGCAGTCAAAAGTCATCTCAGGAGGTCAGAAAGTCATACAAGTTTATATCAAGTGTCATTTCATTACTGCCCATCTATCATATGGTAGAGAACCCAGTGTTGTACGAGTCTTCCTGCCAGTCATATTCAAAAAGTCAAATCCTTCTAGCAACTATCGTGCGAGTTTTTGCAACCATCGTGCGAGCTTTTCAACTGTCGTTTCATAGCATACCCACTATTGTATGAGTTTTGCAACTATCGTATGAGCTTTTCAACTATCATTTCATAGCATACCCACTGTCGTACAAGTCTGCAGAGTATTGTTTGGGAAAATTTTGAAAGTTGTCAGAAAATTGTCAGAATTGCTAGATATTTAGCTTTTTCAGCCTATTTCCAAAATCTGTCGAACAAATCACTATGTCAGGAATAGAGTAGTAGCTATTGAGAATCTAATCATTTTCCTAAAGTGGCCTTTTGAATCCAATTTAGCCTTCTATTTAATCGATTTGAGTCCTTTTCATCTTGTGTCAAAACCTTGTCATAACTATCAATCTTCAATCAATCATCAAAATGACTAAGTGTTGTGATATCTTGTCCACTATCTTTTGGGAAATCTACCCATACATCCAAGGCACAGTATCCTTCACCCACATCTAATCAAATCATCAAATTAATCAAACCTTGACAAGGTTGCGTCATCTGATCATCTTGATTCAATTCATTCTTCAGTCATCTGGATCTTATTCTTTTGTTTCACTCAAAGTTGATGGTGGAAACTAGAGCTTCCTCACACAAAAAATCTAGAGAAGCATCCCAAACCTTACCTATAACCACTACCAGGGGTCCAAATCTTGAGCAACTCATCAATTCTAGTCTTTACGAGGATGATGGTCTTGGCAACTTTCGATTAAAAATTGGTTACATACCTCCTCCATCAACTCACGGAGGTACCCAACAGACCCCACATCAATCTATTCCAGGGAGTCCACAAAATCCTACCATGTCTCAAGTAGGGACAAAATTTGGCTCTCAAAGAACTCAATCTCAACATGGTGCGGATCAAGAACCCACGCCTGAAGAAATTACTCAATATCAAAATGATGATAACTTCAAATGAATGATGAAGCATTTCTTGAAAGAAGATAGAGAGGCATACTTTTTACAATTAGCTCATCAAGGAGCTAAGATTTCTCCTAATTTTTATGTCGAAGCTATCATCACACATGAGGAAGAAACTTTGATAACGTCCATGAAAAAATAGATACATGCTTTACAAGTCAAACTGAATCAACTTGAAAAAGAGAAGGAACCCAAAGAGTTCTCCATGGAGGCTCTATGTCCTTTTCCATTTGACAAAGACTTGTACATGCCACCATTTCCAAAAAGAGCGGAGATGCCAAAGTATGATAAGTATGATGGACACTCAGATCCTCAAGATCATGTCAGGGAATTCTGTACACAATCAGTGGAATTCATGCACGAACCAACCTATCTGATGCATCTCTTCCCTTGATCTCTGGGAGGAGTGGCCATTCAATGGTTCTCTTGATTACCTTCCACTATCAAAACTTTTGAGGAATTGATCAAATTGTTTTATCAACAATACTCCTACAATATTCAACATCCAGTCACCATGATTGATATCTGTAATCTCAAGCAATATCCAAGGGAACCATTCCTAACATTTCTCAAGAGATGGAGGAAGAAGTTCTCTCTATATGCCAGACCTATTCCAGAAATAGAAAAATTGGAAATCTTCATCAATAACCTTGTTCCAAAAATCAATTATCCTCTACAAATGTAAGATCATACATCTTTTGATAAGATGGTAGACAATGCTATCAAAATTGAAAAAGTGCTTGTGAAAAAAGGAGAAATGACACTTCAAAAAGACAAGTATGAATCAGGATCCAGTTCTAAAGATAAGAACAAAAATTGGAACAAGAATAAAGGCATCATCACTGATGGTGTTGTTGACACTATCCATACCCCATCGAAGGCACCAGCCTACAATCTAACTCTTGGTTCCCAAGCCATTAAAGCTTCAGAACAAAAGTCATTCGAACCATTTCAAAAGAAGCCAGAATACAAATCTTGGGATAAACAATGAAAGTTCACTCCTCTTGGAGAATCTTTAGAACCAGCTATGAAAACTCTACTGGATGATAACATCATCTCTTTGCCAGCAATCCGACCACCTGATTCTGAGCCTAAGCCAAAATGGTGGAGAGAAAATGAATTCTGTGATTTCCATCGAGGTAAAGGTCACAAAAATAATAACTACTTACAGTTGAAACACACTAGTCAAGATCTGATCGATAGTGGAGACATCACAGTTGACAATCCTAAGAGCAATAATGATCATACGACATTCATAGAACTATTTCTGAAACATGGTCAAGAAGTTTCATCTTCTCAACCTAATATGGGGGCAAAATTAAATTATGCTTACCTTGGAAATAATGCTACCATCAATATGGTTGAACCTTGTCTCTCAGAACATTGCAATGTCATCACAATTGTAAGAAGAGATAGACAAAATCAATCCACCGATGCAGTTACTCGATCACAAGCCCAAGCACATCTAAAAGGATAAATTCCAGATTCATCAAATGTCCCTAAGGTGCCCTTCAATATTTTATCTGCTTCTAAATAGAAGGCTACTTCCAAATCTTCCAATCCAAAGGATACAAGGCCTACATCTTATAGCATTGTTCAACAACTCCATCACACTAATGCCAAAATCTCCATGTTTGAGTTGCTTCGAATATCTTCCAACCTCACTCGCTTTACATAAAACCTTATCCTCCATTTTTCTCTTCCATCTCCCTTTCCCTATCAACATCTTTGAGCATATAATTTTGAATCCTTGGCATATCATGGTTTATCCTTTCAAGGAGCATTATCTAAAGAGCTTGCCTTCTTCTAAAAAATAAAAAATAAAAAAAATAAAAAATGTGCCTTGGTGAAAACCTGGAAATAGGCACCTTGGTAGCAAAAGTAAAGAGAAATAAATTCATCCTATGGTGAAAGCCACTCCCTTGTGGCACCTTGGATAAGTATCGTGATGAAAACTTGGCAATCAGACATCATGCATAGTTCTTCTACATACTTCATCCATTCGATCTTCTCTCTTTGATCTTGACAATGTTGATCTATACATGAACATTTGGCTATCTTGTGAGTTGTCTTACGATGATCTTGCTTTCATTCCATTCATGTTTATCCTTCATATCCATCTTCCTCCATTCATTTTTGCCTATCGTTATCATTTTCCCCTTTGGTCTTGATCTAATAAAAAAATAAAAAAAGAGTAAAACACGGTGTTGTGATGCCTCTTGACATGTCTACTCCTTTGGATTGCATCCTTTCCTACTGTTGCATTATGATTTTGTGACTTATCCTATGCTGGCCTTTCATTTCTTGTCCAAATGCGCTTTACATGACAATTTTTCGCTAGCTTGAGTATTCTTGAGGAGTTTTCCCTTGAGGATTTCTTCTCTTCATTCTCCTTCATTCTCTTGTCTTCCATCTCATCGACCAACTTGCCAATCCCTCTCGTTCTCCACCTTGCTAGACATTGGGACTGCATGATATGATCTTTCTTGGGAGTTTGCAATGGAAAAAGATGCTATCAAGTATACCAAGTATCAGAACCAGTATCAGAACAAGTATCAGAACAAGTGTCAGAACCAGTATCAGAACCAGTATCAGAACAAGTATCAGAACAATTATCAGAACTAGTATCAGAATAAGTATCAAAACTAGTATCAGAACAAGTATCAGAATGCCTATTGGGGCTACACCTTTTGCTTTAGTTTATGGGTCTGAAGCGGTACTACCTATTGAGGTTGAAATCCCATCACTCAGAATCAGAATGTATGGTCTAGTAACTGATGATGACTACAGAGTGTCTAGGTTGCAAGAACTTGAACTACTAGATGAGCGCAGATAAGCAGCGTATGATCATCTTAGAGTATATCAGAAGAGAATGTCTAGAGGTTACAACAAGAAAGTTAGACACAGAGAATTTCAAGTTGGTGATCTAGTCTTGAGAGAGAATCCTAAAAATCAATCACATCGAGAATGCAAGGGGAAGTTTGAACCCAACTGGCTAGGTCCCTTTTTTATCACTACTACTTTTGGCTCTGGTGCCTATCAACTCTCAATGACTGAAGGAGAACAACTCCGAAAACCAATCAATGTTCTCCATCTGAAGAAATTTTACACCTAAGGCATTTAGTTTATGGTAAAATGTCCTAAAAAAAATCTTTAAAATCGGCAAAAGTCCTAAAAAAATGAACATCTTGGTGAAAACCTAGCAATAGGTGCCTTGATGATTCACAAAAAAAAAGTAAAAAATATCAAAAATATCAAAAATGAAAAATACAAAAAAATGAGAAAAAGAAAAGTGCCTTGGTGAAAACCTAGAAACAGGCGCCTTGGTAGCAAAAATAGAATCTCTACCAAGATGGTGAAAACTTGGCAAAAGGGCACCACTTGTTTCAAAATGCTTCATCTATCAGCACAATCTTGGTCTTTCCCAGCTTTCAGTCTTGCTTTAGTTTGTACATATCTCTCGGTTTGTTTCTGCATTCCTGTTATTCAATAAGTCAGTTTGTACACCAGTCAGCTCAAGCGTCTGTATCCTATCAATGTTAAAACACTTGGGGGCAATCAATGTCATATCCTATGACCTCCAATGTATCTTAGACATATCATATCCAGTTAGAGTCCTTTGAAGCTTCATTTGAGTCAGTCAGTCAGTCTTGTCTCCAGAAAAGATTTTGCATCAACATCAAACATCAAACAATCTGTGCTTTATACATGCTTTTATCTCCTTGTATGCTTACTGATTCGCATTGAAATTTTTGCATATTGTGTCACTTTGAGATCTTCGATGATGTCCTTTATAGGATTTAGAGAGTGATGACTAGGGGCATAATCTTTTCTTTGTCTTCTTCTTGTATGTGAAAATCTAACAACTTTGGAAATTTTGGATTGAAATGTGTCCAACTATAAGAGCCTCTATCTCGAATTAGATGGCCATGCGTACCTCGGCCATTTATACCCAGAAAATTCAAGAAAGTTTGATCTAATTATTGTCTTTTTTTTGAGTGAGTTCTTTCTCCTACTATGAAATGTGATCTTACCTAAGGATGTGAATGATAAAGGGTCACTATGGGTAGTTCACATTGGATTTAGAATGATCTCTTGACTACTTGATGTGTTTATACTGCAAGGCGTATTATGGTCATCATGACGTTTATGTTCTGATGCTTATACAAATTGCTATATCAACATGGACATGATATTTAGGTCATCCTAGCGCTTATGCTTTGATGCTTATATCTAATCCGACATTCCAAAAACAAAATCAATATTCATATATCCATGGTTTCCTAACTAGTGGGTGTTGTATTGATTCTTGCGCATACAAATTGATATTCATATGTCTATGGTTTCAAAACTAGTGGGCATTGTATTGATTTATCTGGTTACCTAAAAGTTCAATGATGATAACAAATCGACATATGATCAGTGAGTAGGTCCTAGGTCCTAGGTTGCATTTTATTTTGCATGTTTCTTTGCATTTTGCATAACTGCATGATCTCACAAATGTTTGGAAACACTTCAATGCTTAAACGATTCTTCAAATCGCATCTTCAAATCTAACAAGAGCTGAATCTTACATGAAGGTTCCTCCAATGAAACAACAAGTAGAATCCTTTTTCAGGATCAAAATCAAAATCTGAGATCATTCATATTGTCTACTGCTTGCATAATCGACCTTCCATCATCACAGAAATCCAGTATTCAACTTAACTGATTATCTTACATCAAACTATCAAAATTTCAACTTGGTCAACTATGGTCAACTCATGGTTTAACCTAGTCAAACTCAGTCTTTTGGACCTTGAAACGATGCAGAGCATGTTCTTGAACGTATTTAACCACTTCTCAAATCAATTAACATGCTTCTAAACCATTCAACGCTGACTTTTCTTGTCAGATTTCAATTTTAATCCCAAAGGGGGCATGGTATTGCACATCATTCAAAGTCTATAATCTAAAGTTGAAATCATATCCTTCCTTAGTAATCAAGACAACAACCACATCTAGTTGTTGATTCATCAAAAAGACCTCTTCGCTTGGGGAAAATCAATCATCGCTTGGGGCATATCATATTCATCAAGATCCATGTCAATCTAGTATTCTGCTAATCTTGTAAATTGTATCAATTTTTGCAACCATCGGTTCATTAGTATTTTTTCTTTGGTTCTTCAGTAGCTAAAGGGTTCAGATGTGATACCAAAATGGTTCTTCTAAGACAATCCAGTTTGGAATTGGTCACTCACTTCTTCACAATCATAAGGTTCGAAATCAGGTGTTTTGATGCTTTTGTTTCATTGGTTCATTGTTGCTATAGTTAACATTATCTTTGGTCATTCAAAACCTATTATCTTCATATCAATTTCTGTTTCATATCAATTTCAATATCAAACATCAGTTTTAATAACATACACAGACTGTCTTTGAACCACTGTGCTTCGCACAACAATTCAAAGAGGGGCAAAATGTAATACCCCAAAAATGGGCTATAAGTTCATTGACCTCCTACATCATCAAATCGAATGAAATCGACATCGAAGTCCTAACCTAAGGTACATCTGAACATCATCGAATCCTAATTGATTATTATAAATTCTGCATTGGGGAATATTCCTAGCAATATTCCTAATTATCTTAATTATCTTTGATTTAATGATTATTTGGTGATAAATCCAATTTATCCTAAAGTTTGATTAATTGAATATTCTCAATATTTAATTAATTAGATTTAATATTGCCACTTAATTATTTAATTCTATTTATTCCTAAATTGTATTATTTAATTCTGACAATAAATCCAAAATCCTATGAATAATTGATTAAATTCTTATTTAATTAATTAAAGTAAGTTGTCAATTTTTAATAATATTGTTTTTGAATAAAAGTTTGAAAAATAATTGATTAACCCATAAATCAATTGTTTTATTTTTTAAAATTAGTTAAGTTGGGAATAAATCACTTTATTATTAAATTAATTCATAATAAATCATGCACAATCACAAAAGCAGACAACTATTAATTATCAATTAAAGCTAAACTCTATTTTGAGTTGAACTCTGCTTTTGCATGCTTTTGTGAATTAAATTATCTTTATTTTCAAATAACTCAAAAATCAAGTTGAGTTTATTTGAGTGATTTATGGCTTTCTTTCATGCATCCTCAAAGCCCTGAATTTCTATAAAATCAAGGCTCATCTCTTCACAAATCATCCACAAGAATTGCATAATCACGCTGCTGAATTGGAGACTGAAGAATCATCTTTGTGAATCCAAGCTTTGTGAGATCAATATTGCATAATTTTTCATATCATATTAGTTTTCATTTGTTAGATCATTTAGCATATCATAGCATATCAGTTTTTACATATCATAGATTCATAGTAGTTTTTCATCATATCATTGCATAGAAAAAAAATAAAATAGATTAATTGCATTCATATTTCATATCAAGTTTTGCATTCAAATCCTTCATTTAGATGTCGTCAAGGTCACTGATCTTGATAACAATCTGAGAACATCATACTCGCACATATTAGAAGGCAGTAAATCGCCTGGTTAGTTTAGCTTTCAATTCATTGCACGATTTTATTTTTAGCTAACCTCTAATGTTTTACTGAAGTGTTGTGTCTATAGAACAAGTACAAAATTCACACACACAAAAATGACTGCAGGCGTGAGTGAATCTCCTGTAAGCATGACTTTACCTATTTCTTGCAAGAAATTCACGGAAAATAGAATATACAAGCATGCAAATTATGGTGCAAATGATGAAATGAGGCTTAGAGCCCCATGGTGGGCACCATTTGTGTGATGATGTTACTCACCTGCATGAAAATAAGATCTACTAACATCAATTTAATCAAATACAATGCAAATTTAACTAAAATTGAAATTATGATCTATATTATCCCATGGATCTCTAGAAAGAAGTGGTAAGTGAAGCTCTCAGCTACAATCCTCACTAGTGACACCTCTAAAATGAGAAATGATGTTGCTACTATGCTTATGCTATGCTTCTATGATGATTCTAGCTCAAGAATGATGAAATTATGATACTAAATGCTCAAGAATGCTCAAATTACTCTTGGAAATGATCTCAATTGCCTATAGTAACAATGCTATGCAAATGAAATTCCAAGATGGAAATGCTCTCCAAAATGCCTCATAGTTATAGTAGTTTGCCAAGGGTAGGGGGTGGAGTGAAGTAATCATGATTATCCCATGGTTAAGTCAAAAAATTTGCTTTGTTCATAAATGGGGGACAAATGAGGGGACGAGCCTGTAAATCGTCTCAAAGCTTTGGACAATTTAAATGTTTTGAGTGATTTGTGTCCTTTTTGTCTCAATTTTCATTGGTTGATCACTTTGTTGAAAGAAAATAAGGAATATTAATTCAATTAATTAATTAAATTTAGCCATGGAAGGGTAATAGGTTCATTTTGATTTTTGATTAAACAACTATACAATTAATTGATTAAAATCAATTATATAGTGTTTTTGGCCCTTTTAAGCTTCAATTTAATTATTTAACCTCATTATTTAATTTTTCCTTTGTTTTAATTGATTTTGTCCAACTTTATTTAATTATGTCCCTTTTAATGCATTTTGATCCATTTAATTGATTTTTGCAATTTAAAAGTATTTGTCCAATTTTACTTGTCTACAATGTGGTTATAGTATTGCACAATAGGCAGCTCTATTTCATAGCATAAAACCTCTATTTGCCAATAAGCCTCTTATTGTAGTTTGTAATAAGATTGATTTGTGACCACTAGAGAGTACAAGCTTGAAGAAGCGGTATATTTTGGCAAATGAAGAGTGGAAAGAAGATGATATTCCTGAGATCATGGATGGACACAATGTTATAGACTTTATTGATCTAGATATCTTGCAAAGGCTTGAAGAAATGGAGAGGGAAGAAGGGCTTAGGATGGCAGCTAAGGGTGACGAGGATGATGAGATGGGGGAAGTGGAGTTGAATCTTGATGAAAAGGAAGCTCTAGCTGCAATTAGGAAGAAGAAGAAGATGCTTATCATCAAACACAAATTGAAGAAGAGTACTGCAAAGAGCACACCTAGCGTACCAAGGAAGTTTGACAAGAACAAGGAATATGGCTTAAATAGAAAGGGAAGACATCTTTCTAGATGGGCTTGGATCCTTCGGCAATTAGCTTGATAATAAATGAAGCAGATGAGAGCTAAGCAATTAGCTTCCAAGAAAAATCTAATAAATGAACTGTGTGTACCCCCAATTTCTATGCGCTTTGTGCATACCTGAAGGATATATTTGAAACAACAAGGGTAAGGCTTAAAGAAGTTAATTTTGCATCACTAGACATATCTTTAAGCCTTACCCTTGTGTTTCAAATTTATCCTTTGGGTACGCACAGAGGCCATAGGAATTGGGGTACGCATAGTTCATTTATGGGATTTTTCTTGGGAAGCTAATTGCTCATCTATCATCTACTTCATTGTTATGAAGCTAATTGTTGTAGGATCCAGGCCTAGGCTAGAAATATGTCTTCCCAAACACATAAAAAAAATGCACATAAACATGTACGACAGCTGAGAAACATAAATATACATACCACAACAGCTGAGAAACATAAATGTAGGCATCATGGTCACAATTTTTTGGAGACAACATAATTGAGTTGTATACCCAAACGGTGCAAAGCAACTACTACTCCTCTGGTTCCAGAGGAGTAGTGGTTGCTTTGTATCATTTGGGTATACCACTCAATTATGTTGTCTCCAAAAACTTGTGACCATGATGCCTACATTTATGTTTCTCAATTGTTGTGTACCAGGACCCCTTATGACCCTTTATGACCCTTTACGACCCCTAAGAATACACATCTTAGAGGTCTTAAAATGTCATAAAGGGTCATAAGAGGCTCCTAGGAGGGGCCATGAGCTTCCACCTTCAAGTGGTTGGCCTTGTTAAGTAGAGAATGTTAAACTATTCTCTAAACAAAGAGAAGCTCAATAATTTAAGGTCTCAATCCACATAGATGGTGAAAACTGATGGGAATCAATGATGGAGAGTTTCTAGATACTGAGAAGACGTATATGTAGTGGAGGCCAGAAGGGATTTTTGTGGAGATTTTCTAGAGAGGGTTTCCAAATTGAGTACCAGTGCAGAGATGATGATTCAGTACTATGTCTATAAAGCCTTCACAAATATCCCTTTTTTGGCTTCCACTCATACCTCTTCTTAGAATCTAGAAACTTTGGATACTGTTTCTCATCCATGCACAAAATGTGCTAGTGATCGTATGAAATTACTTTCACGAGATTGGGATCAATTATGAGAAGGTAAACAATAAGATAATTTTATTGTATCTTTCATTTCTTTTATCCATTCATATTTTTTGCCTTCTCCTATATTGGATATTGTGCAGTGTACATAAAGGCAAGACAGTGATTATTCTCAATGATTGACAGGTATAATTCTTCCAGCCCTTACCCAGTAGCTAGGACTAAAGATTGCAGAGCTCAAGAGACCATCATAGTTGGTCTATGTCCTTGGTCCATATACTGACAAAACATTTTACATTTCGTTAGCTCATCAAATGCGGTGATTTGAAAGAATCTAATGGATGATATTTTCATGTATAGCGTATATTATTTTAGTTTGACGGTGAAGGAATTTATCTACTTCGCGCACTTGTATACATCGAGCACAACCATAAAGAAGCATCCCCTCCCATGGTTTGAGTAATGTAGGCCATGGGAGGAGATTCTTTTTTATGGATGTGCTCGTAGTATACAAGTGCACGGAGTCGATAAATTCGTGCAACATCAACTTAAATAATATACGTTATCATGAAAATATTCTATTAAATTATTTCAAATCCCCTCATTTGATGAGCTAACGAAATGTAAAATGTTTTGTCAGTATATGGACCAAGGCTGGAGACCAACTATGATGGTCTCTTGAACTTTGTTATTTATTTATTTATTTTAAGCCAAAGTGGACTAGGCACCATAATTATATTTATTAACTGATTCAAAAGACTCCTCCATAGAAGAATCAAGAAGAAACCCCGAAGTCATTGTCATATACATGCTATAAGATTACGATGTTTTTATACATATGATTTTCCATTGAAAACTGCCTACATCCTTGAGAACTATTCAGATGATATCCCCTCTCCGGCAGTTAATGGAAAATGACATACAAAATCACGACCCACATCTATCTCAAGCCATATTTGCAAGAAAAATATAGATGCCAAAGTCAAAATTTTCAATACAACATAGCTTTGGCATTAATTCGTCACTTTTTTGACATGTAGTAAATCTTTTCCGACAGACACGCTATACGTCCGACGAATACTCCCGTCGATAGTTTATTACTTTGATAGATTATTGTGATGGTACTACCATACATTCGACGGGTTCTCCTGTCAGAGATTTAGTGCATATCTGTCGCAATTATGATAGAACAAATGTCGTAAAGATCACCTTTTCGACAGATCTGTCCCATAGTAAAGTTTCTATTTATGTGACATTTTTTGACAGGAGACTATGTTAGAAAATTGATGGTTATCACTCCCATCACCATTTCCAACGTAAAAATGCCGACAGACAGATTTGTCAAAATTTTGATAAATAGGCATTGGAAATTTGACATATGGCCATCAGAATTTGGCCTCAAATGTACTAGTGACAGGTTTTGGCTATGGATTGGAATTTAAGGAATTTTTAAAAAGCTTGGGATCTTTGAAGTTTTGGATTTGATCTTCGTGTTCTATTGCATACCAGTTTGGCGGATTAAGACAGTGTTTGGAATCTCTTGCAAGTCTTCCTTTCAAAAAGATCATCTCCATTATGTCTGCCAGATTTTGGTTGTCGATTTTGGATTTGTTGTATTATGGTTTTTCCTTCTTTGTGAAATTTGCAAGAAAAGGCTATTGAGTTTTTTTTTTTATAGAGAAATTCTTGTTATTGTTAAAGAACTAAGAAAATATATGGTTTAATCAATTAGGATTTTTCTAAAATATTGAAAGAAATTCTTGGGATTATACAAAATTTGGATTTCAAAACCAATCAAACATTATTATATAATTAGTATTTGAATTTATTTTCCGATAAGAAAAAAAATACTAATTGAAGTGTGTGTATATATATATTAAATAGAATTATTGTAAATTTATTATAAAAAGATAATTGTTTATATTTTTGGAATTTGGATTTTAAAAAGTTATGAACAAAAAAAAAGAAAGAATAAATCAAGAAATTATATTTATTTATTTTCTATTACAAATAAAAATAAAAAAGTAAAATTTTGGTGAGGGGGTGGTGGGCCTTCAAACTTCGTCACTCCCTGTTGACACCAATCACTTCGACACGACAGTCACTCCTGTTGTGTAGCAGTGAGTATTGTTGGTATGACAGTTACTATTGCCATGCAACAATAAGTACTATCGGCCCTGCTGCGATAGGATACTAACAATACCTCTGTCACCAGTGGCAGGGGTTGACCTTCGGTGACCTAATCTTTTCTATGGAAGCATAGGAGTTTTGAGGGGTGTGAGACCAACCCCCCTCTCCCCCCTTCCATTTTAATTTGGTTGTTAAATTATTATTTCTAGTTTTGTTTATATTAGTTTTTTAATTAATATTACTTTATGTCTTTATTAATATTAAATTTATATTATTTACTGTTAAACCATTATTATAAGTTATTTTTTTAGTAGTTTTTAATTAATTTATATTACTAGGTTAATTGATATAAATAAATTTAATGGATTATGATTATTTAATATGAATTGATCGATTTATATGAGATATCTTATTAACGTCATCTGATAAATTGATTAATTTATAAAGGTAAACTTTGTAAAACTATAATTGAGTTACGAATTAATTTACTTAATTAATTTAAATTCATCAGTATTTGATATTCTTAAATGGATTTGAATTCTATAAATGGAATTGACCTCAATGTTTAAATATATTACTTTTTTAGTAATTATATTTAATAAATTAATTTCTATAAGGGAATTTATAAATTTATTTATAGAGGTTTATAGTATTAATTTTTATTAAAATTTAATTATATTGTTAATTAGTAATTATAAATAATAAATTAATTTATATAAAGGAATTTATAATTTAATTTATAAAGGTTAATTTTTGTAAATATTTGATTTACTTTTAATGGAATCCTTGACGTGAGTGTGCTTAATGGAATAGTGTTTCTGATCGGGGTTTTGTTTGGCCTTGTTGAATAAGGTCAGTTAAGGTAGATTGATGCCCTAGGTGGATTTTTTCTTTTGCAACTTGAAGTATTTTATGGAATTTTCTTTTATGTTTGGGGGTTTAAGTTGTGGAAAGTTTATAACCTCTTTATATCCTGATTGGTTCATGTGTTTTCTTTTGCACATATGTGATGTCATGTCATGTGTTCTATGAGACCTTGATCAATATTTTATTTGAATACAAAAGGTGATGACCATTATTGTGTTGAGTTTTAATTAATTTGGTCCCCTTGTTTCTTCTAGTATGGCTATTTTGTGATCTAGTAGATGATATTGTGGATTTATGTTTTAATCCATGTTTGGAGAGTGATGCTATTGATGATTATTGAACTTGTGTTGTGAGACCATTTGTATATGGTATTTGAGTTATTGAGATGTCCAATATGTGATGGACAGTTTGGATCCTTGTATAGGATGAGATATTAATTGTTATGCTCCAACACTTGTCTTTGATGACATTCATGGTTTACCTATTTACAAGAAGTATTTTATGGTTTTGATTTTGTCTTCTCTTTGATAATTTTTGTTGGGAGCATTGGGGTAGGTTATCTAGGAGCATAGGGGGAAGTGTCTTGCAATGAGCATCGAGGCCTTGAAGTTGCTGCCAAGATCACTCATTGTAAGTATTTAATAAAGTGATAACTTAATGAATTTATTGAGAGAAAATATTAATAAGATAATTGTGTACCTCACCACACCTTGAGCACTAGTACAAGCTAGTATGTGTGAGATGATGCTTTTTGCCTAGTGTGTTGTGTGTTTTGGCATAGTTAGTAGCCTTATCTATAGAAGAGATTTACTAATACCGCATATAGTCACTTGGGTGCTAGGGTCCAGAGATTCTTCCATGATGAAGTCTAAGAGTTAGAAGTATGTGATGAAACTTCCCTATGTTGGCATAATTGATGCAGATGAGATGAGTAAGTATGTTGATGACTTGATGATATTTTTTTAGTTATGTTGTTGTCATTGATGTTAACTTAGGTTGATGACTATGTTCTTGGTGTAGAAGATGAACATAAAACTATGTTGTGAACTATGGTGTGAGATTTGGTACATAGCCTCTATAAGTGTTTATAATGCTATATCTATTATCACGTATGTTTATGATGAGTTCTATGAAAGTTAAAGTTAGTGTGGTGAAGATAGAGAAATGATTTAGTGGTTAAGGAACATAGAAGAAAAGATTTGATCAGTATATCACATAGGAATAAAATTAGGTGTTGCAATCGAAGGTGTGTGATCTGGATGATATTAATAGATTGTTGTTGCAATCGTATCAAGATTGGTGATTGTTGGAAAGATTTATAGTACTCTAAATTTTAAATAGTGAAGAAAAAAATAACAATGAAGAAAAATCAGTTAGATCCTTGATCGGTGAAGGCAGATCGGTTTGTGAAGATAGTTGATAATTTTAAAATATGTGGTGATGTGTCTAAGATGACATGGAATGTTAGGTATGATTCTTATTGGTCAATTTGATCAATAATTCATGAAGAGATGCATGAACCTAGGGAGTGTAATACATTTGACTATTTGGTGTCAAATCAAAGTGCAATTGGATCTAGAGTTTGATTCAAGATGGAAAATGATTCTAATCTTTTGGCGGACTTCTATCAAGATAAATTTGAATTTTAGATGTAATATTTAGGTGGTTGTATGTCCTAATTATTGTAAATGTATAATATCATTTTGTAATGTATTTGTGAGAGTGTGAGGAAAAGAAGTAGTAGAGATCACGTGTGGAGAGATAGATAGTCAATCAAGAGGTGTGATTCATAGGAGAGGTCAATTTGTAAGAGAGGAAGAAGTGTGAGCCTAATTGGATCTGTAAAAGTAAAGCATTGGTTCTATTTTGCAAATCAAATTTCTTGTTGTTTCCTAATAGTTGTAGTAGGTCAAAATCCCTTAATCAGGTAGATCCTAACAAATAATTTAATAGGATGACACTTTAACTAGTGTTTGAATTCATCTCACAAGGCTACTAATAATAGGGTAAAGCTCCTAACAGGGCTAGAGGTAAATCCCTTGACCGAGTGACTCTTAATAGGGTCTTCTCTTAACCAAGCATATTGTAAGATTTTAATAGGGCTAATCTATTAACTAGGCATGCTCCAGGAGAGTTCATTTTCCTTAGTGGGTGCCATCCCCACCGTGGTTTTTCTCAAGTTATGTTTTAATGATAAAAATATTGGTGTTATGTGTTGAATTTGTGTAGATGTTTATTTCTTGATGTATGTTTTGATACAAGTAAATATTACTTATTACATGCATGTAGTGAGAATTTGGAGGATATGTTTTATCAGATTATATTTGTGTTTATTGGTAGATTATTGATTCGTCCCCCCTCTTATTAATCTTATGGCCCGATTATTCTAACAATTAGTATCAGATCATAGGTCCTCTTGGTGATAAGCTTAACTACTTGAGTAAAAGTTACGATTGACAAGATGTTTAGAAAGGAGGCTCCCAAGGTCACAAAAGATAATTACCTAGTATGAGAAGACATGATGGAGCTCTACATAAGAGGTATGAGGGATCCATATTGGAGGAATGTTGAAAACTAGTATGTTGTGCCTCAGGGAACCCTAAATATAAATTATTTGGAGGAGCAAGAGAGCACACAAGCTTAAGAAGCCAAAGTAAGTACCGTCTCTGATACTAAATATATTGATGTAAAAGGAATTAAAACAACTTACGAGGTTTGGAAGAAACTTGAAAAAGTCTATAGAGGTGACAAGCATTTGCAAAAGGAAAGAGAATATAGTCTCAAAGGAAAATATGAGGACATGAAAATGGTAGAAGGTGAGAACATTGCTCAATATGGTGCAAGAATCAAAGATTTTGTTGCTGCAATCAGAGGTGCAAGTGGTATCATGGAAGAGGAAGTTGTGGTAAGTAAGATGCTAAGAACCTTGTTACTTACCTATGCCATTAGAGTGTCTGCAATTAATGAGCTAAGAACATTTGATAAAGGGACTATTGATGGACTAATCAGTAAGCTTACTACTTTTGAGCTTAATAATTTTGATAACAGTATTCCAAAGCTTGTAACTAATTTAAAGGATTCTATGGTAAGTGTTCCTACAAGAAAAGGAAAATAGTTGATGAATGAATCTGATAGCTTGTCTAGTTTCACCAGGGATATAGATTCTATTTTGGAGGATAAGAAAAGACAAGGAGAACTTGAAGCATTGATAGGAAGAAGGTTACCTAGAGGAGCCGGTACGTATAAAGGCAAATTACCCTTAAAATGTTTCTCTTGTAACAAGATTGGTCACATTGCTGCTAGGTATCCTAATGGAGAACAAAACAAGGATAAGGACAAATACAAGAATTATAAAGGAAAGCCAAATAAATCTTGTTATATGGTTGTGGATGAAGGTGTAACCAAGGAGGAATCTGATGAAAATAATGAAGAGGAGATTGTTTTTATTTCTTTAAAGGAAGATCATCCCACAAAAGAAAAAGAAGGTGAAAAAGAAATGAATTTGATGGCGGTGTTGTGAGGTTTGGAAACAATTCTCCATTCTTAGTGAAAGGCAAAGGTAATTTTCCTTCAATGGAAAAAATAATGTAGATGGTGTCTATTATGTTGAAGGTCTAACACATAATTTGTTTAGTGCGGGTCACCTTAATGACAAAGGATACCGACTTGAGTTTAAAGGATGAATATGATTAATCATTGGAAGTTCTAGTAATGATATTTCTAGTGGAAGGAAAACTAGAGGTAACTTATTTTAGTTGAATAATACAATTAACAGTTGTTTGGTCGCTAAGATTGAAGATAGCTGGTTATGGAATAAAAGGTTTTTCCATGTAAAATTTGATAGCTTGGTGAAGGTAAGAAAGCCTATTGTAGTAAGAGGAATGCCACAACTTGTGAAACCAAATAATTTGACGTGTAAAGAGTGTCAGTTTGGTAAGTTAACTAGTACTTCTTTCAAAAGAAAAGTTTACTCATAAGAGAATATACTTGATTTAGTTCATACTAATTTTTGTGGTCCTATGAGACAAAGGAGTTATAATGGCGATAGATATTTTATCCTATTTATTGATGATCATTCAAGAATGATGTGGTTTACATTTCTTAAGGAGAAATCAAATACAATCAACAAGTTAAAGGCTTTCAGAGCACTAGTGGAGAAGGAATCAAGAAAATTTCTGAAGTGCTAATTAAGATCAGATAGAGGAGGTGAGTTCACATCAGATGATTTTATGAAATATTGTGAAGAAAATGGTATAAAAATATCGATGTCTACTTTGAGAAATCCTTAGTAAAATGGTGTTGCAAAAAGGAAGAACATAAAATTTGTAGATGTTGCAAGGACTATGTTAATACAGGGAGATGTACCAAAGACCTACTAGAGAGAAGTAATTAGTATTGTTGTTTATACTCTGAACCAGATGAAAGTGAAGAAGTGAACCAACAAAACTCCCTTTGAATTATGGTATGGTCATTCTCCAAGTGTAAAGTATTTCAAAAATTTTGGAAGTAAATGTTATATAAAAAGAGATGACTTTTCTGGAAAATTTGATCCCAAAAGTGATGATGGCATATTTTTGGGCTATTCAACTAAGAGAAAGGATTATAAATATTTTAGTAAAAGGAATAATAAAATTATTGAAAGTTCTAATGTGAAGATTGATGAATTTCCTAAGAAATATGAGGAAACAAGAAGAAAGGCAATAGAATATGATTGGGGAATAGAGTTTATTGAATCAGAAGAGCCTAGACCGAAAAAGAATAATAATGAAGAAGCAATAGTACAACTGGAAGTATAAGAAGTTCCTAGGTCTGAATCGATATTCCCAAGGTATGTAAAAAGGAATTACTCTTCTAATCAAATAATTAAGGTTGGAGAAGGTCTATGTCTGATATCATGGTTTGAGCCCAAACACAAAAGGGGAAACAATTAAAAATGATGATTGGTTGAGAGAAATGCATGAAGAATTGGATCATATTGAAAAGAATGAAACTTGGACTCTTGTGCCAAGGCCTGAAGATAAAAATGTGATAGGTACAAAATGGGTTTTTAGGAATAAATTAAATGAGGATGGTGAAGTAATAAAAAATAAAGAAAGACTTGTGTGTAACGGTTATGCACAAGAAGAAGGTTTGGATTATGGTGAGACATTTTCTCCTATAGAAATATTGGAGGGTGTCAAGATATTTCTTTCTTATGCTGCATTCAAGAAATTCAAAGTCTATCAAATGGATGTGAAATCAGTGTTCTTGAATGGAATCCTTGAGGAAGAGGTCTACATTGAGCAACCAAATAGATTTACACTAAGGACAAAAACATGGTTTGTAAACTTCAAAAAGAACTATATGGTTTAAAGCAATCCCCTAGAGCATGGTAAGAAATATTACATTCCTATCTCATTAGGATTGGTTTCAATAGGAATTTTGATGATAGTAATGTTTACTTAAAGGTTGAAGGTGAGAAGAATTTAATTTTTGAAGTCTTTGTTGATGAAATTTTTTTTCAGTGGTGATGATAAGATGAGTATGTATTTTGTTGATGATATGAATAAGTAATTTGAAATGTCAAAGATAGGGGAAATAAAATTCTTCTTAGAATTGCAGTATCATTGTTGGATAATGGAATATACATAAGTCAAGATAAATATGTGAAGGAGGTGTTGAATATTTTTGGCATAGAAGATTCTAAACTAGTTGGTACCCCCATGATTACAGGTTGTAAATTATTCAAGGATGATGAATCTGAGTATGTTGGGGCCACTTTATATAGGTCCATAATAGGTAAGATACACTATGTTGTATATAACAAACCTGATATTGCATAAGCATTTGACATAGTCGCAAGGTTTCAGTCAAACCCAAAGGAGCCATACATGGTTGCAGTAAAGAGAATTTTTAGATATCTGAAAGACACCGAGGATTATGGATTATGGTATGTTCATGAAGGTAAATTTTCATTAATTGTTTTTACTAATGTTGATTGGGATGGTAATGTAGATGACTAAAAGATCACAAGTGGTGGTGCATTCTTTCTAGGTGGCAGGCTTGTGTCTTGGACAAACAAGAAATAGAATTGCATATCTCAATCTACAACTGAAGCATAATACATGGTAGCAGCTATCAATTACACATAGGTAGCTTCGATGAAGCGAATCCTAGAAGGGATTAAGGAGGTCACAAAATTGATAACAATTTACTGTGATAATACTAGTGATATAAACATTTCCAAAAACCTATTTATGCACTCAAAGAACAAACACATTTCCATTAAGTATCATTTTTCTTGAGAGAACAGGTGCAAGAGAAAGTGATGAGGTTGGATTACATTCCAAATAAAGAGAAAACTATAGATATCTTTACTAAACCACTTCATAAGGATACTTTTGAGTACCTTAGAGGTAAGTTGGGGGTTATGCCCCTACCTAAGCATAATTAAGATGCAAATGTTGCATCAATCCAATGGGTATCAATGTTTTATTTTTCCATGGATTGATGTAAAGTGGACTACTCCTTAGGGGGATAAATCAAATAGATGAAGTTTTGAGCACTACGAAATCTTTGGCATTGTTGTCAAACATGGAGAATAGTAGAGTAGCAAAAGGGGAGATGAACTATGAAGAGAAAATGTCATCTATTGGTGTGTTTCCATCAGATGAAGATGAAGATGAAGACAAAGCGTTGAGGATTGTTGAGGATCAAGAATATTTTTGGTATTGCTTGGTTTGTTGCCATCAATGCCAAAGGGGGAGATTTTTGGCATAACTAATGTAGATGAGATGAGTAAGTATGTTGATGACTTGATGATATTTTGTTAGTTATATTGTTTTCATTGATGTCAACTTAGGTTGATGACTATGTTATTGGTGTAGAAGATGAATAAAAAACTATGTTGTGAACTATGGTGTGAGATCTGGCACATAGGCTCTATAAGTGTTTATAATTCTATATCTATTATCGTGATTGTTTATGATGAGTTATATACAAGTTATACTCAATGTAGTGAAGAAAAAGAAATGGTTTAGCATTGAAGGAACAAAGAAGATAATATTTGATTGGTATGTCACATAGGATTAGAATTAGGTGTTGTGATCGGAGGTGTATGATCTTGATGATATCAATAGATTTATGTTGCAATCTTATCAAGATTGGTGATTAGTGGAAAGAGTTACAAGATTCTAAATTTCAAATAGTGAAGAAGGAAATAAAAATGAAGAACAATCAATTAGATCCTTGATTGGTGAAGGAAGATCAGTTTGCAAAGATAGTTGAAAATTTCAAAATATGTGATGATGTGTCCAAGATGACATAGAATGTTAGGTATGATTCTTATTGGTCGATTTGATCAATAATTCATGAAGAGGTGCATGAACCTACGGAAGTGTAATATATTTGACTATTTAGTGTCAAATTGAAGTGCGATTGGATTCAGATGTTTGTGCAAGATGGAAAATAATTCTAATCTTTTGGACGACTTCTATGGAAGTCAATTTGAATTTTAGATATAATATTCAGGTGACTATATGCCCTAATTATTATAAATGTATTAATATCATTTTGTAATGTATTTTTTAGAGTGTGACGAAAAGTAGCATAGATTGCGTGTGAAGAGATAGATAGTGAATCAAGAGGTGTGATTCATAAGAGTGGTTAACCTATAAGAGAGGAAGAAGTGTGAGCCTAATTGGATTTTTCAAAGAAAAGTTTTGTTGCTATTTTCCAGATCAACTTTCTTGTTGTTTCCTAACAGTTGTAGAAGGTCAAAATCCCTTAAATGGGTAGATCCTAACATATCTTTTTGTAAAATCCTTTAACAAGGTGGCACTTAAGCTAGTGTTTGAAGTCCTCTTATAGGGATACTCCTAATAGGGTAAAGCTCCTAACAGGTCTATAGGTAAATCCCTTGGGCGGGTGACTCTTAACAAGGTATACTCTTAATTGGGCCTATTGTAAGCTTTTAACAGGGCTAATATTTTAATCAAACATGCTCTAGAATAGTGCATTTTCCTTAGTAGGTTCCATTCCCACCGTGGCTTTTCCCAAGTTGGTTATCCATGATAAAAATACTAGTGTTATGTGTTGAATTTGTATGAATATTTATTTCTTGATGTATGTTTTGATACAAGAAAAGATTACTTATTACATGCATGTGGTGAGGATTTGAAGGATAAGTTTTATCAGATCATATTTGTGTTTATTGGTAGATTAATGATTCTCCCCACCTCTCAGTAACCTTAAGTCCTAATTATTATAACACCCCATATGTGTCCTAGGTTCCTACATTACATTTGGTGCATCTAATTTTTGTCTTGATAATCTATACTTGATAACCTTATAACCATTTAATACCATTTTATCTAGTGTACCTTGACATTAGTTTTGCTTGTTTTGGATGTTTCCTTGAGTGAGGTCTGGTGTTATCTCCTCACCATGGTGGGAGTGGACCTTTAGATTCAACGTGGTCAGGTGGTTGTGATTCTATTATCATTGAGATTTGACACTCATGAATTTGGGCTTGGATGATCCTTAATGTTGTTTCTATCTTCTTGATTCATTGCTTGGAGAATTTCTTATTATCATCATAAGATGTATATCGTGTATTCAATTTTATGTATTAGTTAGTGACATTGATTTAGGAGATGTATATGTACTTGTATTGAATTATTGTTATCCCTATGACATGTGCAGTGGAAATTGTATTATTATGTATGCCATGATGTATCAATTGTACTCTATGGATTATATCTTTGATTATATGGATGTAATGAATGTATCTTATTATTCAGTTGTAATGAATAGGTTAATGTACTTTATGATTTGTATTCTTTTCAGTATGATTAAGTAAATGATTAGGAATAGTTCAATTTGGGTTTTAAAAGGAGCCTAAGATATGTCATGTGATTATGTGTTGGATTGTTCTTAGTAGATTAGTTAAATTATACATAATTCTATGTCATGGAACTCTTGAGACTTGTAATCTATAAATGAGTTACATTTATGAGTATGTATTATCTTATGTTAGATGGCTTCCACATTTTTATTTCTTATTGATTGTAAACTCTTAAAAAAATATAATTTGGTAAACTTAGTAACATGTTTTTGGTTATTTTCTCGTGGGTTCCTTGGGAGGGCATTACACTTGGTATCACAATGTGAGTTTCTACACTAGGAAGTTTGGGAAATTGTATGCCCATTAGGTGTCTTGTAGTAAAATTGAAATAAAAACATAGACACATAACTCTATTATATTTTTAGAACCATTGTAACTTATAACCTATGTGTAGCATTTTGCAAAAACTGATTAAATACTAAACAGTTGCAAGTAAATAGAACTCATAATTGAATATGATTGCATAAGGATGATTATAATAGCATGGATGATTTATCTATCTATTGTGTTTGGGTACATTATCTAACATGTCTATTATATTGGATCCCTGAATTTCATGAAGTGATTTCTCCCTTGAGTGTGGCTGACACTAGTCACCTTGTTGTTTGAAATGTTTTATGATTGATAATTTATTTTAGTTATTGATAATGTTTTTTGTGTTGTGTGTGGGATAGCATTGATTATTTATTTATTTATTATACCTATATTAGTCACCTAAATCTCTTTTCACTATCTATTTTGTGGCACTAGTGTTTAGGGGCAAATTGGAAGCCTATGGCCCTAAGGAGTATTCATTTTCTTGGCCAATCTACACACTAACATTCAACACAAGAGAAAGAAGGTAGTCACCAAACATAACCTTTAGGGGACTTAGGTAAGATTTGAAAGAGAATAATAATTCCAATAAACAACCTGAGTATGATCAAAGATGTATGTAGATGCCTTCTTTCATGCAAGAAATATGAGTGTCTACAAGAAATCCTATTACAAGATAAGATCTAATCTAAACTTTTAAAGAGCACTAGGAAATGAAACAACTTACCTCTAAGACTCACATGAGAAGACCAAATAAAAATATGATGACTGATGATAGGTAGATATAGAAGTAAAAAAAATATGGATTCTGAAATAGGAAGGCAAAGGCCACCAAAACCCATAAATCTGATGAACATAGGAGGAAGTTGAACTAGCAGGAGGAATTTGACTTTCTGGGGAAGATGTCAAATTTTCCACGAGGAAGTTGAAGTTAGACTTCATCTTGGAATTGAAATAGTCTCAGGAGTTGAAAATGCAGATCCCCAACTGATTCTTCAGTTAGAAAACTCAAGAGTAAGTTAAGGTTCGACTTCCTCCCGACTGCCTCAGAATATAGAATATAAATCAAATCTGGAATCTTCATGGAAATGGGTAGTAAAACTTTAACTCCAATCTTCTTATTTGATACCTATAAATCTAGAAACATGTGTGTGTGTGGGTGGATATATAGGGGTTTACCTTAGTCAACCCCTCATTTTGATGATTTCCACCTCCACAGACAGTCGTTAGGTAAAAAGTGTTGTGTGTAATTCTCATGAATCCTAGAGTAGTAGATATAGAATGTAAAAGAGATAATGTAATTTAAAATGCTAAGATCTAACTATAAAAGTGAAAACCCTAGCATGCAAAAGAAAGTGTGTAGAAGTATGAAGCAAAAAAATATAAGATCTGAACATAACAAGGAAATCATACCAATCTTGTAAAAGCTAAAGTACTCCTAGCCATCTTCAAAATCCCTTTGCAACTCCATGATGTATAAAAGTGCTTGATTGAAGTGTTTGAATGCTTGAAAGAATGTAGAAGAAGAGATCATCATTGCACCAAATGGATAAGATAAATCCTTTGTCTTCACCTTACAATTTCACCAAGGAAGATTGGGATTTCCACGCAAGCTTGAGATTATCTTCCTTGTCTCAAAATGATCCAAGAGAGGGTATTTATAGTGAATTTCCATGATTAACCAACTACCATGAAAAATCAAATAATTTGAAATATCCTCAAATCTTGGGATGAGAAACCTCTAGAAAGAGAATGAGGAAAAAATATGCGTCTAGGAGGATGGAAAGGTTCAACATCCTCCTTGAGAGGAGGGTGAAATTATCCATCCAACTCGAGAGGAACAAAGTACAAGAAACCTAGGGGGTCACGTCAATGTAGAAGATTTGGAATTAATTAGATGGAAAAGTGGGAAATGAGATCTGAAAAGGTAATAAAAATTAAAATGAGGAAAAGGGAGGAGGACTCCTAGAGATTATATCCCACCTTAAGTTTTGTAAAAGAGGATAGGGGGAAATCAATTACCACACTTTGCTAAAAATTTATGGAATTTTTCTTCACAGTATAAAATCTTCTCTTTAGTCACTGTTGGAAGTCAACCAGTTTGTCATAATAATAGATCTTCATTGTCAAACCTGCAAATTTTGAGATATTCAAGATTAAAGTGCAATATTGCTAGAGTAGTTACCCTTATTAGCTACTAGCTACAAAAATTAATATTTTTAACTCAAAAAATGTTTAATAAAATAAATAATAATAAATTTGGTTGTGTTAAACAAGTACTAAAACTTGGTACAAATATTGATTCCAATAGCATTGAACCATGCACTAAATATCCAAAATAGACAAGCTCCTAAGATTTTATTGTCACAGATTACACAAATAATTTAACTTTAATGGAGCATGCTTTCAAAGAATATGCATACATATGATAACAAATATTCCCACCTAAAATGCATGAGCTTGAATATAAAGAAATAATGAGATATGATAGACCAATGTGATAAAGGGTTCTCTTATCCACACTACTGAATAATGTTTAAAGATGAGCATAATAGAAGAGGAGTTTTGAAGCCTCTATTGCTAAACATACCAGTCATTCTGCATTCACTTAGCAAGAAAGAGAACTATTATGAGAAACTAAGATTTTTTTAAATCAAACATTTAGTAAAATATTGTCATAGAAGGAAAGGCTCTCCCAAAAATTTAACTTAGGGTAAGTTATAGCTTAAGAAACATATAGACTTGTGAGGAACATCATTTTAGGATATAATCTATCATAAAAAGTGGTTGAACCAAAAAATATGAGGCTAATAGTGTAAAATCTCTTTTTAAAAAGAATTATTTGAATCATTGCCTTCAATTTACAAATGTAATTTTGTATTAATGCCTTACTGCAATAGTTAAGTGTCCTGTATTTTAATGCATGACTCTTCAATACCTGTTGTTTTCTCCAGCTTCTCCCAAGAGTCGATCATACTATGCTACAAGAGGCTCAGTCTAGCAAGACATTGAAACTCCTCAAGCATACGCCACTCACTAATATTCAGCCCCGTGATTTGCATAAAACCACTAAATCTTGATACTCCGCAAATTTGACTGAACAACTTACTGGCATCATCAAAATTAGGATGTTACAAGCATGCATATGGAGATGGCCTTAAAAGTTGTTGAGATTTGTCAAATTCATAAATTACAATACTGTAAAAGATGAATAGCATATATAAGAAATCACAATGAGATAAATCATGCATTAATTAATAGGAGTCTCAGATCAAATGATCAAACAATCATCATGAATTAATTAATAGGATTCTCAAATCAGATGTCTCTAGACTCTAGATGTTGCCATCAATTGTTGAATAGGTCGAAGATCTCTTACAAAGATAACTTGAATGCAAATAGTAATCCTGTATATTGTTAATTTACACACTAATACATATTAGTTGTCCACAACAATAGCTTTCTCAGAATACCAACACGTATGCATATAAGGAATGAATATGCCACAATTAGAATTTAAGTAGTATATTTACTTTTAGTGTTTAGCTAATGAAATGTTGAATGCTTCTCCTTTTTCATATCTATTCTTTCCTAGATGAATAGTGTTTTTAGGCATGAACATTGAATGCTCATTTGCTTTACTCATTGCCATTTTAAGTCTAGATAAACTAAATAATTGTCTAGTTCCTTGAGTATTTTACATAGACAAAGTCTATTTGACACTGACAAGAGATTTGATATGGATATTTATCTTTTTAGATGATGGATGTCTATATCCTGTTCCAAAGCTTCTAATTTGGAACACACAAAGAGGAAGCTAGAAAAGGTTGTGGAGTCTAGTTTTCTACTTGCAAATTGCATTTTCTTGGAAGTTCCTAAAGCCTTCTCAACAAAGTATATCTTGCAATCATTACAGCCCATGATACCACATTTATTTGAGGCATTTTCTTAGATAGTACAAGTGCCTTGTCCATGATTCTACATTTTGCATACAAGTCTACAAGAGTAGTTACAATTATGTCAGTATCTAACAAAATCCATCTATCTTTTATGCTTTGGTGAATGTCTGTTTCCTATTTCAAATCTCCCATTTTGGCACAAGCATTTAGGATGAAGGAAAAGGTTGTGGAGTTTGGCTTTACACTTGCCAATTGAACTTAATTGGAAATTTCTAAAGCCTTTTCATAAAGTTAAAATTTGTTCATATCTCAAAATCATTGCAGTTCATGAGACCACATTTCTTTGAGGAATTTCATCAAATAGTTCAGGTACCTTTTCAAACTTATATACATAAACTTGGTGAAGCTGCAACTCTACATCATTTATGCTGTCAGTCATATAACATTAATATGAAATTTATGATGATTTAATTTTATAACTATTGGTCCATAGAAGTTCCCATTGACATGTTAAATAAAAAATTGTAAAAGCAAGTAGATTATAAAAGAGACAAGTCACATTTTAACTACAAGCTTACAAGTTCAACAACTCAGGGGAAAATTACTTCAAAATATAGTCAATGTTAATGAGCACCATATTTTGGGTATCCATATAAACATCTATATTGGACCACAACTAAATTTTAGTTAAACAATATAGATCATAGATTCTAATCGTACCTATTACCTATCATGATTGTTTAAGAAAAATGATGATGTTACCTGTCAGGACAAGATAGGGTGTTGTTGGAACATCTCTCCCATGTGGCCACATCATTTGACCATCCCCTTATTTCCTCCAAAATAACAAGGGAAAGGTGGCTTTTGGCCCTAAGAGGCACACGAGATTGGATTCATCAAGAAAAAGGGTTATCAGGGCTATTGCTGTGGAGACCTTCTAGACAACTAGTACTGCACTGGTCAAGAAATCTATAAATACTATTTGATTTCTAGTCATTGATGCAGTTGAGAAGTCTAATTTTGGGCACCCTAGATTTCCCATGGGGTGTTCCCCCATGGGTCATATTTTGTATGATGAGGTCATGAAATATAATACAAAGGATCTTTATTTTTTCAACAGGGATCAGTTTGTGTTGTCTATTGGACATGGGTACATGTTGCAGTATGTTCTCTTGCATCTTGATGGATTTGACAATGTTAAGGAACATGATCTGAAGAGCTTCCATTAATGGGGAAGCAAAACACTGGGAGATCATGAGAATTTTGAGACCCTAGGTGTGGAAGTTACAACTGGGCCATTTGGTCAAAGAATTTGCAATGAATTTGGATTGGCTCTTGTTGAAAAATATCTAGCTACTAGATACAATAAGACATAAAGTACCATAATTGATCATTACACATACTGTATTATTGGTGATGGTTTCCAAATGGAAGGGATCTCTAGTGAGGCTTTCTTGTTGGATGGCCACTGGGGACTTGGAAAACTTATTACTTTCTATGATGATAATCATATCTCCATAGATGGTGACACAAAGAGTGCATTTACAGAAGATGTAACTCATTTTGAAGGTATGGGATGGCACACTGTTTGGGTTAAGAATGGTAATACTAGTTATGATGAGATATGTGTTGCTATTGAGGAGGCAAAGTCTGTCAAGGACAAACACACTTTAATTAAGGTCACTACTACTATTGGTTTTAGATCACTAAATAAGGAAAACTGTTACGGTGGGCACAAAAGTTCTTTGGGTGCAAAGGGGGTTGAAGCAACTAGACAGAATCCGGATTTTCTTTATGAGCCTTTCCATGTTCTTAAGGATGTTAAGATCCATTAGAGTTGGCACATTGAGAAGGGTGCAGTTGTGGAAGTAAAGTGAACAACTAAAATTGCATATTATGAGAAGAAATACCCTGAGGAAGCTACAAAGTTCAAGACACTAATATCTGGTAAATTGCTTGAAGGGTGGGAGAAGGTACTCTTGATGTACACCCCAAAGAGCCTTGGAGATGCTACCAAAAATTTATCCTAGCAATGTTTGAATGCACTTGCAAGGGTTATTCTTGGATTCCTTGGTGGAAGTGCAGATCTTGCATCATCTAACATGACTTTGTTAAAAATATTTGGGGATTTCTAGAAGGATACCCTTGCAGAGCACAATATTCAGTTTGGCATGTGTGAGAATGGTGTGGGAGAAATATGTATTGGAATATCCCTCCATGGAAGTGGCCTCATACCTTACTGTGCTACTTTCTTTGTTTTCACAGACTACATGAGAGTTGCAATGAGAATTTCTACACCGAGTCAAGTAGGGGTAATATATGTGATGACCCATGATTCTATTGGTCTTAGAGAAGATGGGACCACTCATCAACCAGTAGAACACTTGGAAAGCTTCAGAGAAATGCCAAACACTTTAATGTTCCATCTAGGTGATGGAAATGAGATAGCAGGGGCATACAAGGTTTTTGTACTTAATAGGAATAGGCCATCAGTCCATGCTCTTTCACATCAAAATCTTCATCATCTTATAGGTACCTCGGTAGAGGGAGTTGCAGAGGGAGGCTATATTATCAATGATAATTTATTTGGTAATAAGCCTGATGTAATTCTTATTAGTATAGGTTTAGAGCTAGAGATTGCTGAGAAAGATGGAATTGCTCTCCACAATGAAGAAAAAGTTGTTACAGTTGTGTCCTTTGTTTGCTGGGAATTATTTGAGGAGAAAACTCCAGAGTACAAGGAAAGTGTGCTTCCAATAGTAGTATCTACCAGAGTGAGTGTGGAAATTGGTTTATAATCATAGTATAAATCTTATACTAATAATATATATATATATATATATATATATATATACATACATATATATATATATACATATATATATATATATATATATATATATATATATATATATATATGTATATATATGTATATATATATATGTATATATATGTATATATATATATGTATATATATATATATATGTATGTATATATATATATATATCTATATATATATATATATATATATACACACACACATATATATATATATACATATATATATATATACACATATATATATATATACACATATACATATATATACACATATACATATATATATATATACATATATATATATATATACATATATATATATATACATACATATATATATATATACATATATATATATATATACATATATATATATATACATATATATATCTATAGATATATGTATATATATATATATGTATATATATATATATATGTATATATATACATATGTATATATATACATATGTATATATATACATATGTATATATATATATATGTATGTATATATATATATATGTATATATATATATATACACCGTATAGTAATAACAAGCTAAAAATATAATAAACATAACTCATGGTGTAACTATAATACAAACCTAAAACAATGACTATATCATAGTCACACCCATTGGAAGAACATTAATACTTGAACAATTGATATTTTCAGCGCACTAGAATATCATCAGCACCGTATCATATACACTTAGCACTTAAACATCCTAGTCTGTAAGAGATATATTGAACAGGTCAAGTGATGGAGATATAAACAACAGATTTGGTCATTGAATATCAATGAAAATCATTGAACAAAAAGACAGAAGAACAAGTAACCAATCATAGATTCTGGTTTATTATAGTTAGCAACTAAATTGACAAGATATATGAAGGTGGAAATATAATATAAGAGAAGACACTACTGAATATAAGAGAAGATAGATTAAAACTTTAAATAGCCACTCCCATATAATTTTCAGTCAGAAAGTCCTTATAACAAGGCCAACAAAAGCCCCACTCAACCATTTACCATCAGCATATCAGTCTGCACCAAGACAATAAATAATATACATAAAAGATGGATAAGAGACTCTGTACACAGGGAGTACACTTTATTGTCTCTGGGAATTATTGAGGAACTTGAATATTTTCATCATCATTAAGAGGAATTAGAAGGATCATCAGAATGAAATCCATTTGAGGGAAACATACATACACAACTCATATCAGTATAATGCTATCAGAATGGTATCAACCAAGTTGGTATTTATATTAGACTATTATACATTTCCTTATCAACATCAAAAGAGACTTTGTTCATTAAATTCAAATCAGAACTATATGAGAATTATTGTCTGACAATAGAGTCTCAGTGATTGGAATGAACTTAGTTCTCATTATTAGAAATATATTTGGCAATTGCATGTACTAACTCTCCATTCTCTTCCAACCTAATTATATAGTGAAGGATAGTGACCTCACATAAAATGATGTAGGAGCATCTCGGGTCCTTGGAAATCCTATGTCACCAAAAATAATTTGGATTTTGTCTGTGTTGCTCAATTCTTGCTTTGACCGAGTTGGTCAGTAGTTGGCTGGTTTCCTTTGGTTACCGAGTGTGGTCAGTTATTTCTTGGGCAGTCGGTTATTTCACTGGCACTCGGCATTGCTTGTCTGTTGCTCGGTTATCTTGCTCACCAAGACGGGTTTAGTTTTGATTCCTATTGTGTTTAACTTGTGCATTTATATTGGATCAAAAATTTAATGTTGGAATCCATCATTGGGAAGCATGTGGTCCTAGATCTAATTGTTCCTTCCATTGATTATGGATTTGAAGGCTGACTCAGTTCGGTAGCTTCTTGTATAAATGTAGTTGTTGGTTTAGAGTTCAGGAGATAGTTTTTAGATAGAAGATAGTAGGCATTAGATTGGAGATTTGTAACAGATCCTCGCATGTTTGAGGACTTATGTAAATCATTTTAATATCTGGCCCTAACCGGGAAGGCCTTACAACTCGCATGTATGGTTCTATTTGATGATAATATATGAAAGATCTGGCATTCTCTCTCTCACTGTTGTTGTTTGTTGCTTATGCATATGTTGGGCAGGCTTGGATAATTAGGGTGTGCCATTTTTGGCCCCTCTTGTATCCTGCCTTGCGTCAGGTAGTATTAGAGCGAGGTGAGATCTTGATCTAGGTCTGCGGATCTAGGTTTGTAGGTTGCTCTTGAAGCCCTAGTTGATTGTTGTGGGGGTAGCAGATTGTGATCTGACCTACAATTGTAGAGGGTTGTCAAGATGGTTCATGGGAGGTGAGATGTAGATCCAGGATTGGCAGATATGCTAAGGTAGATTGCTGCTAGGTTAGAAGCTATTGAAACAACCCAAAGAAGAGGCAGACATCTTGAAGATGTTAGTGATGATGAAGTTGAAGAAGAACAGGCGAATGCAGAACCTGCACCTGTTATGGATCAAGGTGAAGAAAGATTTTTGAAGTATTTGACAAGTCTAAAGTCAACACCACATTTTAATCCTCCGGAATATAGTGGAAATTTAGATTCTGATGAATTAGTGAACTAGATCACCAAGATGGAAAAGTACTTTGAATATGAAAACATTCCTGAGGATAAGAAGGTGAAGATTGCAAGCACAAAGTTGAAAATTCATGCATCCTTATGGTGGGAACATCTACAGCTGGATAGGAAAAGGAAAGGCAAAGACAAAATCAAGGTATGGAATAAAATGGTGAACAAATTGAAAGGAAAGTTCTTACCTTGTGATTATCAAATTAACCTAGTTCGGCGAATGCAAAGTTTGAGGTAGAAAGATAGCTTGATAAAAGAGTATACTGAAGAATTCTATAGATTAGATATCAAATATGGATATGATGAAGATGATGTGGAAAGAATCAACAAATACCTGAATGGTTTGAGAGTTTCCATCCAAGAGGAAATTAGTATGGTCAAGTTGGAGAACATTGAAGAGGCTTATCAATTTGCTTTGAAGGCTGAGGAGAAATTGAACAAGAGACATGAGCAAAGACAAAGAGGTCGAGGTGGTAGATTCCCTAGAGGAAGAGGTAGGTCTAATGGTGAAAATGGTAGATCTGAACTAGAAAAGACAAACCTGGAAAAAGGCAAGACTGAGTGGAAAGGTAAAAGTTCTAGAGGCAGAGGTAGTAACTACCGAGGTGGTTATGGTAGAGGAAGTTTCCGAGGAACTTGTTATAATTGTGGAGAAGAAGGACATAGATCTTTTGAATGTACACATGCTAGCAAGAAGGATGGTAGCAGTAGAAATGCCTTGGTGCAAGAAGAGTCACCGAATGAACCTGAGAAAGAAAATAACTTGATGGTAAGGAGAGCACTGTGGAATGAAAGAAAGAAGGAAAATTAGGTAAGGAAAAGCTTGTTCAAGACTAGATGTAGAGTTTCTGACAAATTTTGGAAGGTAATCATTGATAGTGGTAGCTCAGAGAATCTGGCATCTGAAGAGATGGTCACAAAATTGTAGTTGGAAAGATTGGCACATTCGAAGCCCTATCAAATTTCATGGATCAAATATGAGCATACACTCATGGTAAGTGAACAATGTTATGTAAATTTGAAGATTGGAAAATATTATGATAAGGTATTATGTGATATCATGCCTATGGAATGTTGTCATATTTTGTTGGGCAGACCTTGGCAATATGATAGACATGCTATATATGATGGGAGATTGTATAAGTATACTATTGTGGCTGATGGAAGCAAACAAATCTTGTTACCCTTGATGGAAGAACTTGTTAGTAATGTTTGCACATCTGTGAAAGTTTGTTTGATGGAAGGAAGAAAGTTTATTAACTCTTTGAAGAAGAATGATGTATGTTTTGCTGTAATTCCTAACAAGCCAAGTAAGAAAACAAAGGATAATGTCTCTGAGGAGATTGATAAGTTACTCACCGAGTACAGTGATATCATTTCTGATAATGTACCTGATGGTTTGCCACCGAAAATAAGTATTGATCATTGTATGGATCTAATCCTTGGAGCTAGTTTACCGAATAAGGCACCTCATCAGCTGACACCTATCGAGAATCAGGAATTGAACAGACAGATTCAAGAGTTGTTGAAGAAAGGTTTGATTAGAGAAAGTTTGAGTCCTTGTGAAGTACTTGTTGTATTGGCACCAAAGAAGAATGGAGAATGGATAATGTGTACTAATTCCAGAGCAATCAATAAGATAACAGTGAAGTATAGGTTTCCTATACTGAGAATGGATGACATAATGGACATTTTGACTGGAGCAAAGTATTTCACAAAAATTGATTTAAAAAGTGGATATCATCAGATCAGAATCAGATAAGGTGATGAATGGAAGATTTCTTTCAAGACAAAAGAAGGATTGTATGAGTGGTTGGTTATGCCTTTTGGTTTAACTAATGCACCAAGTACTTTTATGAGGTTGATGAATGAAGATTTGGAGAAATTCTTGGGTAATTTTGTGATTGTATATCATGATGATATTATGAGATTGAGTAAGACCAGAGAAGAACATTTGTTGCATATTAGACAAGTTTTGCAGAGGTTGAAAGAGGAGAAATTGCTGATAAATCTGAAAAAGTGTTCATTCATGAAAAAAGAAATTGTGTATTTGGGATTTGTTATTTCAGCTGATGGTTTGAAGATGGATCCTGAAAAGGTTGAAGCTATTTTGAATTGGCCTACACCTATGAATGCTAGTGAGGTAAGATCATTTCATGGTTTGGCAAGTTTTTACCGAAAGTTCATAAGGAATTTCAGTTCAATTTGTAATGCTATGACTCAGACTATGAGAGGAAACAAAAGAGAATTCAAGTGGACACATGGAGCTGACAAAAGTTTTGAGACTCTAAAGCAGAATGTTTCTGAATTACCTGTGTTGGCATTACCTGATTTTAGTAAGGTATTTCAAGTAGAATGTGATGCAAGTGGAAGTGCAATTAGAGCTGTGTTGAGTCAAGAAGGTAAACCTGTTGCTTTCTTTAGTGAAAATTTGAATGATGCTAGAAGGAAATATTTTGTGTATGATCAAGAATTCTATGCTATTGTTCAAGCATTGAAGAAATGGAGACATTATTTGATACCGAGTGAATTTGTGTTGTATACTGATCGTAAGGCTTTACAATATTTGGGTAGTTAGAATAAGTTGAATCAGAGACATATGAAATGGGTTGAGTATTTGTAGAGTTACACATTTGTGGTAAAGCATAAGAGTGGAGTCACTAACCAAGTTGTCGATGCATTGAGTAGAAGATCTTTGATGACAAAGATGAAAATTGAAGTTCTTGGTTTTGATGAGATGAGAGATTCTTATGAGTCTGACCCTGATTTTTTTGAGCCATGGAGAAAGTGCAAAGCACCTATTCAAGATCAACAAGACACTAAATGGGATGAATATTTTATTTAGGAAGGTATGTTGTTTAAAGGTATTCAGTTGTGTATACCGAGAAGAATAATGAGAACTAATCTGATAAAGGAGAAACATAGTAGTGGTTTGGCTAGACATTTTGGTATTGATAAAACATGGAATTTTCTTAAAGAGAAGTACTATTAGCTGCAGTTGTATAAAGATGTTCAGAAATTTGTGAAAAGTTGTGGAATTTGTCAAGTTGCAAAAGGAATAAGCCATAATACTAGGTTGTATACACTGATTGCTGTTCCTAAGAAACTTTGGATTGATATTAGTATGGACTTTGTTCTTAGCTTACCGAAGACAGTAAGAGTTAATGATTCTATATTTGTTTTTGTGGATAGATTTTCTAAGATGGCACATTTTATACCTTGTAGAAAGACATCAGATGTAGTACATGTAGAAGATCTTTTCTTTAAGGAAATTTTCAGATTGCATGGATTACCGAGGAGTATTATCTCTAACCGAGACAGTAAATTTGTTGGATATTTTTGGAAAACCCTTTGGAAGAAATTTGGCACTGAGTTGAAATATAGTTCTACATTTCACCCACAAATCTATGGATAGACTGAAGTTGTGAACAGAAGTTTGGGAAATCTTTTGAGATGTTTAGTTGGAGACACATTGAGTAATTGAGATTCTATGTTGGCACAAGTAGAGTTTGCATACAATAATTCAATGAATAGGAGTACTGGAAAGGCACCATTTGAGATTATGAATGGAACACAACCAAGAGGAATATTTGATTTGAGAGACATTGCTGATGAGAATAAGAAAAGTGCTAAAGGAGTAAAGTTTTCTGAGTACATGAAGACATTGCATGAAGATGTGAAGATGAAGCTGGAAGACAATAATCAGAAATACAAAGATAGAGCTAATAGATCAAGAAGATATAAAACTTTTGATGTTGGTGATGAAGTGGTGCTTCATTTGAAGAAAGGCCGATTTTTTGTTGGAACATATGGGAAGCTGAAGATGAAGAAGTTTGGACCTTGCAAGATTTTGAAGAAATTTGACAGTAGAAATGCATTTGAGATTGAGTTACCTGATGACATGGACATATCACCAATTTTCAACATTGCTGATTTGTATGAGTATCATGACCTTGATGAAGAAGGAACAGTACCAACAGAATATCCTAAGAAGCAGAATGATGAAGTTGAATAGATTTTGAAGGAAAGAGTTGGCAAGAGTACAAGAGGAAAATAGTACATGGAATATCTGGTAAAGTGGAAGAATAGACCGATGGAAGACAGTTCATGGATTTCACAGTCTAAGTTGGATGCAGCTTGGACCAGACCTACCTAATGATTCGGAGAATCATTTCAAAATAACCCCAGGTATCTGATGCAGGAGCATCTCGGGTCCTTGGCAATCCTGTGTCACCAAAAACAATTTGGAGTTTGTCTGTGTTTCTTGGTTCCTACTTTGACCGAGTTGGTTGATAGTTGGTTGGTTTCCTTTAGTTACCGAGTGTGGTCGGTTATTTCCTGGGCGGTCGGTTATTTCACTAGCGCTCGACATTGCTTGTCTACTACTCGGTTATCTTGCTCACCGACAGGTTTAGTTTTGATTCCTGTTGTGGCTGACTTGTGCATTTATATTGGATCATAGATTTAATGTTGGAATCCATCATTGGGAAGTGTGTGGTCCTAGATTTGACCATTCCTTCCATTGATTATTGATCTAAAGGCCGACTCAGTTCGGTAGCTTCTTGTATAAATGTAGTTGTTGGTTTAGAGTTTAGGAGATAGTTTTTGGATAGAAGATAGTAGGCATTAGATTGAAGATTTGTAACAAATCCTCGCATGTTTGAGGACTTCTATAAATTATTTTAATAACTAGCCCTAACCGGGAAGGCCTTACAGCCCAGCATGTATGGTTCTATTTGATAAATATATATGAAAGATTTGGCATTCTCTCTCTCACTGTTGTTGTTTGTTGCTTCCGCATGTGTTGGACAGGCTTGGATCATTAGGGTGTGCCATTGTTTGGCCCCTATTGCATCCTACCTTGCGTCATAAAAAATATTTGAAAACATACTTTGCAAATTACATCACTAAACACTTAACATCATATTGGGTAAGAGGCAAGATGACTTCATTCTTGTATTTCAAATTAGAGCATATAGCATGAAGTAAATTATCTAAATCCCTAGGATTATAAATCAAGAATATACAATCATCAATATATCAGAACTGTAAACAAATCCATTGTAGTTTGAAACTTTAAGAAATGAGGCAAAAACCAAAGGAATCATGAAGGGGGATATTACAATTTCAATTTTGACCCATTTTTGGGTTGTCTTCCAATGCAACTCTACTATTTTTTCATATTGTAGAATGTTAAATTAGCTTGTGATTATTTATGTGACATTTATGTGTCTAACTCTGTATTACTTTTGAAGTACTGAAAATCCCCTCTAATAACTTAAAAATTGTGTTAAATATGTTTGTGTTTTTTATTAATGTTGTATCCAATCATATCCATATTGTAGTATTAAAAAATAGTTATATCCATATCCAATACCCTATATGTATTTGCATCTGTATCTGTGTCCATGCAAATTTGAAGTCTTACTTTCTCAGTAAAGACTAGACCTATGCCTATTGGGCTACTAGCTCAAGAATTGGGAGATCATCTAGTGGATTTGCTATTCTTGTCTCTCTGGAGTTTACCCATTAAATCATTTCTATCCAAGTCTATGAAGCACGGTCTGATTGAAAAATCTAATAAACTTCTTCATTTCAGTTGGATTGATGTAGAAAATGGACCAATGCAACTATTGGTTTTGGTTGTCTTCTATTATTATCATGTCAATGTTTTACTTTATTGTAAGTTTGGGATGAATTTGGCAGTTGTTTTTTAGTTCTAAGCAGTAAATGCTCGCGCTTCATATAGCCTCTCAAAATAGGGTTTTCTTGGTTTTGAAGGAGCGCTGTATTTTGACAGTGAGTTGCAATGTATATTGCTGAGGTATGTCCATAGAATTCAGAATTTTTATTTTGATAAATTTAGTGATTGTATATGTTTGTGCTGCTGTTTATTATAGGTATGCGAATGGTAATTTCTTTTTCTTTTTTCAATCAATTTTTTTCTATAGTATGTTTTTTCTACCCTGTAGATTGGAATAGTGTATTATTCCCTTTAGGCCAGTCAAACTTTACTTTGTTGTTATTCTTAGTGGGGTATATAAACTCAATCAATACAATAAGAAGAAATAAGGCTTTAACAATGGAAGAATGCTAATTAGTGCAATATTACAAGAAGAAAGTTTTTTGCTACATTCAAAGTCTACATAATGTATGTGACACTGTCAATTATTTTGCATAGCATGTTTTTAATAGTCTATACATAAGGCTTGAACATGCCCTGAATGTCTCTTATTATAGTTACATTAATCATACAGTATTGATCTTTAGACTGTCTATTTTTGTTAGATGCACTTAGTCATCAGTCTGCTAGCCTTTATTAAGATTTTTTAGCTCAGTTTCATAGGGTTTGTTGATCGTCTGGAACTCTAATTTTGATCATTTGTACTATGAACTATATTAATTTTCTTTATTAGTAAAACAACCTAGAGTCATCAAGTTTTAGACAGGGCTGTAGAGATGTAAAATTTATGGCTATCTATACTCGGAAATAACACAAAATGTGCAAAAAGAAGAAAATAACTCATTATTTTATATTTTTTGTTTTCAAGAAACAAACAAAGAATATGTAAAACCCTAGCATGGAACATAGATACACATAGAATAATCAAGGTTTCTATTCCTTTTGTATTTGACAGAGATCAAATGGAGGAAGATACCTATGAAAAATGATATACATCTCCAATGTTCTTCAAGAAAACTCCTTCAGAAAATGCTAGATTTCCATGCAGAGACGACAACCAAGTGCAGAGGGAAAAAAATGAAGGGAGTGAAATGAAAAATGAGATAGGATTAGGTTTTTTCCAAACCTATCGTCGCATTCATCTCTTGTATGTATTGTTGTGGGTTTGATTTTAAAAGTGTCGTGAGTTTTTCAATTAGAAATGATATATACTATTATAATATGATTTATATTTACTAAGCAATATAACTTAATTACTCAGTAAATATAAATTAAGATTTATATTTATTACTTAAATTTCATATATTGTTTAATAAAGATAAATTATATGATAAAATTATAAATATCGTTTATGATTAAAATTATATTTTTCATTATCATGTAATTAATATTTACCAATTGATGTATTATAAATCTATTGGTATACCATAACTATATGTAACATTATATAATAATAAGTATAATTATTTATATAATTCAATTTTTAATATATAAAATATATAAATTATTAATTATAGATTATATTATAAGCATTTTGTATAATTTATATTATAAAATATAAAGTATAATAATAAATATAATGTTATATTATTTTAAAAATAAAATTTAATTAATATCAAAATCTTTTGTCACTTAATTTTTATTATTATAAATCTATGTATTATCTTTATTATTATTTACATTAATTGGATGTTTAGTATAACATTTAATTAATAATTTTATAAAATCACCACAACATAATTAAAAAATAAAAAACTTTCTACTTAACAATTATGTTCTTCATATACAATTGGCGAAAGAAACATAATTTTAAACTTCTCAAAACATCAACTATATGGGATTTAATCAAGATAATCATTTTAAAATTTCTTCCTTCATTGAGATGTTGACACTTAAATGTGTAAACTTTCTTAAAGGATTAAACTTGTATAGGATTGTGTAGTTGTTTAGGCTTAGTTGTTTACTAACCAATGAGGCAAGTTGTAATTTATTAGAAAAATTGGCCAAGTTGACCATTTAGTACTTTGATCTGAGAATGGGTACACCCCATCTAGAGCCAAACCCAACCATATATTATAAGGATCTTGAGAAAAAATAGGCCATATGTTATCAAATTTCATCCATGTCTAATTAGAGTCAGGGCACATGTCATTGTTTTCCATATGTGATCTTATTTTACATGTAATTTCTCTTTGATACAGATGACATGATATATAACACAATGGAGAAATCAAACTAGTTGCAAATCGTCAGTTTTGAAATCACTTGAAAGCGATATTTTTGGCATGAGACAGGTGTATATGAATTTCTCATGCAATAAGCTTATTTGTGAACAAGCATTTGTTGTGAAATGGAACTTCGAAGTTATATATTAGTCTATGATTATATTATCAAATCTTATTGTAAAGGAGTAATAATAATTTATTAGTCATTTAATTTGTTTGGGTGACTGATTATTAGTGACTAACTATTTAGTCATTTTTGTTTAGGTGAGTAAATATTAGTGACTAATTATTTAGCCATTTATTTGGTCATTTATTTAGTCATTTATATTTTTTTGACCTTGTGATTTTACCTAATGACCAAACTAGTCATTTATACTTGTGAATTACAAAAAAATAGTGGAATTTGATTAGTTTTAGTCACGTGACTAAAAATTTTAGTCACGTGACTAAATTTTTTAGTCATGTAGTCATTTATTTGCCAAATTCTACTAGTGCAAGGAGGATTCTGTTAGGTGCTACCCCAATTTCACTTTGGAAAGGAAAACAAGGCTAAGTGAATGTTTCAAAGTGCAAGTGTAAATGCAAGACCAACTAAAGAGGAGCTCAACAATCACTAAATTGAAGTACTTCCAATTTAGGACGGTATATTTAGCCCCCACTTTAGCAGGATATGACACTACGTGCATATGCAAGCTAAAGTAAGAAGAACAATTAGTAAAGTAAACAGGATATAGCCAAGTCCACAACGCATAGATCCTGCAAGAAACCATTAGCAATCACACCCTAAAAACCATATGTTAATGATAATCCAAAATCACCTAGGACTTAGTAAGGAATGTTTGTGAAGTTTGCAAGTAGCTATATGCCTCTCTTTTTTGGCTTGTTAACCACAGAAAGGTGAAATAGGGTACCATATTTACCATGGAGAATTGTAAATGCAATATTTGAGCAAGTACCTTCCAAAACCATCTAATATGATTCCTAAATATTCCTAAAGGTATTTGGGAGGTAAGGTTACTAAATGCCAATTCCAATGTCATAGATGAACATGTGAATCAGAGCACCCAAGCTTAAGATATGTGTGATTGAATGATCACATGTATTAATGAAAACAACATGTAAATTAATTATATGTGATTAAATTCAAAAGGTAACCTAACTTTTTAAAGTAGTAAAGAAAGTAACTTACCTTTTGATATTCGTTTGTGAAATTGCATTATAGGATTAAAGAAATCAGGAGAGAAGATGTTGAGGAAGAAGGAGCTCAAACTCACCAAGATGGAGGTGTTGAGATAGACCATTGTTGATGGAGATGCGCTAGATGAGGTGCACCTCAAAATATGAGCCTATATTTATTATTTTAAAGGTTTCTAATAGTTTTTAGTTGGTTTAGAAAAGTGATCTAGGGGTTAAAAGGATCTATTTCCACCAAAAACCCTGGAAGTCAGCTTCTTCCTAGAAGAGTCAGAATTTTGCATTTTAGGCTGATTTAGTTGATTTGTATGATGTACTAATGAAGAACTAGTTTCTAACTGCAACATCTACCAGTCATCATAGATCATTACATGTCTAGGGTCATGATCTACATGTGTGATCAGATAGATCATCTTACTCCAAAGGATGTCCATTTTCTAAGGGATGTTGGACTGTATTAAACTGTTCAACAACCACATCTTTTCTTCCATAGAGATATGTTTTAGCTCTCATGGAGAGATGGGATGAGGATACATGCACATTTCATCTCCCTATTAGAGAGATGGTAGTGACATTAGAGGATGTCCACTATATCCTACATCTTCGAGTTCAAGGACATATAGTCAGAACTCTATCATAGAAGAGTGATGATGAGGTGATTAGAGATAGAGAATTTTGTCTAGGACATGGTCTTTATGGTAGAGGAAAGTGGGACCATGTCGGACTCAAAGGAAGTATAGTAGGTAGAGATACCTTTGTGAAGAGGATCATGCTTTGCACAATTTCTACCATGGTGATGCCTAATGAAAAGGGCACTATATTTTCCACCCCTCACACTCACATCATTGGAAGGATGAAGAGTCACATGAAAGTTTATGCATGGGGACAAAGCATGCTAGCTCACATATATTGGGAGTTGATAAGATTTGTTAGATATTAGAGATAGAGCTTAGCCATTTGTACAGTCTTACAAATTTGGATGTTCAAGAAAACTAGATACACTATACTAGAAAGATTCTTGATGGTTATAGATGTATAATCACCAAGGGCCTACTCATATCCACTAGAAGGGAGATGGTAGTTTGGTGATGTATTGTACTGGAGAGTCACCATAGATTAGCTACCAATTAGTGAGATTATATGGAGACCATACAAAGACATGAAATCATGGTCAAACATTGTTGTACATTTGAGGCATTTGCAAAGGTAGAGATACTTAGAGGTAATACATGAGTACATTATGATTCCCTACTATTATGATAGGGTGACGAGGCATTTTGGTCTTCAACAAGGTATTCTAGCAGTGGTTCCTTGGTATATGTACGCACAGATCTACATAGAGAGGCCTGGGACCATACCAAGACCTATAGTAGATGACACAAAGTTGATAGACCAAAAGAGCCCTGATGATGTTGAGGTCCCTCCCACTATAAAGGATGTAAGTGTATCAAGGGACTACCTTTAACACATGAGTGTACATGGAGTGAGACCCATCTTCCCTACAAACTATCCTACTAGAGAACCAGGTCCATATCATAGGCCAAAATGAAGGACAAGTGATGATGAGGAGGATGATAATAATGATGAGGATGAGGATGGCGGTGATGATGACATACCACCAATGGGGAATTACATGGGTGTGGAGAGAGAGGAGGAAGTACTAGTAGAAGATCACATAGGTGTATTTGTTACAAGTAGTGGTTGTCATTGCACCAAAATATCGACCTATTAATGCCTAATACAACCACTAGACTTATAGAAGACACAGGAGGTGGTTAAGAAATGTCACAAATCCCAAGGGGAGCATTGACCATTTTTCCAACAATCTCCCCCTCAGCTTTACCCAAGGGGATTTGAACTTATGACCAAGATCTGATACCACTTGTTACAAGTAGTGGTTATTGTTGCACCAAAAGATCGACTTGTTAATGTTTGATATAACCACTAGACTTATAGAAGACACAGGAGGAAGTTAAGCCATGTCACAAATCTAGAGGGGAGCGTTGAACATTTTTCAATAGTATCAAAGGAGGAGGAGGTTACCTTCATATTTGATGTGGCACCATTTCAAACATGACCTCTACGGTCTCACACAAAGCCACCCACTTCTAGGAAGAAAATTACAAAGTAGGGACAATCTAGTCACTCTATGCCCACAAGACTATCTCGAGAGAGAGATCTCGACTACCAGGAGGGAGACCCAGGCATGATGACTTATTTATGAGAAATTTTAAAAGCTATGTGTATATGAAAGTCATTAATAATTAACTTAAGATTATGCCTCATGTAGAGAGCATAGAGAAATGGAGACATTTCATTAGTGACGTTCTTAGAGATACGATGATAGCATCTAGAGTTCCATCCACTTCTTATTACTGCTACGAGGCACAATGAGATTCAGGAAGGAACAATGATATCTTTTCATCCATATCCCTAGAGCTACATCTAAGGAGGGAGAATGAGGAGAGACTCAAGAGATGATTGACAGAGGTAGAGTGAGAGCTTCAGGAGTTGCGAGGTAGACTAAAAAGTCAATTAGAGAAGAGTTATTATAGGAGCCATTCATGGACTGAGACATCACATAGGTCACATCCATCTAGCTCTCACCATAGACTTGATAAATCTAGTATCCATCATCCCATGGATGATCATTGATGTATTTAGACTTGTAAGGCACATGGTATTAAAACAATAACATAAAGAATAAAATGATAAAAGTGTGAAAATGAAAATAAGTTTATGTACAAGTATTTTCCAGGGCATCATCTTAATTACTAAAAAATTACACATGATATTGAAGACCAAAAATGTAAAATATATGTATTTTTCTCAAGAATGAAAAAAAACATGCGGAAACATATAACGCTTTAAAAGAAACACAAATACACAAGCATATTGAAGATTTAGACATAATAGCGACACAAATGAATAATATTAATAGGTTCCTTAAAAGGCACACCATCCATATCAGCAATTTGGCAAGCACCAGAACCATATTCTTCTATGATAATGTAAGGACCAAACCAATTAGGACTAAATTCTCCTTTTTGACCTTTTAGAGAACTAACATTCCTTTTTATTTTCATAAAGAACCAAATCTCCAACCAAAAAGGATCGCTCAATCACTTTATCATTATATCTTTTTATTAATGGTTTTATGATATGCTCTAATATGTTCAAGAGAATTTATCCCATGCTCATATAACATATCAAGCTCTTGTAAATGTTGTTCTCAAAAAGTGTCCTTATCTTGTAGTACCCCGCCCCTAGTCCGATTTTATAAATGTTATGATTATTCTAGGATGATTATATATATGTTAGAGGATTGAATTGATGCTTATGATTTTACTGACCCCATACTTGCATGTGTATGGATGATGTGTTTGTTTTATACTTCTGTTTGATGTGCCTGATGTGGTTGAGGGACAAAGTCGTAGTTACTTGCTTGCGAGATCCACATGATCGGCCGATCCCCACCATTATCTGTTATATATTAATATATGTATGTACATGCGGGTTTTGTATGCGGGTTTACAGGTACCAGACATCAACTTCCCTGAATTGTCAGGATGAGCGTGCCCTATCACAATATCTCAAATGGTAAGAAAGGGGAGATAATACAAAACCCTAACCTAAGCCCATTTGTCCTAGGATTGGACAAGAATCAGTTTGACTACCCTACCCAAAAAATTTTAGGTGACAGGAATTTGTGGATCCCTATCCGGTGTTGCTTGGTTTTACTTTGTTTGATTTTACTTTGTTTGGCTTCAGTTGATTTATTGCTTATGTGGGTAATTTTCTGTGATTTATTGATTAGTGATTATAGTTGAAATTTAATATTAATTATGTTCCTAAGTTGATTTATGGAAATTAATCTAAAGTCAATTATTTGATTATTGGGTTTTAATTGATTATTTAATTGGTAGTTGGATTTAATTATGTTTGTGTGCATTATTAAATAATTAAATATTTAATTGCATAGTGTTAGGATGCTTTAAATATTTAATCTATTTAATATAAATTTTAATTATAACATGTGCATTAATATTAATTGAAAATTGAATTGTTCTCAAAAAGTAATCAGCTTATTTTAAAAAGTCAAATTTGAGTTCTGATTACTGGAAAAATAGGTTTTGAAGGGACCTAAAACCCATTACAACTTAAGGAACAAAAGATCAGAAAAATTAAGCATAAACATCAAAAGATGAGACATACAACAACAACCTGCCCATACTAGGGGCTACAAAGCTAGCAAAGAAAGGGTAGAAACCCAGCCAAAAAGACAGCAAGAGACACAAAAAATCTAGTAGGAGCACCAGGCTATAGAACCCCAACTTTTTCATCCAGCATTTTCTCCATCTTGGCCTGGATGTTATCCATCCTGCCAATAACCCTTTTCAGTTCATCCAGATTATTCTTAATCATAGGGGATTTTTTCTTTCCACGGGTCCGAGAACTAGGACCACCACTATCCAGCAGAGGAGCACTCCTAACCTCAGTATCATCCTCTGAAGCATTGTCCAGCAAGTTAACTAGAGCCTTCAGATTGGTACTAGAAGCCTTCATACTATCCATACTGTGTTGGAGAATGTTGATAAGAGTATTATCAACTTTATCCATTCTATCCTTCAAATTATTACTAGGGGGGTTAGCAGATCTCTCATTGAGAAGAGACTCCACTTTCTCTTGGAGGATGGTATTGTTAGCTTCAAGCTTTCTACATTTCAAATGGAGCCTTTTAATTTCATGAAAACACCACTTACTGAATCTAAATGAGTAAAGGGCCTCGACTTTAGCAGTCTGCAGGATGCCAGTAGTCACTTCTTCCCTATCATTGAAATCTTCAAAGATAAGCTTGATGGTAACCTCTCTAGCCTTCCGTTCACTGGACTCCTCGCTACCCTCCTAATTGTTATCCTCAGAATCTTGAGATATAGGCATATCATGCCTCATACCATCGACAAAATATTCCAGAATGGGAACCTCCTACTTATTAAAATCCCTATCATTCTTCTATTTTTTTGCATACTGGATGGCCGTATCAACCAAGTCCTCAAGACTATGGGAGTTTAGCGCCTCAGTGCCTTCAGACTTAGCCTCTTCAATTTCTTTACCTTTTTCCTCATTTATTCTCTCCTGAATATTTTTTTTAGGGTCCTCGGCTTCAGGAATGTCTTTATCCTCATTGCACATGGTAGTATCCTTCTCCTTTGTGCTCACAGGCTCATTCTCATCTCCTCACCTGTGAGAGTCATTAGTACCCTGCAAGTCAGTATCATTTTTCAAATGATCCCCCTTCCCAGTAATCTCCTTGTTCTCCTGCTTCAAATTCTCACTGCTAACCTCTTCCCTGTGCTCTTCCTGATTAGACATAGCCTCAAAATCATCAGTCTTTTCCTCATCCTTGCTAGGGCTTTTCATCTCCTGTGCATTTTTAGAAACCTCATCCTTAGAGTCCTCCATCTCCGAACCCTCAAATTCAATTTCTCCTCCTCAGTAGCTTCTGAGAAAATTTTCTTCGAGCTGCTACCCAAATTGTCCTCCACCTTCCGCTTAACAGACCCAGTCTTAGACTTCTTCGGGCTCATTTTTCTCTTTCCAGCAGAAGGAGTAGAAGAAGGGATAGGGATGGTTTTCTTCATATGCTCATGAATCAATAGAATCAATCCCTCATGTTTCACAACCTTCTTAGGAGAACCCTTATGTTCATTTATACTTTTAACTAGAGAAGTGTACAGATAAAAAGGAATATTAATGGTATCCTTATACCTGAAGTGATTTAGGAACATGAAATGATGGGAATGTGCACGAGTGAAGCGACCGTCGAGGGTAAATTATTCCATCACTACTTGCAACACATGGCACCAAATCTCCTTGATCTTGACAGGTTCCATGTAGCCATTAAGCTTGCCTTCCACAAAATCAACCTTTTCTTTCACAGATTTCGGGAACTTTTTAGCCACCATGTCCGAAATCTTGCGGTTTCTATAAAATTTCTGACCTTCATTGGGGATTCCCAAAATTTGAGCTATAAGCTCAACAGTAATCTCCAACGTTCTTCCTTCAATGGTGACAGTGTTGTCCTTCTAGCCTTCAACTAATTTTTGGGTTACTTCCTTATCAAAGCCATGCAATTTTTCCAAATAAGGGGTAACTTCGCCTTTTTTCAACTTATGCCAAACCATCACCATATCCAGTTCCTTAAGCTTGTTACAATTATCCGGTTCTTCATGCTTTAGGTCACCCCCCATGATCGCATAGTTCAAGGACATAAAGCTATCAGTAAAATTAGAGCCGAAGTAATAACAGACCCTATTAACAAAGTTACCACAATGCAGGTGTATGTGACTGAATGTGACCTCTAAATCAGACACAACACAACATGGTCATTATTCACTTGATAGAATTCAGGAGAGAGTATGAAGAACTCAATCCAAATTCCATGGTGAGGTGACCTGTTGCCTCCTATGTGAATGGGGTGTTTGAATACTCTCAGAATGAGAGCCAACAGCCGGGAGACCAATTCAACAATGGAGGATTTCCAAGAAGCATAAAGATGAGCAAGATGAAATTAATCTAAGATGAAGTGCAATTTAATCTAAGAATGAGGATGCAATTAATCTAAGAGCTTGAAAATAAAGATGAGATGCAACTTAATCTAAGAACTTGAAAGAAATATGATATTAAACTAAGAACAAATAAGCAAATTTAGTCTAAAATGTGATGCAAAGATTATACTAATAATGAGATATTAATCTAATAAATGCAATAAAAAGATTTGAAAACAATGAATCAAATGAGACTTAAAAAATGCCTATAGTGTAGATGCTCTCAAAAATTGCTCTCTAATGAAAAAAAGAGCCCAAATAAATAGAAGAGCCAAGAGGAGGAGGAAGAGTTTCTTGATTTGTAACTCATGACCCTTCATTTCCAAATTGAGACAAAAATGCAAGAATTACTTAATAAAAAGAATGGAAAATGCCACAGAGGTGGCCTTTCGAATATCTTGAATTATTAATTCAAAAAGGTGTGTCCATTCGAATATCAAGCAATTATTAATTCTTTTTTATGGGTAATTAGCTAAAGGGGGTGGATTTAATTTAATTAGAAAGCACTTAGGACTTTAGAATTAAATTAATTTATCATAGGGGTAATTTAGCCAATTAATTCAAAGACTTTAGGAATTAATTTAATATTTGATTATTGCAAATTGGGGTTTTTGCAATTGACATCAAGTCAAGTAAAGTCAAGCAGGAGAGAGAAAATTGCCTAGTGGACTAGGACTTTGGTGATGTAAAATTGAGATAATGCACCAAAATTGATTGAGTTTAATAAGTGCCAATTTTGGGGTATTACATTTGCCCCTCTTTGAATTGATGTGCGAACAGCGTGTTGATTCAAAGAATAGTCTGAAATGACAAATGATGAGAATTTCCATAGTCCAAGTTAGATTGCGAAGACAATGGTCTTAGAAGAGAACTAGAATCGGGGTTAGATTGCCCCAATACCAATTGATGAAGATGCAAATTTAGAACTATCTCTGAATTAGGGTTTGATTGCCCCAATACGAAGCTCAGCCCTCCAAGACCCAGGTTAGATTGCCCAGATAACGGTCTAAAAGAGATTTCGAGAGTCATCTCCAGAACGAAGATTGACTCCCAGGAATCAGGGTTAGATTGCCCCAATACCCAATAGATTTCAAGAACCATCTCCAAAATGAAGAATGATCCTCGAGGATCCGAGTTAGATTGCTCAGATACCTAAGAGATAGATTTCCAGATGACAAGATGCGAGGCGTGAAGATGCCCCTAGCAATGAGGACTGATGATTCAAATCAGACTGATTCAAGAATAGATTCAACAAGATTCAAATGATGTAATCATCCTACCCCCTCGAGAGCGAAATCGAAAGATGACATGTCAAAAGGATGATAAACAACAAGAGATTGCAGAGCAAAAGCAATTAGACTAGATTCGCGAAGCTGCAAAAGTGAATCAGAGTAAAGTAGAGGTCTTGTTGACCAAGTTTGACCATAATTGACCATGGTTGACCAAATTTTGACTAGGGTTGACTTGATGAAAAGAAGCAAAGATTTGAGAACATGATGCAAAGATGAGGATCTGGCAGGAAGATGACACCAGAAGGCTGACTGCACAAGCATCTGATCCAAAAGGAGTCCAATATTTAAAACACGATTTTGGGCCACTTAGAGATGTCAGATTTTGATTTTGATCCCGAAAAAAGATGCAGCCAAGATGAGATTGGGACAAAAGATGATAACCTTTGATGAGAAGATCCAGAAGAAAGCAATCAAGAGAGCAGCAAGAAAGCACTCCAAATGCAAGCCTAGAATGAAAGATGCAAGTCTAAATGCAGGCCTAGGATGAACAAATGCAATCCTCCAGACTTGGCTATTGGACTCATCATATTTATCATCATTGAGTTCATTTAAGCACGGGACAATCACAAGATGCCATACAATTCTCCCCAACATGAGAATATGAATATGACATAAGTCTTAAATTTGTCGGAATGAGGTGTAAGCATTAAGGCACAAGAAGCCAAAATGACTTGAACACCTATTCCTTTTAATTTAGCAAGTTAACATAAGCATCAAAGTACATTTGCTAGAATGACCTGAATGTCTCTTGCGAACAAACACACCGAACATGTGAGAGATCTTTCTTTTGCCAAAGAGTGCTCGTAGTGACCCCTACGTTCACTTAGCAAGACGAGCCTTAGCAATTCCAAATGTAGCAAAAGAAGTCACTCAAAACAAACAAGGAGAAGAACCAACCTCACCAAGGCATCCATATAAAAGGAGTTGAGGTACGCATGGCCATCCAATATGAGATGAAGGCTCTTACAGATGGACACCCCTCTTATGTAGATTTCTTGGATCATTGGAACTAAACCAGCAAGCAGAAAACAAAGAAAAGATTATGCCCCCAGTCTTTGCATTTCTCAGTCAAGAAAGACATCTTAGATTCACTCGAGGGGAAAATGATAAAGCAAAAAAACAAGCAAGAGAAAAGCTTAGTACACTGCACAGGAACACATAAAGAGTTTTAGTTTTAGTTTACGTTCGTGTTCAAGCGGATTGAAGTCAATTCGGAAAGATAACGTTCGGAGTCTCAATGAGATAACGATAGTAGGCAGATGTAGTGAGAATCACTAGTGACTAATGTAAGGGAGAAATCCCGAAGAAGAGAGATCGAACGAAAGCTAGGTATCAGTAGGCAGGCATAGTGGGAACCATTGGCGACCAATGCTCAAATTTTTTTTTTGAAAGCGATAGGACAATGCCCCCTAGACCAGGCAGGTGCCCCCAAGTATGACCAGTTCGAATCCATGAAGAGTCGAGGAAAAATCAAAGACAAGTGCATGAGCTAGCAAACCAAAGCAGGAAACAAACTAAAGCAGGAAAGTGGGAAAACAAACTAAAGCAGGAAAGGAAGGAAACTAAAGCAGGAAACTAAGAGCCAAGTGATGCTGAGATGAGATGCAGCTTCAAGAAACAAGAGGTGCCTGTTTACCAAGTTTTCACCATCTTGGCAGAGATTCTATTTTTGCTACCATGATGCCTGTTTACCAGGTTTTCATCAATGGCACATTTTTCTCTTTTTCAATTTTTTTTTGTACTTTTCTCTTTTTTGCTTTTTTTGTATTTTTTTAATATCTCATTTTTTTGTATTTTTGATCTTTTGATTTTTTTGTATTTTTCACATTTTTAATTTTTTTTTTTTATTATCAAGGTGCCTGTTTACCAGGTTTTCACCAGGATAATAGATACATCAAAGCGCCTGTTTGCCAGGTTTTCACTAAGATGATCATTTTTTCAAGACATTTTGCAATTTTTAGGATTTTTTGCAATATATCAATTTTTAGGATTTTTTCAGGATCAATAAGTATGTACATGAGCATACTGAGAATGTTAGTTGTAGAACTTCTTCAGATGAAGAGCGTTGATGGGCTCTTTGAGTTTCTCTCCTTTAGTGGTGATCTCTGGAAACATAGTCATTTGTAGTAGTAGCCAGCTGAGAAGTTGCAGAATCAGAACCAGATGTTGTAGCAATAATAGGAGAGCCAACCAGTAGTGTCCAATAGTCAAGAGATCCATAGTCAAGGAAAGACCACTTAAGTGAGACCCACAAATATCCTCATGGACACACCTTAACTCTTTGTCAGATTTCCCACGCTCTAAACGCTTAGGGAGAGTACATTCTAGATTTCTCTTAGTCATGTCATTAGCAATGAGGAGATGTTGATATGCACTTTGGGACAAGGCAAGATGGAGTGAAGAGTGTAAAGTATGAGAGGAAAGGGTGATGGAATGGAGGGAAGCATGAGAATTTTGGAAGCTTGAATGACAACTTTGATTTTTTCTTTCTTTGGAATCCACTTAGCTTTTGAATTTTTTCTTCTTTACTTTGAGGTGCTTTTGATGACAATGCCTATAGAATGGATTTTGAGATCCATTTTTTATTTTATTTTTTGGCTTTTGATTGTCTTCTTCTTTTTGAGGACCTTTGCGGTCTTTTGAACACCTTTGTTTCTTTCCTTTCTTCATAGTCACATGTTGATTAGATGGGACATGGTGACCTTGAGATATAAGTGGATTCTCATTATTTTTGTTTTTATGTTGCACATCCAAGTTTCTTCCAAAAGACTTGGGAATGGTGGATGAAAGAGGCTTATATGACTGGTTCAGGTGGAGAGGTGGAAATGAAAGTGGACGAGCCACTTTTCTAGGAGATGAAGAGGGAAGAGAAATCGATGGGATGGGCTCAAGTGAAAATATATCAGTATCATCCTCATCATTCATGAATGCATCAGGTAGATCAAGAAAGTAATCTTCCATAGAGCGTTGTTGATTGTGAGTCATCTTAGAAGAGTCAGATAAGTTTGGAGGAATATTATGTGAACCTAACCAAGATGGTCTATTCCAAGAGTTAGGTCCCCTTTCAGGTGGTAAGAGTGCACGAATAGGAACCATTTCAATTCTCGATCTACCAATATTCCATGAAGCTATAATAGAATGGGGTCTTACATACCCATGATTTGTTGGAGTAGTAGGAGTATAGCTTGGAGTAGATGGCCTAAGAGCCATAGGAATGATCTCCACAGGAGGGTGGAAAGGATCATCATCAATAGCTTGATCTGGAGGATCATAACTTTCTCCTCTTCTGAGTTGTTAAGACTAGCATATAAGTGCATAGCATCAACTGGTATTTCTGTAGTAGCATCTGATATGGAGTCCCATTCAGCTAGAGACATAGTCGGAGGTAGACTTTCTTCATTGTTGTCATCTAATATAGGAAGTGTTTCTTTAACAGTAGGATGTTGTTCAGTAGTAGAAGTAGCAGAGTAATCTGGAATAGGCATACCTTGAGGCATACCCAAGAGAAGGGAAGCGTCCAATAGTTGCTCCCAATTAGTATGTGTGCCATTAGAGTTGGCAGCAGTAGGAGTCTGTTCAATAGCAGAAGTGGTAGAACAATCTAGAATAGGCATACCTTGAGGCATACCCAAGATAAGGGAAGCATCCAATAGTTTCTCCCAATCAGTATGTGTGCCATTAGAGGCAATGACATATTCAGTAGTAGTTGTAGTAGTAGAAATCTGTTCGGTAGAGTGTATAAAATCCTTCTGGTGAGGACCAAAATCGTGTTCTTGAAGCACTTGAGAAGGTAGATAAGACTCTTTCTGGTAGTCTGAATCAGAATTTTGATCATTCAAAGGTCTTTCATATGTCATAGGCTGAATCTGTGTTTCTTCATCATCTAAATCTACATGTGAGTGCAAGCTGCAACTAGGTTGGTCAAGCTCATAGCTCTGATAGATAATACCAAATCTGTCTTCAGAAGGTTCCTCATAGGAATGTGGAGATGGAGGGAGAGTTGTCAATGACAAGACAGACTCAATTTGATATTCCCCCATGCCAATATCTTTGATATTCAAGGTCTTTTCTATTTCTTTTAGCTTAGCATCATAGAACTTAGTGGACTCTCTATTAGTGGGAACAAAGCTATCTGTCACTTGGGTAAGCATCTTAGCAGAGCAAGTATTTAGGCTAGCACTATTGTCAATGAGGACACGGGGGATACTCTTGGGGCCTGTCATAACTTCAGTGTGGAGGAGAGCATTATGCGAGTGGCTCAGCAAGTGATCATCTTCCTCAGAGAATGATAAATAATGAGGCGAGGTCAAATGACCCACCATAGATTGAAACTGGTCAAGATTGAGATCTTTGGGGACATTTTCCTTGGTGAGGGCTTTATCCATAGATAGTTTTGGTCTGAAAGTCGAAGGCTCGGGACCTTGGAGAATGATCTTTGCATGAGATCGAGGGATAGCATTCGCACAAGCTGGAGATTGTGTGGATTTATAAGAGGGAGACGTAGGGCCTCGCAAGACAAAGGGAGTTTTGGGTTTAGGAGTATCCTTGCTCCCTGGAGCAATGGTCATGGAACAGTGAGAGAGCCAAGGTTTGTTTCTAGCAAATTTGGAAGGCGGTTGAGCTTCTGTTGTAGCCTTCTTAGTGGCATTGACTGTTTGCATGCTAGAGCTAAGATTAAAGACAGACTTTGAGGGTTTTGGCATCACATTGTCAACAACCCTGTCATTCATAACATCTATGTTTTTGTTGACAATCTTATCCTTATCCTTGTTTGAGGGAGAAGGTCCTTGCTTGTTGTCTTTGTTCAAAGTCAATTCTCCCTTCTTGACCATAAACGCTTCTATCCTCACAGCCCACCTAATCATATTGTCAAAAGTGAGGGGACCTTGTAATCATACTTGGTATCCAAAATTTGGGACAAGATTGTCCAAGAAGATATCAAGCTTTTCAGACTCGGGTAATTCATGCGGATACTTCATGCATAGTTGTCTCCATCTCTGGAGAAATGTTAGGAGAGGCTCCCCTTGTTGTTGTTTCAAATTGCAAAGGTCCTGGATGTTGACCAAATATTGAATATTGTGGGATTGATCCTAACTCTTGTCATTTCAAGACTGACCATGACCTTGGTCATTTGGAGATTGCTCATGACTATCGCTCAATTTACCTCCCCTTGGGAAGTGGAATGGATCTCCCATATTGTTGGTAGTATTTTGAGAGATCATGAAAGAGTCGATAGGTTCAAAAGAATCAATAGGTTCAATTTTAGAAAGTGACCCTTCAGAGTCTTGTTGGTCTTCAAACAATGGGTTATAATATTCTTGAAATAATAAGTCAGACTGTATCTGAAACAATGGATTGTAATACTCTTGGAATGAGGAGGAATGTGGGGGTCTCTCACAAAGTTTAGATTTCATAACAAATTCAGGATGACCTATGTCTCAATTACAAGGTTTACTTCGATCTTGTTCAGTATTCTGAATGGGATAAGTCTTGCCACTTCGAGTCGTGACAGTCATAAATGAAGATGTAACGAGCAAAGATTCAGGATAAAGCTAGACTCTGTCTCTAAGATAATGAAAATAGGTAAATGGCTATAACAGCCAAGATGCAAGATGAACCTGGTATGAATCATCAAAAGAGGAGTGGCTAGAACAGCCGAGATAAGACAATCACAATGCAAGGTACAAGAGCATAACGAGATAAGGTAGACTAATGAGAGACAATATGAGTCAAAGCAAAGATCGATCGATTCCTAACTCAAGACAACCAGTTTCTGACAGTGAACGATAGGAAAATAGAAAAATAGATCATGGACAAAAAGGCAGATCAGATTTATGTCATTGATCAAGCATATAAGACAGCAATCAAAGAGTTCAAGAAAATAGTCTTCAAGCAATGGGCAAGGGACAAAGCAACCTTGCGCATGAACAGGAATAGTGATTTAGTATTTCTGCTCCCTAAGGACTCTACTTATGTATGTTCTTGAGAGTGTTTTAGCAAGCACTTAAAACACAACAACATCCTAGCAAGTTGTCTACAAGGATATACATGGCTTTTCTAAAAGGAGTCCTCAATATATGCAAGGTATGTGAGGCCCAAATCCGTAGATGAGAAGAATCCGAAATCACACAGCCAGGGGGAGACAGTAACCCAAATCTCCTCCTTCACTTCTCAAAGGTATAAAGTTCTTTGAGGCTTAGCCAAGAGTGAAATCTAACTCATTCCCAAGAGAGGTGTCTTTGGATTCACCTCCCGATATTTATACTCCGTTGAAACACGGGAGTTAAGGTCATCCCTTGAGGTGATGAAATCCCCAAGCAGGCCTTCTAAAAATGAAAAAGTAAGTAATTATCTATCAAAAGTATTGGGAAGCACTAAAGGTGGAACACTTAACTCTTCAAGTAAATGTGAGGTGAGTCCACAAAGTGGTGCATTTAACTCCTCACACAAACTCAAAGTGAGTCCACACCCTAGAAAACAAGTGAGTTCCAAAAAGCATAAAAGGGTTGCCTAGTGGAACAATTAACGCTTCTTTCCTGTAGACCCCTCCCCTTTAATGTGGCACTGAGATTGCAACCACAGGGCAGAAATGAGGGGCCGGTGGATTAGCGAGTCCAATAACCCAAGATAGCAATCTAGATCAATCACAAGTAATCTAAGAACTGCTAATCAATACTACTCATAAGTGCAAGAGGGTTTGAATCATGGAATATTTAACTTTCCAACATGAAGTGAGTCCACAAAGTGGTGCATTTAACTCTTCATGTAAACAAGGAATGAATCCATGCCCTCAATCACTCAATGAGATATTTGATATTGGAACCAAGAATTACTTATGGTTTAAACACAAGCATTCACTTACATAAACTTGTATGAAAGAAAAATCTTTGTTAATTCATTTCCCATTAAGAGCATAAAAAATGTGTTCTATGAAAGCGTGTAAACACTCAAGCCAAACACATGAGAGGTTCAATTTTAATCCCAAAGTCCAAATGTTATAGACATTTTAAGAACTCACCTTAGGTCCAAAGATTTGCAATCTAGCATTTAGCACACATCTGAAAGGATAGAATCAAGACAAATCAATGGCAAACCGTAAGATATGTAACATTGTTGTCTTCAAGATAGTCTTTAAAGATTGATTTATTTGACCCATAAAATCACAATATTAAAATTTCTGGAAAGAATGAATTTTTTATCCAACATCAAAAACTACCATTTTCCAAAATTACAAGGTCTTATGATTCCATTTGGTTCCTCAACCGATAACCTTTTCAGACTGCAATTTTTCTGTCATAAATCAGATTTAAAACACCAAACCCTGCCTAGGGAATCACATATCTTCCTCAAAAAGAATCCAAATGAAACCAAACCAATTTTATATTAACTATTAATGAATCTAGTTTCCAAATATGTAAGCCATTTATTTTTTCCATTCATAAATCATTTTCTAAGAGCAAATCATTTCCTGCAACTCCAATGCAGATTGTTAAAAACCAGTTTTCACTCAAATGCCCATAACTTTCACAAATCTGCATAAAAATGACTCAAACCAAAAGGAAATGAATGATAATTAATTTATATTTCCAATGAATATTATTAGAGATCCCGATTCTTCATAATTTGTCCGTACCATACATTTCAATCTGAATGTATTCAGAGAATCTCAAATTTGCAAATATCCACTTTCACCAAAATTATCATAACTTATTCATTTCTTTATAAAAATGAATCAAACCAAAATCATGAGAAAGAAGATTCATCATTATATCCATCCATTACTATATTACAAAGTTTCCAAGCTGTACATGGCCGTACAAGGCCTGAAACCAACACTAAAACTGAAAAACCAATCAAGAATGAGGCCAGAAATTGATCTTTTTTGCCCCACGATGGGTGCCAAAATGTATGTGACTGAATGTGACCTCTAAATCAGATACAACACAAAATGGTCATTATTCACTTGATAGAATTTAGGAGAGAGTATGAAGAACTCAATCCAAATTCCATGGTGAGGCGACCTGTTGCCTCCTATGTGAATGGGGTGTTTGAATACTCTCAGAACGAGAGCCAACAGCTGGGAGACCAATTCAACAATGGAGGATTTCCAAGAAGCAATAAAGATGAGCAAGATGAAATTAATCTAAGATGAAGTGCAATTTAATCTAAGAATGAGGATGCAATTAATCTAAGAGCTTGAAAATAAAAATGAGATGCAACTTAATCTAAGAACTTGAAAGAAATATGATATTAAACTAAGAACAAATAAGCAAATTTAGTCTAAAATGTGATGCAAAGATTATACTAATAATGAGATATTAATCTAATAAATGCAATAAAAAGCTTTGAAAACAATGAATCAAATGAGACTTAAAAAATGCCTATAGTGTAGATGCTCTCAAAAATTGCTCTCTCTAATGAAGAAAAAGAGCCCAAATAAATAGAAGAGCCAAGAGGAGGAGGAAGAGTTTCTTGATTTGTAACTCATGACCCTTCATTTCCAAATTGAGACAAAAATGCAAGAATTACTTAATAAAAAGAATGGAAAATGCCACACAGGTGGCCTTTCGAATATCTTGAATTATTAATCCAAAAAGGTGTGTCCATTCGAATATCAAGCAATTATTAATTCCTTTTTATGGGTAATTAGCTAAAGGGGGTGGATTTAATTTAATTAGAAAGCACTTAGGACTTTAGAATTAAATTAATTTATCATAGGGGTAATTTAGCCAATTAAGTCAAAGACTTTAGGAATTAATTTAATATTTGATTATTGCAAATTGGGGTTTTTGAAATTGACATCAAGTCAAGTAAAGTCAAGCAAGAGAGAGAAAATTGCCTAATGGACTAGGAATTTGGTGATGTAAAATCAAGATAATGCACCAAAATTGATTGAGTTTAATAAGTGCCAATTTTGGGGTATTACAGCAGGACCCAGAAAATGTGCGAACTGTTGGTAATGACGTTGCTTAAAAAACTGTTCCATACTTTCCCATAATTACAGTCAGACTCCTTTGGGCTTAGGCGAGTCTCATTAATAATTCCCAATCTTTCCTTCCTTATTATTGATTTTATCATAATTAATGTGAGATTTGGTGTCCTCTCTGATATCCGTCTCGCTGTCCCAGGTGATGACCTCAGCAGACTTAACCCCAATGTTAGCCAAGCTGTCTGCCACGGTGTTTCCCTCCTGATACACATGGGTTATGTGAGTAGAAGTACACTTGGCAATGATGTCTTTTGCTTTGGAAATAATGTTATCTATTGTCCAAGATGGAGGAGATTTAGCCTTAAGGCAATTAATGATATTCAAAGAGTCACCCTCCAACCAAATATTTTTGAAGTTGTATTTACTAGCAAGTTGTAAACCATAGTAAGCTGTTGAAGCCTCCGCTAAGTGGTTGTTTTGAGTTCCCAAAGGAACAACAATAGCTGCAATAACATTACCACTACAATCCCTGATAACACTACCACACCCTGTCGGACCAGGATTTCCCTTAGCCGCACCATCAAAATTTATCTTAATCCAGCCATCAGGGGGAGCTGTCCAAACAACATTATCACTATCATTATTCTTATTTTGAGAGACCCTGTTATACCCAATATGCTGGGTGAATCTACTCAGGTTTTCCAACATCCCTCTATTAGCCTTCTCATACACCAGAGCAGGAGAGCTATTTTTGTTCTGGAAAATGCAGTTGTTTCTTTCTTTCCATAGATTTCAAGCAATATGAGGAGTAGCTAGGATCCACTTCTGTTTCTCCCTAGCATTAACACCAGGATAAAACTATTGCTAGCAGAAATCCTAGACAATAGAGGGAAAAATCCAGCAAAAGGCACTATCCTACAAAAAGAAAGACCACACCTGCTGAGAAAAAGGACAATGCAAAAAAAGGTGGTTAGTATCTTCCTCAACCTCCTAGCAAAGGCAACACGTATTCGGCATGATAAATCCTCTTTTTCTAAGATTATCAATGGTAAGCACTTTGTTTTGAAGAAAGATCCAACAGAAGATCTCAATTTTGGGGGTTAAATTCTTATTCCATATCTTCATCCAAAAAGGGGTTTCCTCATGCACATCAAATTGGATAGAGCTAGCAATCACCACAAAAAATTATCACTAGAAGAGGGACCCCATATAAGAGTGTCTTCCTTGTCAGCATGGTAGCATTGAGCTAGGAGGGCCTTATCAATTTCATGGAAAACAGGGTTGAACACAGCCAACTTCACCTAGCAGTTATTTCTCCAATAATCTTTCACTTTAGGACCAACAGTTGAGGAACATATGCTGATCTCCTGAGGATTATTAAAAATATAATTCAGGGGTTTTTCAAACAGCCAAGGATCATTCCAAAAGTTAATACTAGATCCATTTCCCAGCCTCCAGATCTTTCCTTTATTAGCTATACTTCTAGCATATTGATATTCCTCCAAAAAATAGAGCCCTCCACTTTCTCCAAGCTGGAAAGGAACTAATCAATGGAAGGGGTATCATAAAGTTATTTATGTTTACATATTGTATTCCAGTCCTTAGGATCTTCATAAATGCGCCAGAGATGCTTGGCCAAAAGAGCTTTATTCATAATCTTTAAAGGTCTAAGACCCAAACCCCCCATAGACTTTGGTTTCCACACCTTTTCCCAGGCAATAAGAGGGTATACGGTTTCTTTCCTCAACCCCAGACCAGAGAAAACATTTTAGGATATTGTCAATTCTATCCACATATTTGGAAGGCATCTTGAACAAAATCATAGCATACACCATAAGACTTTGAAGAGTGGACTTGATCAAGGTAATCTTCCCAGCCTGAGACAGGACAACACCCTTCCAACCAGCCATTTAAAAAAAAAATCTCTCCACCATCTGATTCCAAAAAGAGTCATTAATGTTAAGGCCCAAAGGAAGCCCCAAATAGGAAGAGGGGAAAGAACTTATACTGCATTCAAGAATACCAACCATCTTATGCTGCCTTTTCTCCAAGGTGTTGATGAAGAACAGAGTGCTTTTAGACCAATTAATAAGCTAGCCAGTACCATTAGTATAGAGATTAAGAGCAGATTTAAAGGATTTAGCTTCCTTGATTGTGGATGTACCCATCATGATGGTGTCATCCACAAACTGACCATGAGAGCAAATTAAAGGTCTAGAGGAGGGTTTGAGACCCAAAATGACACCTTTAGAAACCAAAGATTGAAAGTACCTCCCCATGCTTTCAGCCAGCAAAGTAAACAGGATAGGAGAGATAGGGTCTCCCTGTCTAAGACCTCTAGAGCTTTTGAAGAACTTTGTGGGAGATCCATTGATAAGAGCAGCAAAGGTAGCAGAAGATATCAATTGAAAGATAATTTGGATGACCCTTTCACTAAAACCAAACTATTTTAGAATCAAACACAAAAAGTTCCAATCAACCCGGTCATAAGCTTTCGCAAGATCAAGTTTAAGGATAAATCCTTGTTTATTTCCCTTCATAGCCGAATGGATATTCTCATGAACCAACACTGCCGAGTCTAGAATCTGCCTTCCTAGAACAAAACCATTCTGTTGAGGAGCTATCAAAAAAGGTAGAATAATCAGAAGCCTAGAGGTAAGAATTTTAGAAAAGATCTTATAGAAGGAGTTACATAAGCTAATAGGCTGAAATTGGTAAAAGGATTGAGCCCCAGCAATCTTAGGAACTAAGGCTAAGAAAGTTCCATTGATTTCTTTGAGAAGATTCCTACATCCAAAAAAATCCTTTACAGCATTAGAAACATCCTTCTCCACTATTAACCAAAATTTTTGAAAGACAAACATAGGGAAGCCATCCAGGCCAGGAGCCTTATCTCCTTCAAAAGAGAAAACAACATCCCTAATCTCCTTATTAGAAGGAATCGCCTGAAGAGCCCTATTTTGATCTGTGTTAACAATTCTAGGAATAGCCTCTAGTAATTGAGCTTGACAACCTCTATCCAAAGAACCATCAGTTGTAAGAAGGGTAGTAAAATAGTTAACATCAACAGTCTTAATCTCATCTTCTTTATGGATCTCAGTCCCATCCATAGCAATTTTAGCTATTCGATTATTAGCCCTGTGTTTGAGAGTAGTAAGGTGGAAATACTTAGTGTTTTCATCCCCTTCCTTAAGCCAAACCGCCCTAGATCTTTGACGCCAATAAGTCTCCTCTTTAGATATCAGATTGTGGTAATTGACAAGAGCCTTTTGTTCCTCAGCCTTAAGAGAATCCGAGAGGCCATGAGTCTGAATAGTATCCTGAATAGAAGCAAGGTCATCTTTAGCCTTATTCTTTTATTTAAAGATGTCTCCAAAAACTTCTCTATTCCATATTTTAAATTTTTCCTTTATGTTTCTAAGTTTTCTAGTAACTTTGAACATAACAGTGCCTTCCACCTTAATATTCCACCATTCCATAATACAATTTTCAAAATCAAGATGGCTTAACCACATTTTTTCAAATCTAAAAGGAAACCATTTAGGAGTAGTTATCGGGTTGATCTCTAGCAGTAAAGGATGATGATCAGAACCAACTTTTGGGAAAGACGTCAGCGTACAACTATATTTAGATATCCAGTCATGGGATATAAGGGCTCTATCCAGTTTACTTTGAATATTATGAGGGCCAGCACGCTGATTAGACCAAGTAAAATTCAAACCTTGGAGGTTAAGGTCAATCAAACCTTCATCATTAATAAAGTTAAATAAATCAACTCTGCTATCATCTTGAGACAGGATACCTCCATACTTTTCACTATCCATAAGAGGGGTATTGAAATCCCCGATAAGAAGCCAACTTTCATCCTTGAAGTTATTCCTTTTATCCGAGATTTTCTTCCAAAAGTTTTCCCTATTAACTTTAGCATTAGGAGCACAAATATTAGTGATAATCTAGCTAAAATTATCTCTAGCATTCATCAATTTGATAGATATCAAATTGGGGTCCTCGGCCACAATCATCCCATTAATAGTCTTCTGGTTCCAAAAAATAGCAGTTCCCCCTAAAGCCCTAGCCGAACTAGAACTACTAACACCAGATTTCTTAAAAAACCTAAGTTTTTCAACTTTTTCCTTACTCATTTTTGTTTCCTGAATGAGAAGAATATTAGGTTTATAATCTCTTACCACATTTCTAAGAATGTCTTGCTTATGGGGTGCATTCAACCCCCTTATATTCCAGGAGATTATCTTCATAATTTATTTGGGGAGAAGGCCTTCGGTATAGTCCTCTGTTTACCATCTACAATGTTTTGCCAGCTTTCCTACTCTCTACCAACTTTGTTGAGTTGTGCATGAAAAGTGTTTTTAATTTATTAATTAGATTTTCTTTCAATTTTTATTTGGAGTTGAAGTGGGAGTTAGATGTTGAGTTATCTTTAGGGTTGCATGAAATGGGGAATTGAATCCCTATTAGGGGAAATTTGCATTCATTTGTGGATTAGATAGGTTTTGGAGGAAAAATTTTGGGGAGAGCTTGTGTGTTTGGATTTTGGAAAATTTAGATTGTTTGTTTGTGCATCTGGATCATGTGCATATTTTCTACATAGAATCAGATCAACAGGTTGAATCAATCTGAGAGGAATTCTGGTTTTCAGATCTTCAAGGACTTTTAAATTTCAATTATGTGCATTGGATCTAAGGTAGGATCTAAAATCTTTTTCAATGTTTCTGTATGCAATTTGAAGAATTTCCTATATCTAAATGTTTTAATGTTTATCTCTTTTGATCAATATGTGATTTCCTTCTTTTGGGTATTAGAGAAACCCTTGTAATCAATATTTTAAGTTTTTATTTAATTTTAGCACAACAGGGTTATGATGGCAAAATTTCATTAGAAAATTCTCTGTTAAACTCTTAGGAAACAAATTATTAATCAGGATTATAGTTTAACTATAGAGACTGAAAAATAAATTTACTCATTAGAATAGAAAATCAATTTTGTTGTCAAAACCCAATTCTGGTAAAAATACTACTCTCTCGTTAAAAATAAATTAATTACACAATGGGAAGAAAATTGACCCACAAAAGTCAAATCAAATTGTGACCAAGTCCTTTCTAGTTGAAAAAAATATTCTCTGTCAAAAGAATATCAGGCTATATAAATCAACTGATAGAAGAGAAATATAAATTATTTATTTTCTTAATTTTCATTTTGAATTTATAAATAAGTTAATAAATAAACAAACCTCTTTTTAAAAAAAGAAAATGTTTTAATAAAGAGGTCTTTTAAAAAAAAGGTTAAAAAAATAAAAAAAAATTGAAAAGTGGTTTGTGGTGGGGGCCACCAAATCCCCCAACCACTCCCCAAGGCTCGACAATGGGATGTGTGCAGCCCCCTGATGGGACTGCAGCACAGTCCCATTGGACCTATAGTGCGCATCCCTATAAGGACTGGCATGACAGCGCCCCTATGGGAGCTGTTGTAGGTGTTGGGAGGGGTGTCGTGGGCCCCCACACACCTCCTTTTGTATTATTATTTTTTAACTTTTGTTTATATATTTTTTATTATTATTATCAGTGTTTGTAATTTATTTAAATTTTAAAATTTGTTTGTTATTTTATCATTAATATATTAGTATTATTAAATAGGTTTATTTAGTTTTTAATTTATTAAGTGGTTTAATTAATTTTATTTATTTATTAAGATTAATTAATTTTGCTTGTTAATTTAGTTTATTGACCTTATTAATTTGGTATAATTAATTTTATTTAATAAGTTGATATAATTAAATTGCTTATAAAGTTTGGTTAGATAAATGTACTGATGGATTGTTGATTATTTAAAGATTATGCTACTGGCATCTTAGTTTTCATCGGATTTAATAGACATCTACGGTTAGTTTATTTGTGTTAAATTATACATACATAAATATATATTTGTAATGACAAAATATGCTTTCATTTAATTTATTTTTTCTAAATTTAAGAATTTAGATCAAATGAAGCTTCCTGTTTTATTTATAATAATTAAGTGTATGGATATAATGCATAAAGAGACATATTACTTTGAATCTTATTGAAGATTGATGTGTGACTACTGAAATTGGGCTTTTTACTCTGTTGATTTCTTAGAATGAATATAGGGAGTGTTCTATTAATCATTGTGTTAGTAAACAGATTTGTCCTTCTGCGAATTAACAAATCAAATCAAATCTAAATGCCCATAAAGAAGGACAAACAACACTAATAGTTGGATGAGTTATCATTAATTGATAACTCTCCTTTGAATTGAGAGGTACAACTCCCTCTTAGAAAGATCTACAACAAATTAAATACTGATTATGTCTTTAACCAGAAGACATGAAGGAAAATGGCATTCATTTATCAACATGAAATGAATGCGATTACAGATTAAAAGACTCAGAGATGAACAAACAAGTGGCCAACTGACCACTTATCTAATCTTCCCAATTACAGAGATAACAAAAAGGGAATTAAATGATTTATTCTACAAAATGTAGACATGCAGACCAACTGATTTACCTATAAACATATATTTGATAAAATGGCATACGATGATGTTCAGAAACATGAAAGAAACAATCAGATGATTGATTTCAGTTAGAGAAAATAAGTATACAGATCAACTGATTTGTGACACAAACACCTCTTTATTTCAGAACATAAACATAATAACCAACAGATCATTATGTTCCTTTCCATTACAATCAAAATGTAAAAAAATATAAAATAGTTCTTTTGCTGTCCCTGTTACATAAAACTGAAAAGAAAATCTCTCTCTCTTCCTGTAGCCGACTGACCACTCGAAAAAAAAGAAGCCCCTTATCTCTTTGAAAATATTTCCATAAAAAAAGTAATCTCCAGCTTCCGTGGCTTTTCAGTTATACAACCGTTTCTTGAGATTGTTTCTAACTCCCCAATTCACTTTTCCATCTTCAATATGATTAGTGTCGAACCCCCTTAGAATATTTTGAATAGAAGACTTTATGCAATCTTGGGAATATTGAAAAGTGGGAATTTATTACATTTGAGATGTATTTTCCTTTTTAATAAAATGACATCTATTCCCACAAACCATTCGACATAACCATAAAGTGTTTGGGTATGAATAAATATCTTGTCAAAATAAAGGTTGTTGTTCTCATTTATAGACCCGTAATCAGTCAATCATATCTTTTGAAAGAAACATAATTTTTCAAATCACTTTGGTGAAGATCTGAAAAACTTTCCTATGCATAACATGTCTTGAAATCAGAAAAATCCAATGGTTAAAAACAAAGATATGTCTCCTGTACCGAGACTACCTTTTTGCTTCCAGAAAATTTGAGATTATAGATTGTTTAAGAAATCCTTTCAAAAGATCCTCATCTATTGTACTGTATGAATTATTTTATGATGTATCTTAGACTTGCAAATCTGAACCATGCATCTTGAATATTGAAAATTTAACTTTGAACTTCGAACTTGAGGTTCAAGTTTCAAGTTCAACAAATCCTCTTGCAAAGTTGTCCCCTTACAAAGTATAACCTCTCAAAGAACCATAAACAAAACCACTACAAATTATGAGAATATTTGGGGAAATTTCTTCATGGGACTTGGTTTTAAAATTTTGAATTTGGGTGCTAGAGGCAAGCCAACACATTGTATTATCTTAATTTTTATGGTTAGTTTATCTCAGTAGATTTACGTTATTCCATACTTAGATTTAATTATGTTCAATATGGAAATTAAAGTGCTTATGAAATTAGATCTCAATTTTCTATGGTGCAAATGTGTCTTCTTCGTGCCTGGAGTGTCTTCTTGTGCTTATTGTATTTTCGGGATACTAGAAGACCTAGGGAGAAGACAGAGGCCAGGGTATGTGTCAATTGTTCATGTTTTCAGTGTATGGGTTTGATGTGTGAGTTTATTTCGATTATACACTGACTTGACCATATAGGCTCATGATGTTTTATATTCTACTTTTGATGCCCTTGTAATCATTTCTAATTCTTGTATGTGAAACTAGATTTGGGATTACCTGGTTGTGAACTTGTTTGATCTGTGAGCCTAGGGTAGTTTACCTAAATATGTAGTAGGAGGTGGCTTGCAATAAGGGTTGGGGCCCACAATTGGCTGCCAGGATCACTTATTGTTAAGTTTCTATAATTAAGTGATAACTTAATATAACATTGAGAGTTTTCAAAATGAACCTAATAAGATGTGGTTCCTCGCCCTAGCTTAGTGCTAGTACAGACTAAGGTGGGAATAGAGAAGATGACTAGCCACCTTTAAAGGCATGAGTAGGCATAGTCAATGGCTTCATCTGTACTAGATGTCATTGACACCGTGTATGGTCACTTGGGTGCCGGGATCCAGAGAGATTACTAGGACAAAACTCAAGGGTTAGACGTACATGATGACACCTTCCTATGCATAGTCTAGTTATCCTACACGTGTCGGTTGCCTCTGGAATAGTGTCTTTCATATCATTATACTTATTCACCTTGAGTTAGAGAGCTTTTAGGATCCTTTCCTTAGCTTGATCTATTTGTTGTTGTTATCCGAGTGAGATCTGTTGTTATCTCCTCAGCATGGTGGGAGTGGACCATTTAGGTTCACAAGGTCGGGTGGTAGTGATTCTTTTACCATTTGAGATTTTGACGTTCGTGTACCAATGCTGGATGATCCCTGTGCCAGTTGTTCTTTCTTGATCTTCATTGATGGAGTTGTATTCTTCTTTCTCTTCTCTTCTCCCTCTTTGTGATCATGTATCAATTTTTCAAAAATATCATGTGTACTTCTTTTCGGTTATTGTATTACATACCTTGCAACATGTGCAATGGATGTAGATTTATAGATACCTTATGGTACCAGATGTATTTATGTTATCTTTCATGTGATGTTTCTTTTATCCTTCATTTGTTTATATGAGTTTTGTAATTGTACTTGATCTATATTAATTAATTAATGTTAACATAATCTTTGTCGAGGAACTTTCAAGAGTTGTAACCTATGTTGGTTGTTTGTATTAATGTAAGTTAATGGTAATTGCTTCTGCATTGATGTTTATCTTGTATGTTAACTTTAAAAAAAAATCATTCTACAAACTTAGATGCATGTTTAGGTTAAGTTCTCATGGGTTCCCTAGCGGGCATTACACTTGGTATCAGAGCACTGGGTTCTACACTGGGACCTCTGGGAAGTTTTGTGCCTATTAGATGTTGATTTTGCATGTCTATTGTGTGTGAGTACCCTCTCTAATGCATCTAGAGTGAAGTACCTTTAGATGTCATGAAGCGATTACTCCCTTGGGTGTGGCTACCACTAGTCACCTTGTTATGTGAACTTCTATTTTATGATTGATAATTTATTTTTGGTTGATTGATGAATTGTTCATGTTGTGTATGGGCTAGCATTGAATTTTTTAACTTTCTTATGATTGGATTAGTCACCTGACTCTTTTTTTATTATTTATTTTGTGACGCTAGTCACACTTAATTTATTGCTGAAAATTGAGTGCTCTTATGATTTAATGTTGGACTTTTGATTCCCCCACTTGGATTTTACCTTTTTGAGTTTTGTGGTGGCTACTCCGAATGTTTGGTATTGTTGGCCTTGTTCTATGATAAGTGTTGTTTCTATCATGTTCATCATGAATCCCTGATAGTATGTATAAGGGAGGACATCACAGAGATGGTACTATATTTGGTGTGTGAGATTAGAATTGTTGTGCATCATGTATGTTTGCATAAGTGTAGCATTAACTAGATAGATTTACATGAATTTTTCAACTTATTATTTGATGTAGATACGAATTTTTGTTTTATGCAATTGATTATTAGATGTTTTCTATTATGATGAATGAATAAAGGCTTAGACCTATTTTTTGAATTGTTAATGAATGATTGATCAATGTGATTTTCATTTTATTCCTAACTAGTATTATATTGTCCTTAATGACTGTATATCATGTTCTTATTTTATGGCTTGTTTTCAGATGTTATGTTTTTTTTTTAGTAAATACTTTGTGCTTGAGGGATATATATCCTTATCTGTTTGTAGGCTTCCAGAAGTAAGCCTATCCTGGGGGGGTGGATGTAGTATCCCGCCCCTAGTCCGATTTTATAAATGTTATGATTATTCTAGGATGATTATATATATGTTAGGAGATCATTGATGCTTATGATTTTACTGACCACATACTTGCATGTGTATGGATGATGTGTTTTTTTTATACTTTTTTTTTATGTGCCTGATGTGGTTGAGGGACAGAATCGTAGTTACTTGCTTGCGAGATCCACATGATCGGCTGATCCCCACCATTGTCTATTATATATTTATATATGTATGTACATGCAAGTTTTTTATGCAGGTTTGCAGATATCGAGCATCGACTTCCCTAAATTGTCAGGATGAGCATGCCCTATCGCAATATCTCAAATGGTAAGAGAGAGGAGATAATACATAGATCAAAAATGCTAACCTAAGCCCATTTGTCCTAGGATTGGACAAGAATCAGTTTGACTACCCTACTCGAATTCATTTAGGTGACAGGAATTCGTGGATCCCTATCTGGTGTTGCTTGGTTTTACTTTGTTTGATTTTACTTTGTTTGGCTTCAGTTGATTTATTGCTTATGTGGGTGATTTTCTGTGATTTATTGATTAGTGATTATAGTTGAAATTTAATATTAATTATGTTCCTAAGTTGATTTATGGAAATTAATCTAAAGTCAATTATTTGATTATTGGGTTTTAATTAATTATTTAATTAGTAGTTGGATTTAATTATGTTTGTTTGCATTATTAAATAATTAAATATTTAATTGCATAGTGTTAGGATGCTTTAAATATTTAATCTATTTAATATAAATTTTAATTATAACATGTGCATTAATATTAATTGAAAATTGAATTGTTCTTAAAAAGTAATCAACTTGTTTTAAAAAGTCAAAGGTGAGTTGTGCATGAAAAATATTTTTAATTTATTATTTAGATTTTCTTTCAATTTTTTTATTTGGAGTTAAAGTGGGAGTTAGATGTTGAGTTATCTTTAAGGTTGCATGAAATGGGCAATTGAATCCCTATTAGGGGAAATTTGCATTCATTTGGCGATCAGACAGGTTTTGGAGGAAGAATTTCGGGGAGAGCTTGTGTGCTTGGATTTTGGAAAATTTGGATTGCTTATTTGTACATCTGGATCATGTGCATGTTTGCTATGTAGAATCAGATCAGCAGGTTGAATCAATCTGAGAGGAATTCTGGTTTTTAGATCTTCAAGAAATTTTAAATTTCAATTTTGTGCATTGGATCTAAGGTAGGATCTAAAATCTTTTTCAATGTTTCTGTTTGCAGTTTAAATAATTTCCTATATCTGAATGTTTTAATGTTTATCTCTTTTGATCAATCTATGATTTCCTTCTTTTGGGTATTAGAGAAACCCTTGTAATCAATATTTTAAGTTTTTATTTAATTTTAGCATAGCAAGGTTATGATGGCAAAATTTCATTAGAAAATTCTCCATTAAACTCCTAGGAAATGAATTATTAATCAAGATTATAATTTAACTATAGAGACTGAAAAATAAATTTATTCATTAGAATAGAAAATCAATTTTGTTGTCAAAACCCAATTCTGATAAAAATACTACTCTCTAGTCAAAATTAAATTAATTACACGGTGGGAAGAAAATTGACCCACAAAAGTCAAATCAAATTGTGACCAAGTCCTATCTAGTTGAAAAGAATATTCTCTGTGAAAAGAATATTAGGCTATATAAATCAAATGATAGAAGAGAAATATAAATTATTTATTTTCTTAATTTTCATTTTGAATTTATAAATAAATTAATAAATAAACAAACCTCTTTTTAAAAAAAGAAAATGTTTTAATAAAGAGGTCTTTTAAAAAAAAGTTAAAAAAAAAATAAATTTAAAAAGTGGTTTGTGGTGGGGGCCACCAAATCCCCCCACCACTCCCCAAGACTCGACAATGGGACATGTGCAGCCCCCTGATGGGACTGCAGCACGGTCCCGTAGGACATGTCGTGCACAACCCTATAAGGACTGGCACGACAGCGCCCCTATGGGAGCTACCATAGGTGTTGGGAGGGGTGTCGTGGGCCCCCCCACACCTCCTTTTGTATTTTTTAAAAAAAACTTTTGTTTATTTTTTTTTTAATTATTATCGGTGTTTGTAATTTATTTAAATTTTAAAATTTGTTTGTTATTTTATCATTAATATATTAGTATTATTAAATGTTAGTTTATTAAATAGGTTTATTTAGTTTTTAATTTATTAAGTGGTTTAATTAATTTTATTTATTTATTAAGATTAATTAATTTTTCTTGTTAGTTTAGTTTATTGACCTTATTAATTTGGTATAATTAATTTTATTTAATAAGTTGATATAATTAAATTGCTTATAAAGTTTGGTTAGATAAATTTATTGATGGATTGTTGATTATTTAAAGATTATGCTGTAGGCATCTTAGTTTTCATCGGATTTAATAGACATCTGCGGTTAGTTTATTTGTGTTAAATTATACATACATAAATATATATTTGTAATGATAAAATATGCTTACATTTAATTTATTTTTTTCTAAATTTAAGAATTTAGATCAAATGAAGCTTCATGTTTTATTTATAATAATTAAGTGTATGGATATAATGCATAAAAATACATATTTACTTTGAATCTTATTGAAGATTGATGTGTAACTACTGAAATTGGGCTTTTTACTCCATTGAATTCTTAGAATGAATACAGGGAGTGTTTTCTTAATTATTGTATTATCTTAATGTTTATGGTTAGTTTATCTCAGTAGATTTACGTTATTCATTACTTAGATTCAATTATGTTCAATATAGAAATTAAAGTGCTTATGAAATTAGATCTCAGTTTTCTATGGTGCAAATGTGTCTTCTTTGTGCCTGGAGTGTCTTCTTGTGCTTATTGTATTTACGGGATACTAGAAGACCTAGGGGGAAGAAAGAGGCCGGGGTATGTGTCACTTGTTCATGTTTTCAGTGTATTGTTTTGATGTGCAAGTTTATTCCGATTATACCCTGACTTGACCATAGAGGCTCATGATGTTTTGTATTCTACTTTTGATGCCCTTATAATCATTTCTAGTTCTTATACCTGTTTGATCTATGTGAGATCTGTGAGGCTAGGGTAGTTTACCTAGATATTTTAGTAGGAGGTGGCTTACAATAAGCGTTGGGGCCCAGAAGTGGCTGCCACTTATTGTTAAGTTTCTATAATCAAGTGATAACTTAATATAACATTGAGAGTTTTTAAAATGAACCTAATACGATGTGGTTCCTCGCCCTGGCTTAGTGCTAGTACAGACTAAGGTGGGAATGGAGAAGATGACTAGCCGCCTTTAAAGGAATGAGTTGGCATAGTCAATGGATTCATTTGTATGAGAGGTCATTGACACCATGTATGGTCACTTGGGTGTTGGGATCCAGAGAGATTACCAGGACAAAACTCAAGGGTTAGACGTACATGATGACACCTTCCTATGCATAGTCTATTTATCCTACACATGTCGGTTGCCTCTAGAATAGTGTCTCTTTCATATCATTATACTTATTCACCTTGAGTTAGAGAGCTTTTAGGATCCTTTCCTTAGCTTGATATGTTTGTTGTTATCCGAATGGGATTTGTTGTTATCTCCTCAGCATGGTGGGAGTGGACCATCTAGATTCACAAGGTCGGGTGGTAGTGATTCTTTTACCACTTGAGATTCTGACGTTCATGTATCAGTGCTGGATGATCCTTGTGGCAGTTGTTCTTTCTTGATCTTCATTGATGGAGTTGTATTCTTCTTTCTCTTCTCTTCTCCTTCTTTGTGATCATGTATTAGTTTTTTTGAGATATCGTGTGTACTTCTTTTTGGTTTTTGTATTACATACCCTGTGACATGTGCAATGGATGTAGATTTATGGATACCTTATGGTACCAATTGTATTTATGTTATCTTTTATGTGATGTTTCTTTTATCCTTCATTTGTTTATATGAGTTTTATAATTGTACCTGATCTATATTAATTAATTAATGTTAACGTAATCTTTGTCGAGGAACCCTCAAGATTTGTAACCTGTGTTGGTTGTTTGTATTAATGTGAGTTAATGGTAATTGCTTCCACATTGATGTTTATCTTGTATATTAACTTTTAAAAAAGAATTATTCTGCAAACTTAGATGCATGTTTAGGTTAAGTTCTCCTGGGTTCCCTGGCGGGGCATTACATATCTATTATTCCCTTGAAGGAAACTCATAGAGAAGGAATTTCTAATTCTAAAGGCATAATAATGTTGACACCATACACCAAGTTATAGAGTGAAGTTCTAGTCACAGTTCTAACACTTTTCCTATAAGCCCACAAAGCATAAGTTAATTGCATATGCCAATATTTACCATGTTTGTTAACTATCTTTTTAAGAGTTTTTTCTATGACTTTATTAGATGCTTCTACTTTTCCATTAGATTGAGGATAATAAGGATTAGAAAAATGTTGATGAATCCAATATTTCTCTAAAAACTTCATGACTTCCTTATTGTTAAAAGGGGTTCCATTATTTGATATTATTATTGAAGGAATACTAAACCAAGTGATTATGTTTTTAAGAAGAAAATCACAATTAATATCTGTAGTAGTCGAATGTAGAGGAATAACTTCTACCCACTTAGTAAAATAATCAGTCACTATAATAATATAAGTGTGTCCTTGAGAAGAGGTAGGATAAATATTATCAATCAAATCCAAACCCCAAATACTAAAAGGCCATGAAGCAACCTGTTAGTGGATTTCATATGAAGGAGAATGGATGAGATTGTTAAGGTGTTGACATTGAGGACACTACTTGACAAAATAAAAATAATCTTGTTCCATAGTTTTCCAATAATATCCCATGCGAAGAAATTTGTTAACCAATGAATTTCCATCAAAGTTCCCCCCACAAGATCTAGCATGGGATTCTTGTAAAGCAACATGGATCTCATTTTTACCTAAACACCTAAGAAAAAGACCATTGTATGATCTTTTATAAAGGGTATCAACTAGTATAATTTATCAGACATCAAGCTTATGGATTTAGGCTCTAGTGTTTCTTTTTGAAGATTTGGGAAAAGTACATTCTTTCAAATAATGAAAAATGTGGGGAATACCATTCATCCAAATGCATATTAAGGAAACAAGTATTCATATCCAAGTTATCAAAAATAGTGGGATGAGAAAGAGTATGTATTGTGAATTAATAATCTGTCATAGTATCTTGAATATAGGTGAGAGATGTCTCACTAGCCATAACATCTGCATGTCTATTAACTTTTCAAGGCAAATATGAAAGAGAATAAGAGTAAAAATCATTTAGTAAGGCTAAAGCCATATCACAATATTGTGTCATTTTATTATTTTTGGTTTGATAAGTGCTATTGATTTGTTGAAAAATTAGTTCCGAATCACCAAAGATCTTAATATCTTTTATGTCGAGAGATAAAGCCACTTTGACTCCTACGATAAGGGCTTCATATTCTTCTATATAATTAGTGCAAGAGAAGTTGAGATTACAAGATAAGGGAATAGGATTTTTTGAAGGAGGTACAAGGATAACACTGGCACCAACACCAGTTTGACATCTAGATCCATAAACGTATAATTCCCAAGGTTTATCAACTTCAATTGGTAAAACATACTGATTGGGAAATGTAATGGGATTAGGTGTAGCTAAAGAGGAAGGAGCCTTAGCTAAATGGTCAATTAAAGCTTGTAATTTGATATATTTTTGAGAAATGAACTTTAAATAAAATTTTGTTAAGAGCATAACCCATTTAGAAAGACGTCTTGATAGATCAATTTTAGAGAAGAGATGCTTAAGGATCAAACTTAACAATAACATTAATTTTGGTATTAAGGAGGTAACGTCTAAGTTTCTGGCAAGCAAAAACTAAGGCCAGACATTGTTTCTCAATCATCGTGTATCATGTTTCATAATCCACCAAAGTACAATTAATGTAATACACAGGTCATTATTTCTCATTATGAGCAAGCATAGAACTTAATGCATTCTAAGAAGATGATGTATAAAGAAAGAAGAGCTTGTTAAGTTGAGAAGGTTGTAAAATAGGAGGATTAAAAAGATATTGTTTAAATTGTTCAAAGGAATGTTTACAATCCTCATTCCATGAAAAGGTAGTATCTTTCCTAAGTAAGGATGTGAAGGGAATTGTACAATCCACAAGGTTTGAAATAAATCTATGAATAGATTGTATTTTTCCTTGTAAAATTTTAAGTTGTGAGATGTTACGCGGAGGTGACATATTAACAATGGCATCAATTTTTTCAATATCCACCTCTATTCCTCGATGTGAGATAATGAGCCCAAGAATTTTTACACTATCTACTCCAAAAGCACATTTTCAAGGATTCAAGTACATATTGTATTCACGTATTTTTAAAAAAAATCTTCTGAGAATAGGCACATTCTCATTACATTGAATAGATTTAGCAAGAATATCATCAACATAATCTTCAAGGATTTTGTGAATGTAATCATGAAATATTAATTTCATAGCACGTTGGTATGTAACACCTGCATTCTTTAACCCAAAAGGCATAACCACCCAACAAAAGGTTCCCCAAGGTGTAATGAAGACAATCTTATATTGATCATGAGGTGGAATAAAATATGATTATAACCAGAAAACCCATCCATGAAGGATAACAAGGTATGCCCCACAATAGAGTCAACTATCATATCAATGTTAGTAAAGGGAAAATCATCCTTGAAGGACCTCTTATTTAAATAACAGAAATCTGTACACATCCTAATTTTATTTTCACCTTTGGAAACAATGACTATATTTGAAATCCAAGGGGAATCTAGTCTACAAGACAAATGAAACCAACATCTAAAGATTTTTTCTATCTCAACTTTAACAAGAAGAGCGACAACAAGGTTCATTTTGCATATCTTTTGTTTGATTGGTTTAGCATTAGGAGTAAGGAAAATATTATGAGTAACAATTTTAGGATCAATTATAGGCATGCCAGAATATAACGCAACAAAGATATTTGAAAAATTCTTCGAGAAGGGAAATGAGTTGCATGCGTTCTTTGTCAGTTAGACATTTACGCATTTTAATAACTTTTTTAGGATCTTTAGGATCAACCTTCACATCCAAGGTATTGGTAATCATGAGGTTACTATGTGAAGATACCTCAGTAGGCATAGGAAAGTCATCATGTGTTTTGATCTCAACCTCTTCACCAAAATATGCTTGAGTATTCAAAAAGTAAAATTGCCTCTTAAATACCTTGTTCAAAATTTCCACAACCTTGCCCACAGAATCCATATTTTGCAAGCAAATGATAACAAGGACCATAACAAGAAGCCATGTCTGAAAAGGTTAATGGAGCTTCATAGGTCACTATTTCATAACAATTAGACTTAATAGTCTCAATAATTTCATTAGATGGGGTAGAAAATATATTATTACTTAAATCTCTAGACAGAGGAGTAGCAGTGAAAGTTTCATTTCTAGATTCAATTTAATGTTTCATAAATGCGAGATTCAAAACTTTTGTAATGCCCAACTTTTACACACTGGATTAGACATCACACAATCTATTAATTCTACTCAAACATATGAAACCACATCATATTTTTTTTGTCTAGCAAGGTAACACATCTAACTAGAACAATAAACTTTATAACGATGAACAATGAATGAACATAACTTGCAATTACATACCTGAAGCTCTCCTTATGCTCCATATGTTTCTCTCTCATCCCACTTACTTGTTCTTGCATACAAGACTACAAGACTAGGTGCATAATATAATATCCGTTAGGAGTTAGATACATGATCATGTAGATAATTCCCTCGATAATACGACCAATAGATAAATAAAAAAAGTAGTTAAATCATAGTAATGACAGACAAAGGAAATGTATGAGCCATGAAGAAAGAGTAAACCAATATTATTTTACTCTTCAAGAACACGTCACCCAAATCTCCTCAAGGAATCCAATAAAAAAAATCTCTAATAGTTTCATTCTCATTAAGGTAAGTTTACTATATAGCTACTCAAAGAGCTTCTTACTAAATACCCTAAAGTTTCATCCAAGAAAATATCCTAATTTGATGTATATGGTTGTCTTTAAATTAATTCCAATAAAATAATAATAATAATAAATGACATGCTCTCCACCCATCCAAATGACATCATGAGACCCTTGAGGTCCTAGTCAACCCTGGAGCAAGTAAAAGATTTTTGCACCATTATGATCAATGGTGACATTGATTTCACTGTCACAACTTAATAGATAGGTTTTTCCATTAAGGATCTTGACAACTCTAACAAACTTAATCCTAGTCATCATTACATAAGCGATTGAGAATAACCAACTTAACCATGTTACACCTCACCTCCAACATAATCTATATAAACATAGTGATATTTCCATATCAAGATAAAAGGGTCTATTTCACCATTATTTCATTGAAACTATAGACTAATAATCACATTAGTAGAATGAGAGTTAGTTGCTCCACATCAAACATCCCACTAACCTTTAAAAATGATCATAAAAGATAATCAAATTTTACATTTAGAAGATAACTATACCTAACATTCTAAATCTTACTTCTAAAAATTACCCTAATAATCTACTCATAAAATAATAAGATTTGAAGTAATTTAAAATCAAAGACAACTTAGTGAAATTATATATTAAACCACCGTCAAAGAAATCTAAAATCTTCAGAGAATATATTCCTCATTCTAAGAACTACTTGACTAAAAAAGGAGAGGATAAGCTCAAATCTATAAAAAATAAATCTAAGAATTCGTAGGGATCTCGTTATTAAAATACTAACACTCTCCTAAGAAAAATTTATATATGCATAACCTAAATCTATCAAGACCTACAACTAAATCCATATTTAATAGTCTATTCATTTGAGCAAGTTTATATGAGATTTTACAAAATTACCAACTATAAAGGATATCGGTTTCCTAGACAACTTCAAACACTCCTATGTTAGGAATCTAATAAATAAACATTAATGAGATAATTACAAGAAAGTATCTAATGCGTAAGAAATAAAAACTACAATTAGAGATGAATTTTCTTCTTATCAACAATTAACAATGATCTATAAATAGTAATCATCACAACTCATATAATCACAAAGGATATTCATAATGCATAATTATGATCTCAGTTAGATGCTTGAATAAAAACAATCCTAATTATAACTAAAACAATAATCAAACTACACTCGACTATTCTAAAATATTCAATAAAATATCACATTTTAAGTTTTAAAAGAAACTAATGAATGTAAACCTTATTCAGAAATGTAAATGAATTCTAACATTTACTTTCCTAAAGACAATATTTAAATATAAGCATATACTATTAAGATCAATGAGAATTAGATACTAGCAAACCATTAGTCATGGAAGATGGCAATTTGGATTGACTTGAAATGATGCAGTTGAATTATCTATGCCCAACATGTTAAACAAGAAATCTGACTTATCAACATAACACAACATATACACACTATTTAGCTAAAAGTTAAAGGTTAACATAATAAAAAAAATATATACCTAAATGGTCATGTGGAGGTGCAACCTAATAAGAATTGGACCCTTTCATAAGTCAGTTAACAAAGCCTTTTGATGGAATCAATTCAGCGTCTCGCACAAAAAAAATCTGTATACTCTACCCTACTATACCAAGAATTAAGTCCCAAACAAAACTCATAAATGCCCAATCTCTTTCACTGGAATGAATAACAGTTATAAACCAAACCAAACAAAAGCATATTATTTACCATGCTGGTGAGCAGATCTACAGGTTTGGGCCTACTATGACAAAAGCAAACAAACAATTCATAAAAAAAACAAACCGCTATCTGAAATTTAATCTTATTTTCTAGATATTGAACTTAAATAAACCTTGCTATTTAAATACTAGCCAATGAAATGTATTTCATTTAAAGACGTGATTATTAAAAATATTAACATACCTACAGGAAAATAGACATTGTGCTTCCAGGAATGTAATTGCGCAGCCAAGTCTGCAGAAGTTAGGCAATGGCGACCAAAGGTGTCTTGGCACAAGTGAGTCCAGCACCAGGTTATTATTCCAATCTGTATCTTCTACAAACATCTGTCAGGACACTCCACTTCCATCCACTATTCTATCAGATCCCTCTCTGTTAAGTTCTTCCCCAGTAGTCCAACTGTCCCCTGCGCCTCATATTTCTGCGCAATGTATCAGACAATGGCTTGAGATTTGAAAAGTGAGAGATTTATGTCCTCAAATGCAAGCACTTGCCCAAATGGCTAGATTCCCAAATAAGCGGGTTTGTTGTGCTCGCCTTTCCTCATGTCGACGGAGATGAGTTCGTAAGGGAGTTTCTTCTCGAGAATGCAGGTGAGAACTCTGGCAACAGCAGGGGAGGCAAGCGGCCTATAAAGCTTCACTACAGCCGCCGCCATTGTTACAAATCAATCTCAGGGATACACCAGAGAATGCCACTTTTTATCTTTTGACAATACCAGACCCTGAATGGATATGATATTTTAGAGTGTGCTCCCAATCTTTCAGTCTCTCTCCCATCTCCTAGGTTGAGGTAGAATCTTGTATTGGTGTTGGCTAAAGACTTGGAATGGGTTTTGTTGTATTATACTCACCGAGTATCTCCAAGTTCACTAAGCTCTGGATGTGCAATAGGAAGAATAATCCCAGGAAGTCCAACTCCACTCCCCACATCAACCACCTTGAACTTGGGAGTTTCAATTGTAGAGCAGTGTTTGCTATATGTATTTTCAATAATTGGAAGCAATGTAAGTGAGTCCTCCACATGCCTCTCCATCACAGCACATAGCTCAGTAATTGCGATAAGGTTCATTTGTTGATTCCATTCAAGAAGTGTGTCCACAAAGAGAGAAACCTGGCACTTCTGTTCGGTGTTCAGCGAGTCAAATAACTGTAGGTTGCTGGAAGCGTTCTCCTTTACTTCATGGTTTTTTGTATGCTGAAATTCCTGTGCAGCTGGGTACAGCAGGAAATTTCACAATTGTCAAATTGAAATACCGTGGAGCTCTTCTTACATTTCCAAATATCAACTTCATTTTGAGCACTGACGGATAGCACAAACAAAAATGCCCCCATTCTCCCAGCACTTGCAAGTGTTCCCGTTAATTGATCTCTCCTTCCTCTCTACATCCTTTTTATTTGACAGAAAAATGGCACTTAGTGAATTATTGTCCTTCTTCCATCGATCCAGTCAGAGAAAGAAAATCCTTAGGTTACTAGCTTGTCGTACCAAGAGCACTTAGTATATATATTTTTTAAAAAGCTTTCAATATTTTAGAAAAAATGATGGTTAGGATTACCATGCCTCTTCAATATCAGCCATTAATTCTACCCAAAATTTTAAATTCTTTCAACGACACCCATGCCTCATCACTGCCTTGCTTTGATCATTTTTCATCGATAACCCCTCATCATTAAATGAATTGTCTCTCACTCTATACGAAGTGTTCTTACGAAGTTTCTTGGTGGTTAAAATTACTTAAAAGAATTTATTGCAATCACTAAATATCTCTCTTTTTTTTTTTTAAAGTCATTTCAATGTATAATAAATCTAAGTTATATCCTATGAATACTTCAACTAATCATATGTTCATTTAAATCAATCTACATCTTTAACAAAATAATTTTATCATGATATATATATATACACGCCTACATAGCTTAAATCTTATATTTGTATACAAAATGAATTGTAATTAATATATTTATTTTATCATATGTACAAAATATTGCTTATATAAATCATTGATCTTTTATTCTCTTCTTAGTTATTCAAGGTTGATATGGCATCATGTTAATCTTTGAGGATACTCTCTAAGGCTTATCAAAAAAATTATATTATCTCATTATCACCTTAAGAAAATATAAACAATGAATAAAGATTTCTATATAAATATTGATCTGTACCTTTCCTGATGGATCTAAGTCTCTCGGTTAAATCTTGTAGATCATGACCCATAAAGCTCAAATATTGTTTTCACCCTCTTGATTACTCAAGTCCTTGCTTGAATCACACTCACTCAAAGTAATTAGTGGATATACTAAGTGTAATTAGAAACACATCAATTTATTCATACTCATCATATAGTGAAATAACCAAATCATTTTGACCATAATTTATAGAAGAACACTTTATTTTTTTAAACATAAAATTTATTTAACTCTTGTTTGAGTTTTATTGTTTGCATGTACCTTTGTTTATAATCTCAAAATAAATTTGTCAAACTAGAAATACTCTTCCCACCATTAGACTGAATTAGAATATGGAAAACAAAAGGTATAAACTATGGATAAAGCGGATGGCAATGAGTTTATATAATATTCCTTATTGAAACCAAGATGGTGATTCATCTTTGATAGTATTACTAACATACGAATATACTTATACTAAAACATGATAACTATCCTGTGTAGCATATCTAAAAGCTTATTTGAATTATTTATATCAAACCATCATGCTAATAAATGTAGTTCTATAGTTGATAAATCAATTAAAACACATTAAAAATACTACGAAAATATTGCATTAGTGAAACATCAAGAGTATACAAACTTGTAAAAGTTGAAATTAAACTATTTAACCCATGCAATGCAACCTTAATCAAGAAGTAGTCATAAAAAACATTCATCTATAGGTTGGGCATCACACCCTCCCCACCTAAGATTAAACTTCCTCCTGGAAGTTAGCAAAGAGGTAAACTTCTACACTTGACCATGTCTATAAGGAAAACATATCAAACTTGTCCCTTGACACATAGTATGTAAAATACAATGTTATCTTCTAGCATATCATTATAAATTAAGTACTCATAAGGTAATTTTCCACAATCAAGGAGTGACACAACATTCTTCATATGTATGATATATGAAATTGAAATCATCATAAATAATGTGACTCATATTTTACACACAACATAAGGCAATATTTGCACTAAAGATATTTTTATTCACATTCACTATGTTCTTGTCCCCTTCTTTATAACAACTTAATCAATAATCAAATGCTATAAAATGTCTAGGATGTCACAATGTACTAAAATGAAAAACCTCCATTATATCATACCCCTAATACTTAAATATGCAATTATCTTTCTCTTCTATTTTATTCTCTATCACTTTCTTTCTCACATGTATATCCAAGAGTTGTAGCCATCACATAGGTAACCACAACACAACTCACCTAAACCACAACACAAGACTAACACCAAATGGGATGAGGATGCCTAGTGTCCCAAAATTCTCCTCTGAGAATCCATACTGCATAAATAACTGTCATTAGGTCCTCCCTGAGGCACCTAGAAAAATATCATATGATCTAGGGGAAATGGATAGTGGCCATCCCATACCGGTCCCATTTACCCCTACATAGAAATTCCCCAAGCCATCTACTCCCCCCATACAACCTGTCAGGGACTCCTTAAGAGTATGATAGTTTACATATGTCACATCACAATACACATGCTAGTAGTAGAAACCATTCATTAAAGCCTCAAAACTAGAAAACTTAAGTTTAAATCAAATAAATAATGAAAAGATACAAATGATGATAAAATTTTAACGGTGGCCACAAGAAATAATTCAAAAATTTTAAATGATAAATCGTAATAACAAGTCCTTGAGGCAAAAGGGATAATTCTATAAAGCATTAACCAATAACTTAAATAAATCCAAGACTGCTAGCTCCAATAATTCAAGATCAAATAAATAATCATAATATAAGCTTTTACAACACAATCACTTTGTGACTCCAATCAAGTCACCTAAGGGGGAGGAGGGGAATAATGTGGTCTCAACCACACTGAGCTCATAATTAAATCTCAATATCATCATATCCAAGTCTCACATAATCTGAGACAATCATATAGTAATGTATCATCAAATGATACCTCTGCTCATTGTTCAAGGGCACACTTAGGTCCACCCTCACCCATGGGTACGCATATCAAGGAATAGGTTTGCACTATGAACCAACAAATGTGGCTCTACATGTGGAGGAGTCAATAGGGACTAACATCCACCAAAGTCTTACACTCAATGATGGGCCTCTATCTCCCAACATGGCATGCATCTCATATAGAAGAAATAATCTACTATGGAGCTATGACCAATACAATATTTGATTGTAAGACTCCAATGTGGTCCTCTATCTCTCAACCCCTGATTACATGGTGTACCTCACACATAGCCTACACTATGGGGCTACTACCAACATAACATAATACACAACATGACAAGTAGTATTCATTTACAACACTTCACCATCACACCACATTACAATAGCACATTCATAACCTTTGTTAGATATACACAACTTTCACAAAGGGCACACTTAGGTGGATCTTCCACAGCATCCACCTCTCCCTTATCCAAGTTGGATGGAATATATATCACCCACTTGGGATACAACACATTTACTGGTCTCATCACATATCACTACACATATGCATTTATGGAACCCACTATACAAGGGTAAAGGACACATGTACATGCATTCTTGTAGCTCAACAAAGTTATTTTTCATAAAAGTAAGTTCATATCAAATTTGTTTTGTGTTTCCTTGTTCAATGATTCACATAATTTTTATTTTGCATGAATTTGAAGTAACCTAAATTACATCATGATTTTAATTTATGATACAAGGTGATTAAGACCAAAAGATCCCAGAGTATAAACATACGCTCTGATACCAAATGTAATGCCCAACTTTTACACACTAGATTAGACGTCACACAATCTATTAATTCTACTCAAACATATGAAATAGCATCATTTTTTTTTTGTCTAACAAGGTAACACATCTAACTAGAAAAATAAACTTTATAATGATGAACAATGAATGAACATAACTTGCAATTGCATACCTGAAGCTCTCCTTATGCTCCATATGTTTCTCTCTCATCCCACTTACTTGCTCCTGCATACAAGACTACAAGACTAGGTGCATAATATAATATCCGTTATGAGTTAGATACATGATCATGTAGATAATTCCCTCAACAATATGACCAATAGATAAATAAAAAAAAGTAGTTAAATCATAGTAATGACAGACAAAGGAAATGTATGAGCCATGAAGAAAGAGTAAACCAATATTATTTTACTCTTCAAGAACACGTCACCCAAATCTCCTCAAGGAATCCAATAAAAAAAATCTCTAATAGTTTCATTCTCATTAAGGTAAGTTTACTATATAGCGCTTCTTACTAAATACCCTAAAGTTTCATCCAAGAAAATATCCTAATTTGATGTATATGGTTGTCTTTAAATTAATTCCAATAAAATAATAATAATAATAAATGACATGCTCTCCACCCATCCAAATGACATCATGAGACCCTTGAGGTCCTAGTCAACCCTGGAGCAAGTAAAAGATTTTTGCACCATTATGATCAATGGTGACATTGATTTCACTGTCACAACTTAATAGATAGGTTTTTCCATTAAGGATCTTGACAACTCTAACAAACTTAATCCTAGTCATCATTACATAAGCGATTGAGAATAACCAACTTAACCATGTTACACCTCACCTCCTACATAATCTATATAAACATAGTGATATTTCTATATCAAGATAAAAGGGTCTATTTCACCATTATTTCATTGAAACTATAGACTAATAATCACATTAGTAGAATGAGAGTTAGTTGCTCCACATCAAACATCCCACTAACCTTTAAAACTGATCATAAAAGATAATCAGAATTTACACTTAGAAGATAACTATATCTAACATTATAAATCTTACTTCTAAAAATTACCCTAATAATCTACTCATAACATAATAAGATTTGAAGTAATTTAAAATCAAAGACAACTTAGTGAAATTATATATTAAACCACCGTCAAAGAAATCTAAAATCTTCAGAGAATATATTCCTCATTCTAAGAACTACTTGACTAAAAAAAACAAAGGATAAGCTCAAATCTATAAAAAAATAAATCTAAGAATTCGTAGGGATCTCGTTATTAAAATACTAACACTCTCCTAAGAAAAATTTATATATGCATAACCTAAATCTATCAAGACCTACAACTAAATCCATATTTAATAGTCTATTCATTTGAGCAAGTTTATATGAGATTTTACAAAATTACCAACTATAAAGGATATCGGTTTCCTAGACAACTTCAAACACTCCTATGTTAGGAATCTAATAAATAAACATTAATGAGATAATTACAAGAAAGTATCTAATGCTTAAGAAATAAAAACTACAATTAGAGATGAATTTTCTTCTTATCAACAATTAACAATGATCTATAAATAGTAATCATCACAACTCATATAATCGCAAAGGATATTCATAATGCATGATTATGATCTCAGTTAGACGCTTGAATGAAAACAATCCTAACTATAACTAAAACAATAATCAAACTACGCTCGACTATTCTAAAATATTCAATAAAATATCACATTTTAAGTTTTAAAAGAAACTAATGAATGTAAACCTTATTCGGAAATGTAAATGAATTCTAACGTTTACTTTCCTAAAGACAATATTTAAATATAAGCATATACTATTAAGATCAATGAGAGTTAGATACTAGCAAACCATTAGTCATGGAAGATGGCAATTTGGATTGACTTGAAATGATGCAGTTGAATTATATATGCCCAAACATGTTAAACAAGAAATCTGACTTATCAACATAACACAACATATACACACTATTTAGCTAAAAGTTAAAGGTTAACATAATAAAAAAATATATACCTAAATGGTCATGTGGAGGTGCAACCTAATAAGAATTGGACCCTTTCATAAGTCAGTTAACAAAGCCTTTTGATGGAATCAATTCAGCTTCTCGCACAAACAAAATCTGTATACTCTACCCTACTATACCAAGAATTAAGTCCCAAACAAAACTCATACATGCCCAATCTCTTTCACTGGAATGAATAATAGTTATAAACCAAGCCAAACGAAAGCATATTATTTACCATGCCGGTGAGCATATCTACAGGTTTGGGCCTACTATGACAAAAGCAAACAAACAATTCATAAAAAAAAAAAACCGCTATCTGAAATTTAATCTTATTTTCTAGATATTGAACTTAAATAAACCTTGCTATTTAAATACTAGCCTATCTGAAATGTATTTCATTTAAAGACATGATTATTAACAATATTAACATACCTACAGGAAAATAGACATGGCGCTTCCAGGAATGTAATTGCGCAGCCAAGTCTGCAGAAGTTAGGCAATGGCGACCAAAGGTGTCTTGGCACAAGTGAGTCCAGCACCAGGTTATTATTCCAATCTGTATCTTCTACAAACATCTGCCAGTACACTCCACTTCCATCCACTATTCTATCAGATCCCTCTCTGTTAAGTTCTTCCCCAGCAGTCCAATTATCCCCTGCGCCTCATATTTCTACGCAATGTATCGGACAATGGCCTGAGATTTGAAAAGTGAGAGATTTATGTCCTGAAATGTAGGCACTTGCCCAAATGGCTAGATTGCCAAATAAGCGGGTTTGTTGTGCTCGCCTTTCCTTATGTCGACGGAGATGAGTTTGTAAGGGAGTTTCTTCTCGAGAATGCAGGTGAGAACTCTGGCAACAGCAGGGGGGGCAAGCGGCCTATAAAGCTTCACTATAGCCGCCACCATTGTTACAAATCAAGCTCAGGGATACACCACAGAATGCCACTTTTTATCTTTTGACAATACCAGACCCTGAATGGATATGATATTTTAGAGTGTGCTCCCAATCTTTCAATCTCTCTCCCATCTCCTGGGTTGAGTTAGAATCTTGTATTGGTGTTGGCTAAAGACTTGGAATGGGTTTTGTTGTATTATAATCACTGAGTATCTCCAAGTTCACTGAGCTCTGGATGTGGAATAGCAAGAATAATCCCAGGAAGTCCAACTCCACTCCCCACATCAACCACCTTGAGCTTGGGAGTTTCAATTGTAGAGCAGTGTTTTCTATATGTATTTTCAATAATTGGAAGCAATGTAAGTGAGTCCTCCACATGCCTCTCCATCACAGCACATAGCTCAATAATTGTGATAAGGTTCATTCGTTGATTCCATTCAAGAAGTGTGTCCACAAAGAGAGAAACCTGGCACTTCTGTTCAGTGTTCAGCGAGTCAAATAACTGTAGGTTGCTGGAAGCGTTCTCCTTTACTTCATGGTTTTTTGTATGCTAAAATTCCTGTGCAGCCGGGTACAGCAGGAAATTTCACAATTGTCAAATTGAAATACCGTGGAGCTTTTCTTACATTTCCAAATATCAACTTCATTTTGAGCACTGACGGATAGCACAAACAAAAATGCCCCCATTCTCCCAGCACTTGCAAGTGTTCCCGTTAATTGATCTCTCCTTCCTCTCTACATCCTTATTTTTTTAACAGAAAAATGGCACTTGGTGAATTATTGTCCTTCCATCGATCCAGTCAGAGAAAGAAAAACCTTAGGTTACTAGCCTGTCGTACCAAGAGCACTTAGTATATATATATTTTAAAAAGCTTTCAATATTTTAGTCAAAATGATGGTTAGGATTACCATGCCTCTTCAATATCAGCCATTAATTCTACCTAAAATTTTAAATTCTTTCAACGACGTCCATCTCTCATCACTGCCTTGCTTTGATCATTTTTATCGATAACCCCTCAGCTGAATTGTCTCTCACTCTGTACGAAGTGTGCTTAGGAAGTTTCTTGGCGGTAACCCCTTAGTGAATTGTCTCTCACTAAATTTAAGTTATATCCTATGAATACCTCAACTAATCATATGTTCATTTAAATCAATCTACATCTTTAACAAAATAATTTTATCATGATATATATATATACACACCTACATAGCTTAAATCTTATATTTGTATACAAAATGAATTGTAATTAATATATTTATTTTATCATATGTACAAAATATCGCTTATATAAATCATTGATCTTTTATTCTCTTCTTAGTTATTCAAGGTTGATATGGCATCATGTTAATCTTTGAGGATACGCTTTAAGTCTTATCAATTTTATTTTTTATCTCATTAACACCTTAAGAAAATATAAACAATGAATAAAGATTTCTATCTAAATAATGATCTGTACCTTTCCTGATGGATCTGAGTCTCTCGGTTAAATCTTGTAGATCATGACCCATAAAGCTCAAATATTGTTTTCACCCTCTTGATTACTCAAGTCCTTGCTTGAATCACACTCACTCAAAGTAATTAGTGGATATACTAAGTGTAATTAGAAACACATCAATTTATTCATACTCATCATATAGTGAAATAACCAAATCATTTTGACCATAATTTATAGAAGAACACTTTATTTTTTTAAACATAAAATTTATTTAACTCTCGTTTGAGTTTTATTGCTTGCATGTACCTTTGTTTATAATCTCAAAATAAATTTGTCAAACTAGAAATACTCTTCCCACCATTAGATTGAATTAGAATATGGAAAACAAAAGGTATAAACTATGGATAAAGCGGATGGCAATGAGTTTATATAATATTCCTTATTGAAACCAAGATGATGATTCATCTTTGATAGTATTACTAACATACAAATATACTTATACTAAAACATGATAACTATCCTATGTAGCATATCTAGAAGCTTATTTGAATTATTTATATCAAACCGTCATGCTAATAAATGTAGTTCTATAGTCGATAAATCAATTAAAACACATTAAAAATACTATGAAGATATTGCATTAGTGAAACATCAAGAGTACACAAACTTGTAAAATTTGAAATTAAACTATTTAACCCATACAATGCAACCTTAATCAAGAAGTAGTCATAAAAAACATTCATCTATAGGTTGGGCATCACAACTTTATACCCTCCAATGAAAGGAGGAGTAAAATCAAATGTTCCCCTATCATCTTTTGAAAGAGAAGAAGAAGGAAGTTCCTTTGAAGATTGGGTTTCACATTGAGGTTGATGAAGGGTGCTCCCCTTAATACCACAAGCACATAACAGACATAGAGAAACAACAACAATAATATGCAAGAACAGAAAATTGGCTTCTTATTATCTCCACAAATGTGGAATTACAAATTTTTCAGAATTACAACATGCAAAGCCACATGGGCATTCCCTTACAATATTTTGTAGGACAAAGCCTCGAACTATTACCCAGATCTACTACCCAGAACTATTCTGAACTGCCTAAGACAATAATACAGCCTTCCTTATATAGGCAATTCCCCACCACCTGGGAAGGTTCCAGAATTTTAGCCAATAAGGCCGACCAAACTTAGAATTATTTTATTTTGCATTTCATTACATCATAGTCGGCTCAAGATAACCTTTGAAACCCGAACAGAAATTTTGAAGAAAATTATTTTCCGCCATTTCAGGTGGCCCAACTTCCGAAGACCATAAGTCATCACCAGTTGACCCGATCGGCTATTATAACCCCATTTCAGAAACACCACGAAGCGCTCTATAGGCTTGACCCGCGCAAGCGCCCGTCACCCAAATTTTTGACCTCATCCGGGGCCTCTAAAGCCTTCAAAACTGAGTTCAAAGTTTCTGTACCCTGCTGCCAATACCGAAAATCTTCAATATCTTCCAATATACACTTGATCTGGCAATGAAACTTTACTGGCAGACTTATATGACCAAAATGAACCTCCAAGAAAGAAATCAGATCATTCTGAGCACATATGAAAATTACCAAAAATAGTAACTTTCCATAAATAGCAGCTCTGCACAAAATAGCCCTTATTGAAAATAAAAACAGAAATATTTTTGGGTGATGCAAGATTGCTCTTACACCCAAGATGCTCCTGCATCAGACACCCGAGGTAATTTGAGAAGTGACCCTGTCACGACTCAAGTTGGCAGAGGAAACCCAAGACGGCTAACCTCCTCCTTTGTCAGCCATGATGAATCTTCAACAGGTCGTCCTTTCCACTTGACCAGATATTCTTCATATGTCATGTTCCTTGTGCTTCTGCCAACACGACTATCCAGTATATCTTCGATCTCCTTAGTGTCTGAACTAGTTGCTGGAATACTCCACTGTGCTGCTGTGATCTCATCTTCAATGCCTCCTTCATGATACTCTGTCAGATCTGAAATGTTAAACACTGGTGAAATATTTAGCTCACTAGGCAATTCTACCTCATATGCGTTTCCTGAATCATGTTTCTTCAGTATCCTACATGGTCCAAACTTCTTCATTTTCAGCTTGTTATATGTACCAACTGGAAACCGCTCCTTCCGCAAATGAACCATGACTTCATCACCAACTTGAAATTCCTTATACCTCCTTTTCTCATCTGCCTTAGCCTTATACTGTGCGTTCATCTTGGTAATATGCTTCCTCACCTCCCCATGGATGTTCTTCAAATGTTCTGCAAAATCCTCAGCTTCAGCACTACTTATTTCTCCTTTATCTATCTTCCTCAATTCAGATGCATTTCTTGGACTACTTCCATATACAATCTGGAATGGTGATTTACCAGTGCTCCTGTTGACAGAATTATTGTATGCAAATTCCGCCTGTGGTAAAATCAAATCCCATCCTGTTGGCTTATCTCCAACCAAACATCTCAGCAAATTTCCCAAGCTCCTATTCACCACCTCTGTCTGTCCATCAGTTTGTGGATGATGTGATGAACTAAACTTCAAATCTGTCTTCAACTTCTTCCACAATGTACGCCAGAAATATCCAACAAACTTAGTGTCCCGATTTGAAACTATGGTCTTTGGCAAACCATGAAGTCTCACTACTTCTCTGAAAAACAATTCTGCTACATGAACAACATCATTAGTCTTCTTGCAGGGAATGAAATGTGCCATCTTTGAAAATCTGTCAACCACTACAAAAATTGAATCATGTCCCCGCTGAGTCCTCGGTAAACCAAGAACAAAGTCCATGCTGATATCCTCCCAAGGCTTCTCTAGTACGGGTAATGGCTGATACAATCCTGTATTCTGCTTCACTCCTTTCGCCATCTGACATACTCTGCAACTCTGTACAAACTTCTTCACATCTTGCTGCAACTGTGGCCAATAATAATTCTCACTAACCAAACCAAGGGTTTTGTCACGACCAAAATGTCCAGCCAATCCTCCGCTATGCTTCTCCTTGATGAGATTCTCCCTCATAGAACTTCGTGGAATGCACAACTGACTCTCTCTGAATAGCATATCATCCTGGATGATGAAATCCAACCATTTTGTCCTGTCTAGAGTAACAGGTTCTGTACAAGCTTTCCAAGCTTCACCAAAATCAGGATCCTCTGGATACAAATTTTTGAGTTCCTTGAACCCAACCACTTCAATCTGCATTTCTGTCAGCAATAGTTGCCTTCTGCTAAGAGCATCTGCAACCCTATTAGACTTTCCACTCCTGTGTTTCAAAACAAATGTATAACTCTGCAAAAACTCAACCTATTTCAAATGCCTCTGATTCAACTTTCCTTGACTATTCAAATATTGCAAAGCTTGATGATCAGTATACAAAACAAACTCCTTAGGAAGCAGATAATGTCTCCACTTCTTTAATGCCTGAACTATAGCATAAAATTCCTGATCATAAACAGAATATTTCCTCTTGGCATCATTTAACTTCTCACTGAAATAAGCAACAGGTTTACCTTCTTGGCTCATAACAGCTCCTATTGCAGTACCACTAGCATCACAATCTACTTGAAACACCTTATTAAAATCTGGAAGTGCTAAAACAGGTTGTTCTGTAACTTTTTGTTTCAATAATTGAAAAATCTTTTCTGCCCCATTAGTCCACTTAAACTCTTTTCTATCCCCTCTCATTGTTTCAGTCAAGGGACCACAAATACTGCTAAAATTTCTGATAAACTTTCTGTAAAAGCTAGCTAGACCATGAAAAGATCTTACCTCAGTAGCACTCCTTGGAGTAGGCCATTCAAGGATAGCCTGTACCTTTTCTGGGTCCATTTTTAGACCTTCTTCTGAAACTACAAATCCCAAATACACTAACTCTTTCTTCACAAAACTGCACTTCTTCAAATTAATCAACAATTTCTCTTCTCTCAGCTTCTCAAATACCATACGAATATGCATCATATGCTCCTCCAATGTCTTACTAAAGATCAGAATATCATCTAGGTAAATAATGACAAACTTACCTAGAAATTCTTTCAGAACCTCGTTCATGAGCCGCATGAAAGTGCTCGGTGCATTGGTTAGCCCAAAAGGCATGACTAACCACTCATACAGTCCTTCCTTTGTCTTGAAGGCAGTCTTCCATTCATCTCCTTCTCTGATCCGAATCTGATGATATCCACTTTTCAGATCTATCTTTGAAAAATACACAGCTCCACTCAAACAGTCCATAATATCATCCATTCGTGGCAATGGAAACCTGTACTTGATTGTGATCTTGTTTATTGCCCTAGAATCTGTACACATCCTCCACTCTCCATTCTTCTTTGGTGCTAATACCGCTGGTACAGCACAGGGACTCAGACTCTCTCGAATCAACCCCTTCTGTAACAGTTCATGTACTTGTCTGTTCAACTCCTCACTTTCTGCAGGTGTCATTCTGTGTGCTGCCTTATTCGGCAAACTCACTCCTGGGATCAAGTCCATCTGATGACTGATCTTCCTGACTGGTGGTAATCCATCAGGCACGTTATCGGATACAATATCCTGAAACTCATTCAACAAACCTGCAACTTCTACAGGAACATCTTCTACTTCCTCTTTACCAGCTTTTGGAATTAAAGCAAAACATACATGCTCATGCCTCATACCATCTAGGAAATTTCTTCCATCAACAAAAGTTATCCTTGCATTGCCACATACCTTTTCTTCGGTCTCCTTCAATGGTTTTAGCTTATGTCGCACTCCATCCTTTGTCAGGGAATAGGTATTCGCACGACCATCATGTACAGCACATCTGTCAAACTGCCATGGTCTACCCAACAACATATGACATGCATCCATAGATATGATATCACACAGTACCTCATCTTGGTATCCACCAATCTTGAACTTCACCAGGCATTGTTCATTGACCATGACCTTGTGGTCATCCTGTACCCAGGCAATCCGATATGGATGTGGGTGTTTCTATCTCTTGAGCTTCAACTTTGTCACCATCTCTTCTGACACCAAATTGTCAGTGCTTCCACTATCAATGATCACATCACAACATTTACCTTCACACTTGCACCTGGTGCGAAACAAGCTCCTCCTTTGCTCAGGTTCATTCTCACCACTCAACAGGACTCTTCTGTTAATCAATGTTTCTCCTCGTTCAACATCTTCAGAATTTGATGATCTGGCATCTTCATCTACATGTGCAACTCTGGCCTGGCCTTCATTTCTCCTATCTATTCTGCCTTGGCGCTGAGGACATTCAAATGCCCTATGACCTTCTTCTCCACAGTGAAAACATGTTCCACGGAAGCCACCTCTTGCAGATCCTTGTCCTCTTCCCGTTCCTCTTTGATCTCTATTATTCTGATCCTGGAAGCGATTGGAATTATTTCCTCGCTGATTCTAACTGCTACTAGCCTCATCCTTCTTTTTCAGATCTTCATTTCGGCCACCATATGACCGTCCACCAGATCGTCCACCGCGACCTCTTCCGTTTTATCTGCTCTCAAACTTCTTGTTCAGCTTTTCCTCTACTTTTAGGGCAAACTAGTATGCCTCTTCAATACTGTTCATTCGAACCAGATTCAGCTCCTCCTGAATGCTTGGCCTTAACCCATTAAGGTATCAGGCAACTTTCTCCTTATCAGCTTCTGCATGGCCTGTTCTGATGAGAAGTCGATAGAACTCCTCTGTATACTCCTGAACAGATCTTCCTGCTTGCTTCAAACTCTGCATTTTCTTCAGTAGGTCAAGCTCATAATCAACATGAATGAACTGTCGCTTCAATTTATCCACCATCCGATCCCATCTTGTGATTTTCTCCTTTCCCCTTCTATTTCGCTCCAACTGAATCTCTTGCCACCATATCTTCGCATGACCTTTCAGTCTGGCCTTCGCAAATTTGACCCTATCAGGATCCTCAACATCTTCATACTCAAAATATTCTTCACATTCATTGATCCAGTCGATCAATTCCTCTGGGTTAAGATTTCCAGAAAATGTAGGAACCTCAATCTTAGGTCTTTTCCCAATCTTGGAAATCGCCCGAAAAAGTCTTTCTTCCTCCTGGTTCACAATTTCAACTTCTCCTGCTTGATATTCTTCTTCGGCTTCATCCTCGCTTTCATCTCTGACATTAAGATTCATTCCTCTGCGAATCTCTTCTTGCAAAGCTCGCACTTGTCTCTGCAGCTCTCTAACCTCAGGTGTCACAGCACCAGCTCTTCCGCCACGTTCTCTTTGTGGAGGCATTTTCGCGATGCGCACTGAAACCCTAACCACGGTCCTGGTGCAAACTGCCTCATAGTCAGCGATCTGTTTACACACTCAAGAAAACCTGCTCTGATACCACTTGATGAAGGGTGCTCCCCTTAATACCACAAACACATAACAGACATAGAGAAACAACAACAATAATATGCAAGAACAGAAAATTGGCTTCTTATTATCTCCACAAATGTGGAATTACAAATTTTTTAGAATTAAAACATGCAAAGCCACATGGGCATTCCCTTACAATATTTTGTAGGACAAAGCCTCGAACTATTACCCAGATCTACTACCCAGAACTATTCTGAACTGCCTAAGACAATAATACAGCCTTCTTTATATAGGCAATTCCCCACCGCCTGGGAAGGTTTCAGAATTTTAGCCAATAAGGCCGACCAAACTTAGAATTATTTTATTTTGCATTTCATTACATCATAGTCGGCTCAAGATAACCTTTGAAACCTGAACAGAAATTTTGAAAAAAATTATTTTCTGCCATTTCAGGTGGCCCAACTTCCGAAGACCATAAGTCATCACCAGTTGACCCGATCAGCTATTATAACCCCATTTCAGAAACGCCACAAAGCGCTCTACAGGCTTGATTCGCGCAAGCACCCGTCACCCAAATTTTTGACCTCATCCGGGGCCTCTAAAACCTTCAAAACTGAGTTCAAAGTTTCTGTACCTTGCTGCCAATACCGAAAATCTTCAATATCTTCCAATATACACTTGATCTGGCAATGAAACTTTACTGGCAGACTTATATGACCAAAATGAACCTCCAAGAAATAAATCAGATCATTTTGAGCACATATGAAAATTACCAAAAATAGTAACTTTCCATAAATAGAAGCTCTGCACAAAATAGCCCTTATTGAAAATAAAAACAGAAATATTTTTGGGTGATGCAAGATTGCTCTTACACCTAGGATGCTCCTGCATCAGAGGTTCAAATTCCTCTTCTTCTTCAACAAGATCAGGAGCCTTAGCGGATTTTATATTCAAGCAATTATTTGGTTTATCATCTGCATGAAGAGTATACATCACATTATTATAAATGAACTTAACCTTTTAGTGTAGAGTTGAAGGAATATCATACATATTGTGTAACCAAGGTCTTCCTAAGAGAAGGTTATGATTGAGAGGTCTAAGCATCACATGGATAGGAGTATCTAAGATAACTGGACCAACCTTGATTGGGAGAGTTATGATGCCCAAAGTTTATTTAGCAATGTTATTAAAACCATGAATAGGTATATTATCAGGTTGAATAGTGGTCATGCCAACTTTGATTTGTTTCAACATGTCAAGACTACACACATTTAAACTAGATCCATTATCAATTAGTGCTCTCCAAATAAGGTTGCCATTAATAAGGACAACAACCATAAGGGGCATCATATTGGTTTTGAACCTCTTTAGAGGGAAAATATTCTTGAGTCAAAATGATTTGAGGAGTAGGAATAGTATGCATACACTCCAAAAAGGAATGAATGTATTCTAATTAAGTGGAGGAACATGAAGAGTAGATAAATATTTTTGAAAAGCTTCATGATAAGTAGGAGAAGTTTGAAGAATTTACCAAAGAGAAATCCTAGCAGGGGTACTACACAATTTCTCTACCAAATCATACTCCTTTCCAAGATTTTGAGGAAGGTGGGATGGAGTAGGAGGAAAGGGTTGAGAAGGAGAGAGAGAGAGAGAATTAGGAGTGATCAGATTAGGTTGAATAATATTTCTTGTGTGATAGGTGTGAGTAACCATATTATAATCCTCCAAAGAACTTATAGGTTTTCCTTTTAGAGTTATGATAGGCTTGTTCAAATAACTTTGAGGATTATATCCTTTAACTATAATCATAGGTGCGGTGAAAGTTTGAGGGGTAGATTATTGAGGATATCCCCTAACAATTATCATAGGTTGAGCATGAATATTGACAACATTAACTTGATCATACTCTAGAGCCTTCATAGGCTCATCACTAGAAGGGAGCCCATTAAGAAAATTAGTAATGATAGGATCCTCTTCTTCCAAGATGTCCTTAGAATATGGATTATGGACTTCCTTTAATACTTCATCTCTACTAGGAGTGTCAAATGAAAGAAAGGTGACATTAAGAAAATTATTTATGATATCCTCCTCTTTCTCTAAAATATCCTTATAAAGGGGGTATGTTCTAGGAGAAGGAGAAATATCAAGCATGAATGTGTCATTCTTAGAGGAAGTGAAGGAAGTGTCAACTATTATATCATCTTCATGAGGGAGAGAATAGTCATCATTATCATCTAGTGGGTCATCCCAAATAGTAAGATCATTACAAACTTTGAAAGGTTCAACCCTAGAAGGGAAGTTAGATATATCAAACTTTGGTAAAGTATGCACAAGGGGGAAGGACATATCAAGAGAAGAGTTAACATCAATCTTCAACAATTCCCTTGAAGGAGAGAGATTATTGAAAGAAAGGTTAAGGAAATCTTATTCCATCGATATGACCTCATGGAGTGGGGAATGTTTAGGAGAAGGGTAAAGTGATAAAAGGGAAGATAAACCACTAAAACCTTGAGAAAATAGATGCATTGCAAAACTAATATAAAATATGCATAGAATGAAAATTTTTTTTGTACTTTTCATCAATGAAAATGCATAAAATGAAATGTTTTTATATTTTTTTTCCAATATGAATGCAAAATCTAACTAACCACAACAAAAGGACTACAAGGAATGTAAGGTACAAGTTCACTAAAATGTTTAGGGGTAAATTGGAAGCCTATGGACCTAAGGAACATTCATTTCTTGGCCAATCTACACACTAACATTAAACACAAGAGAAAGAAGGGAGTCACCAAACATAACCTTTAGGGGACTTAGGTTATATAGGAAAAAAAAGAATAATGCCAATACACAACCTAAGTATGATAAAAGATGTATGTAGGTTCCTTCTATTATGCAAGAAACAAGAGTGTCTACAAGAAATCCTAATACAAGATAAGATCTAATTTGAATTTTTAAAGAGCATTAGGAAATGACACAACTTACCTCTAAGAGTGGCAGGAGAAGACCAAATACAAATTTGACAACCGATGATAGGCATATACAGAAACATAAACATACCCAGATTCTAAAATAGAAAGGCAAAGACCACCAAAACCTAGAAATTTGATGAACACGAGAGGAAGACATGGTAGGAGGAAGTCAACTTTTTGGAGATCAGGATGTCAACTTGGCCATAAGGAAGTCAAATTCTGACTTCCTTCAGGTATTGAAATAGTTGTGAGAGTTGAAAATGTAGATCCCAGCTGTTTCTTCAGTTAGAAAACTTAGGAGTAAGTCGAGGTTCAACTTCCTCTCGAATGTCTCAGAATACAAAATAGAAATCAGATCTAAAATCTTTACAAAAATGGTCACTCAAATCTAAACTCTAATTCATTTCTCTGGTACCATAAAATATGGGAAAGTGTGTGTGTGGGTGGCTATATAGGGGTTTACCTTAAAGTCAACTCCCTGTTTTGGTGATTCCCACCTCTATAGATAGCTGTTAGGTAAAAAGTGTTGTGTGTAATGCTCATGAAACCTAAAGTAGTAGATCTAGAATATAAAAGAGCTAATGTAATGTAAAATACTAAGATATAACTATAAAAGTGAAAACCCTATAATGTAAATGCAAGTGTGTAGAGGTATGAAGAAAAAAAGCATAATATATGAACATAAAAAAGAAATCATACCAAGCTTGTAAAAGATAAAGTACTCCTAGCCATCTTCAAAATCCCTTTGCAACTCTATGATGTATAGAAGTGATTTATTAAAGTGTTTGAATGCTTGAAAGAATGTAGAATAAGAGATCACCTTTGCACCAAATGGATAAGAGAAAGCCTTTTTTGTCACCTTGCAATTACATCAAGGCAGATTGGGATTTCCACACAAGCTTGATATTATCTTCCATGTCACAAAATTATCTAAGAGAGGGTATTTATAGTGAATTTCCATGATTAACCGACTACCGTGAGTGAGAAAATCAAATAATTTAAAATATCCCCGAGTCTTAGGATGAAAATCCTCTGGGAACAAAATGAGGAAAAAATATGCCTCCAAGAGGATGATGAGGTCTTCCATCCTCCTCAGGAGTAGGGTGAAATTATCTATCCTCCTTGAGAGGCACAATGTCCCAGAAACCTCTAGGGTCCCGTCAATGTAGCAGATCTAGAATTAAATGAATGAAAAAATGGGAAATAAGATCTGAAAAGGTAATAAAACTTGAAATGATGAAAAGGGAGGAGGATTCCTAGATATTATATCCTACCTTGAGTTTTTTACAAGAGGATAAGGGGAAGTTAAGGAGGATTGTGTTAGGTCCTACCCCAATTTCACCTAGGAAAGGAAAAAAAGGCTAAGTGAATGTTTCAAAGTGCAAGTGTAAATGCAAGACCAACTAAAGAGGATCGAAACAATCACTAAATTGAAGTGCTTCCAATTTATGATGGTACAACTTGTCACACTTGATTTACTATTGAACTTGGTATTCCCCCGCTTGGGTTTTACCTTTTGAATTTTGCGGTGGCTATTATGAATGCTTGGTATTATTAGCTCTATTTTGTGATAAGTGTTATTTATATCATGTTCTTTATGGATCTCTGATAGTATGTGTAAGGGAGGAAATCAAAGAGATTGCACTATATTTGTATGTGAAAATGAAAAATTTAGTATATCATATAGTCTTGCATGAGTGTTGCATTAACTAGATTTGCATGAACTTCTCAAATTATCACTTGATATAGATACGAATGTGTACTTTATAAAATTGATTATTAGATACTTTATATAATGATGAGTGAAAATAGATCTAGATCTATTTAAATTGTTAAATAATGAATGGTTGATCAATGTGATTTTCAGTTTATGCTTAAACCAAAATTAGACTGCTCTTAGTGACTATATATCATGTTCTTATATTTTGGCTTGTTTTGAGATATTATTCTATCTTTTTTCTTATAAGGATGATTCATGATTGAGAGATGCATATCCTTATTTTTTTGTAGGCTTCCAGGAGTAAGCCTAATTCTAGGGGAGGTGGATGTATGACCCCTCCCAAATTTTCTTTCAGTTTATATGGCCCAACACTTTTAGGTCACCTTTCATGTGTGCATTAAATCTTTAGGTAGATTTGATGTTATTTACATTATGGTTTTATTGACGCCATACTTGCATGGGTATGGTTAGCATGAATTTTTTACTTTTTTGTTTGATGTACCCGATGTGGTTAAGGAATAAAGTCGTAGTTTCTTGCTTGTGAGATCCACACGATCGGCTGATCCTCGTATATTTTTTGATAAGTGTTATTTCTATCATGTTCATTATTGATCTATAATAGTATGTGGAAGGGAGGACATCACAGAGATTGTACTATATTTGTATGTGAAAATGAAAAACATTGTCTATCATATAGTCTTGCATGAGTGTTACATTAACTAGGTTGCATGAAGGTCTCAAATTATCATTTGATATAGATACAAATGTGTACTTTATAGAATTTATTATTAGATACTTTCTATAATGATGAGTGAATAAAGATCTAGATCTATTTAAATTGTTAAATAATGAATGACTGATCAACGTAACTTTTGGTTTATTCTTAAAATAGAATTATATTGCTCTTAGTGACTACATTTCATGTCCTTATCTTTTGGCTTGTTTTGAGATATCACTTTGTCTTTTGTCTTAAAAGGATGCTTCTTGATTGAGGGATGCATATCCTTATTTATTTGTAGGCTTCCAAGAGTAAGCCTAATTCTAGGGGAGGTGAATGTAATACCTCTCCCAAAGTTTGCTTTCAGTTTATATGGTTTGACTCTTTTATGTCACTTTTCATGTGTGTATTAGATCCTTAGGTAGATTTGATGTTATTTATGTTAATCATTTTATTGACCCCATACTTTCATGTGTATGTTTAGCATGTGTGTTTTACTTTTCTGTTTGATGTACCTGATGTGGTTAAGGGATGAAGCCTTTAGGTACCAAGCATCGACTTCCCTAAATTACTAGGATGAATGTGATGTATCACATTATCTCAATGGTAAGAGAGGGGAGATAGTATCAAATTCTAAATCCCAAGCTAAGCCATCATTCGTGAACCCTTTCTTTGAGCTCAATTATTACTTTACGAGTTTAGTCAATTTTTCCCTTCGTGTTTGTTTGTTAGGTGCCTTGATGTGAATTTTTTGTTATTGATGCATTAAAGATTTAATTAAGATTAAATATAAGGATATTAAATATAAGGATAAGATTAATAAATATTAAATATAAGGATATTTAGTTAATGAAAATTAATTAAATATCACTGATTGTTTAAAAGACTTAATCAAAAGTCTAATTATGAAAATAAAGATTTAATTAAATGTTAAATCAAAATTAAAATTAAATGTTCAAATAAAATAAATTGATATTAATTATCAAGTTGCTTATTAAGTGGCGCTAAAGTTATTAATTACAATTAAAATATAATCATGCAATTATATGCACATCAATTAAAAGGAAATGATTTATCAGTTCTAAATTAGAAGAATGAGTTAAGAGATTGAACTGAGGGATTAGTTATAATTACTTTTAATAAATTGATATTTAATTATCAACTTGTATATTATTAATTTGCTAAAAATATTAATTATCAGTTAAATATTATTATGCAATTAAAGTTGCACATTCAATATTAGTAAAATTGAAATATAAATTTAAGTTAAAAGATATTATTTGAAAAAGTGCATGTAATTACTATTAAATTAAAATTAAATAATGCAAAAGGTGTTGTTGAAAACAAAGTTAGGATTTGAGTTCCAATTCCTGATTGTGAGTTGCATGTTTGAGTTCAGTTTGTTGGGTTTTCTATATTAGAGTCTTTTTTGGTTATTTTTTAAAAGCTTGAGAATATTGAAGTTTTAGATTTGATCTTCATGTTCTTTTGCATACCGGTTTGGTGGATTAAGGTAGGGTTTGGAAACTCTTGAAAATCTTGCTTTTGAAAAGATTGTCTCCATTGTGTCTGCCAAATTTTGGTTGTCAATTTTGGATTAGTTGTATTATGGTTTTTCCTTCTTTATAAAATTTGGAAGAAAAGGCTATTGGGTTTGTTTGGTATAGAGAAATTCTTGTTATTGTTAAAGTTAGTTAAACCCTAGAATTTGTTGAGAATATTAGAAAAATATATGGTTTAATCAATTAGGGTTTTGCTAAAATCTTGATAGAAATTATTGGGATTATACCAAAATTAGATTTCAAAACCTATGGGAAATTATTATACTATTAGTATTTGAATTCTTTTTCTAATAAGAAAAAACAAGAGAAAGACTAATTGAAGTACTTATCTTTATTTAATGTATATATATTAAATAGAATTATTGAAAAATTATTCTAAAATGATAATTATTTATATTTTTGGAATTTGGACTTTAAAAAGTTATTAGAAAAAAAAGAAAGAATAAATAAATAAATGATATTTATTTATTATTACAAAGAAAAAAATAAAACAAAATTTTAGTGAGGAGGTGGTGAGCCTTCAAACCTTGTCACCCCTTGCCAACATGACAACAATCACTGTCAATATGACAAAGATTTGTCAGCATGAAAGTCACTCTTGTCATGTGGCAGTGAATATTGTTGGCCCTCCAATCAAAGGGTATCGATGGCACATATGCCGCCAATAGAAGGGGTTGAATGTTGGCAGCCCCGTCTTTTCTATGGGAGCATAGGGGCTTTGGGGGGTATAGGACTAGTCGCCCCCCTCCCCCACAATTAATTTGATTTTTTAACTATTATTTTCAGTTTTGTTTATATTAGTTTTTTTAATTAATATTAATTTATGTTTGTATTAATATTAAATTTATCTTATTCCTTTTTTTGGGAGCATTAGGGTAGTTTATCTAGAAGCATAAAGGGGAAGTGGCTTGCAATGAGTTATGGGGTCCTCAAGTGGATGCTAGGATCACTCACTATAAGTAACTTTTAGTGATAACTTAATGAATTTATTGAGAGAAAAAATTAATAAGATAATTATGTACCTCACCATGTGATGGGGAGGCTAGGATAGACTAGCCCAGTCTATGCCCCTCGTCCTCTCTAGGATCCAGGCATTCTTCTGACACCTTTGATGGTCTATAGGATTCCTTATTCCTCCAAGGATCCCCTGACCTGACCTAACCTGCCCACCAAGTTAAACTATTCCATCCTCCAACATTCAAGCTTTACTATCTAGCTACTAACCCTTACCTAGGCTTAATAAGGATCTTTTGGCTTCCAATTCTATTCCACACTCCAACAGTGAGTTTTATAGGTTCCAAGGTGTTTTCAAGGCATTAGACACCTGTTCATGACATTGGCTTGGTTGGGTCTTTACCCAATTTAGGACTTGCTTTGTATTTTAGGGCTATAAGGAAGAGGCCTAATTAGCCCTCCTTCTAGTTTCTTAGGAATTTTGAGGCCTTTTCTTCAAAGAACCACCACTCCTGGCCTAAAGGACTTTGGATCTTAGTGACCTAAGCTCAAAGGTTTTTGGGGTCTCAGGTGCTCAACTGACCATACAGTGTCTTTGCCATTTTTGAGGGTTTCAAGGGTTATAGAACTCTTCTCTGCTCCTAACTTCACCAATGCCTTTCTAGGACTTTTCAGAACTTCTCCTTCACAAGGCTAAGCCTTCAAACACCATTCTTGACTCCCTCTAAAGGGAAAGCCATGAAACTCTTCCCACTATCTGTTGGAGCTCTCTAACTGTTGACCACTCCTAACCGGGCTAAGCCTTAGCTCGCCTAGGGCAAGGTCAAATAATTGTCTACACTGACATTCAAGGGCCCTACATATGTGTACAAACAATATAGGGTCTGTACTCTTAGAATTCCAAATTCCATGGTGTGGCCACAGTGGAATCTAGAGTTATAGCCCTAAACATCCATGACTCTCCAAAACTGGTAGAGTGCTTACAGTTGCAAAGAAAGAACAATACACACACCAAAAACTTGTAAGAACTACTCTAAGCACACATAAATGGAAGAAAAATCACTATTAACAATAACTCATGCACATAATCACTCAAAACTTCATGTATATTCACAATATAATAGTCTATGACTGTGACTGTTTCTTTGCAGCAACGTTCAGTCAGGTTTCCCGTACTATCACCGTACAAATGAGATCTTCCAACCCTTGATTTAGGGTTTTAGAAGTCTTAAATACTCTCCTCCTTGGTAAGTGAGTGGTGTTAGGGCTAATTAGCTACTTAGCTAAGTTAGGCTATTACAAGGAACAAGTTGCTTAGCAACTTTTGAAAAGTTGCTGACAACTCTTTGACAACTGTTTGTTGCTCAATCACCTTGTGGTCTCCTACTCTAATGATCACTATGAAGCCCTTCAAAACACACACAAGTGCTCAAACATCCTTCAAACACAAACCTAAGACTTCAAACCTCATGGTAAAGCACTGATCTCAGAATGAAAACATCCCCTGAATCATTGTGCCATTCACATAGGAGGACCAACTGAACTTCTAGGACTAAGACAAAGCCTAGACACACACCAAAAATGAGCTTCCAGCTCTTATTCTAATAAAAAATTCATCACTAAATATGAACACACCAAAAATGGATGGTGAGGGCCCTCATAGGGGTGCTCCTACACCATACTCCCCCTTAGCACAAGCTAAGGCACTTTGGGATCTAGAAGAGCTAGATCAACTCCAAACCTTTTGAATTGTCCTTCCTCTATCCAGGTGGCTTCAAATTCTGGCTGACCCTTCCACTTGATCAGATGCTTTATGTATACTTGATGTCTAGTTGTCTTCTTCACCCTGGATTCTAGGATCTTCTTTGCTTTGGCTGGTTCCTTCTTAGGCATTGCATTAGTATCTACATCTTGTAGTACCTTTGGTGGAGCTATACCTTGCTAACTGATATCACCCTTGAATCTGATCAGGTCTACAACATTGAACACTGGTGAGATGGCTAAATTTGAAGGCAAGTCCACCTTGTAGGCATCCTCTCCATATTTGGCTAAAATCTTGCATGGGCCTACTCTCCTCATCTATAGCTTAGTGGGAATGCCCTTCTGCATTCTTTCTTTTCTAAGATGGACCATGACATAGTCCCCAATTTGCAATTGTACTTCTTTCCTCTTGTCATCCACTTTAGCCTTGAGTCTTTGGATAGACTCCAAAATGGTTTTCTTCACTTGTTCTTGCACCTCTTTGATGGTTTGAGTAAAATCTTCAGCTTGTCCACTCTTCAACTCAATAGAACCTAGATCCCTCAACTCACACACTCCTCTTGGGTGTCTACCATAAACTATCTCAAAAGGACTTCTTCCTGTGGTCCTATTGACACTGTCATTGTAAGCATATTCAACCTGAGATATCACAAGATCCCAAGTCTATACATACTCCTTTGTCAAACACCTTAGCAAGTTGCCAAGCACCTTATTGATGACCTCAGTTTGACCATCAGTTTGAGGATGGTATGCTGAACTGAAAGAGAGATTAGTTCCCAGCCTCTTCCATAAGGTTTGCCAAAAATGACCCATGAAATTACTATCCCTATCTAACACAATGCTCAAAGGGAGTCCATGAATCCTAACTATCTCCTTGAAAAAAAGATGTGCTACATAGCTTGCATCATGAGTAGTTTTGCAAGGAATGAAATGACTCATTTTAGAAAACCTGTCTACTACAACATAGATACTATCCATACCTGATTTGGTTTTAGGGAGTCCAACCACAAAGTCCATACTTACACACTCCCAAGGCCTATTTGGAACTGGTAGAGGTTGATAGAGTCCTGCATTGCTTGAGCCTCCTTTGGCTCTTTGACATACTCCACATTTCTCAACATACCTTCTGACATCCCTTGCTAGCTTAGGCCAAAAGTAGTATCTCTATACTAACTCCAATGTCTTGTTTATGCCAAAATGTCCACTTAGGTTGCCATTATGCTTTTCTTGGATCATATTTTCCCTCATGGATCCTCTAGGTACACAAAGCTGATTACCTTTAAACAACAGTCCTTTCTGAAGGGTGTAATCTGCAAACTCACCATGAAAATGGTTCTCAAAATCTAGGCACACCTTGTAGGCTTGTGAGAAGTCTTCATCCTCCTCATAAAAATATTTAAAACCTTCTATTCTATTGCTTTGTAGCTGTACCTCTTGGATAGTCAATAACTTCCTACTCAAGGCATCTGCTACCTTGTTGAGCTACCCTTTCTTATGCTTGATTGTAAAGGTAAAGGATTGGAGATACTCCATCCATTTCAAGTGCTTGTTACTAGGCTTCTCCTAAGTGTTTATGTAGTGTAAAGCCTGATTATCAGTAAACACCATAAATTCTTTTGGCAAAAGATAATGCCTCCACTTCTTGAGAGATTGTACCAATGCATACAACTCCAAGTCATAAGCTGAATACTTCTTCTTTGCCTCATTGAATTTTTCACTCAAGAATGCCACAGGCCTTCCTTCTTGACTCAATACACCACCTACTACTATACCACTTACATCACATTCAATGATGAACAATTTATCAAAAGTAGGTAAGAGTAGGATTGGTTTGGTTGCTACCTCTTGCTTCAATGTTTAGAATGCTTTCTCAGCTTCCTTAGTCCATTTGAACTTTGTTTTTAGTTCTCCTTTGATGGTGTCAAGCACTGGTGCACATATCCCACTGAAGTTCCTCAAAAACTTCCTATAAAATTATGCCAAGCCATGAAAACTTCTAACTTCAGTCCCTGTTTTAGGGGCAGGCCAATTCAAGATTGCCTCTACCTTGCTTGGGTCCATTTTCAAAGTACCCTTGGACACCACAAAACCCAAATAAACCAGCTCTTGCTGCATGAACTCACACTTTTCTAGGTTGATGGCTAATTTCTCTTAATGTAGCTTCTTCATAACCAGCCTTAAGTGCTCAAGGTGTTCTTCTTTTGTCTTGCTATAGATGAGTATATCATCTAGATACACCACCACAAATCTGCCTGTAAAGTCCTTCAAGACCTCATTCATTAACCTCATGAAGGTGTTGGGGGCATTGGTAAGCCCAAATGGCATCACAAGCCACTCATACAAACCATTAGTGGTTTTAAAAGTGGTCCTCCACTCATCACCCTCCTTAACTCTGATTTGGTGATAACCACTCTTCAAATCCAACTTTGTAAAATATATAGCACCTCCTAAGCAATCCATCAAATCTTCTACTCTTGGAATTGGGAACCTATACTTGATAGTGATCCTGTTGATAGCTCTTGAATATGTGTAAAGTCTCCATTTTCCACCTTTCTTGGATGCCAAGACCACTTGAATTACACATGGACTAATACTCTTTTTGATCAGCCCTTGATCCAATAACTCTTGTACTTTCCTTGCCAATTCCTTATTCTAGTCCGAGGTTAGCTTGTAGGCTACTTTATTAGGTAGAGAAGCACTAGGAACAAAGTCAATTTGATGACTTATAGCTCTTCTTGGAGGTAAGGTGGTAGGGGTTCCATCACTTACTATATCTCTGAATTTGTCCAGCATTTTCTGCACTTCCAATGGTAAATATACCTTCAACTTCTTGTCTTCCTCCTTTGGTTTCACCATAATAGCACATCCTATGGTATCCTCATCCTGTAGAGCATGTAAGAACTACTTACCACTGCTAAGCAACATACTAGGTGTCTTAGAACCCTCTTCATTCTCTATTATGGACTGAATTTTGAAAGTCCTTGCATCTTTCTTAAAAGAAATGGAGTTCTCCTCTCCATCATAGATCATCTTCCTGTCAAATTGCCAAGGTCTTCCTAATAGAAAATGGCATGCATCCATGGGCAAAACATCACAAAGAATTTTGTCCTTATAGCCTCCAATAGAAAACTCTACCCATGTCTGCTCATTAATGAGTACACTTTGCTCCTGGTTCGACCAAGTCACCTTATAGGGATTTGCATGGGGAACCTTTGTGAGTTTCAACTTCTTTGTTGCTTCCTCTGCTATAATGTTATCAGTAGACCCTGAATCTACTATAACTTTGCACACTTTGCCTTGTATCTTGCACCTAACTCTAAAAAGAGCCCTCCTTTGCTTTGGTTCACCTTGATTAGGCTACCTTATAAGCATCCTTCTGAACATAAGGTTCTCCCCCATTTCTGATTCCAATTTTCTGACCTCATTAGTGCATGAGCTGCTATTGTCCTCTTGGGTATATGCTACCCTCTTCTCATTATGTGAAGCTGATGGTTTATCAAGACACCTGTAGGTAGGGTGTCCAAGCTATCCACAGTAATAGCACTTCATGGTGGCAATGTAGGAGCTACTCCTTCCTGTTCCTCTTCCTCTATTTCCTTGAGAACCTCTTCCTCTACCATAAGATCCTCTTGTACTAATTTATAAACTTTGTTCCAAGAGTCTACTCTCCCCTTGACTCCTTGATTCACCACCTCTACTAGAACCTCCTCTTTGACCCCCTCTAGAGTCTCTACCTCTTCCTCTATTCTTGGAATTAGGTTCTTGCTTTCTCCTTTGTTTGTCTTCAAGCTTTTGTGCCTTATGCTGACATCCAAGTACGGTGGTAGGAGTGAAAAAACTCATCTCTTCTACTATGCTCCATTTCAAGCCACTGAGGTACCTTGCCACTTTAATGCTTTCATCTTCTTGGATCCTGGATCTCAAGCTCAGCTTATGGAACTCTTCAGTATAGGTGGCTACATCCATCTCCTTCTATCTAAGTGTCAATCTTTTCTTATGCTATTGTATTTCATAATCAGCTGGTAAGTATGCTTCTTTGACTTTGTTGACCATAGCTTTCCAATTAGAGATTGGATTCTTTCCCTCTTTCTCCCTTTCACCTTGCAAGTAGTTCCACCAGGTTAATGCTTATCCTCTCAACCTAGATTTGGCCACCTTGACCTTCTATGCTTCTGAGATCTCTTCACATTCAAAGTGATTCTCCATGCCTTCAATCCACTACATCACAAGCTCAGTGTCCATCTTGCCAGTCAGTAATGGGACACCTTCAAGTGCCTTGCCTGTGATAGCCTTCAGGGATTTGAGAAACTTCTCATCTTGTGTTGGAGGATCAGGTGTAGGTACATCATCATCAAGAGTCTTCTCTTTCCCCTTAGCATCCTACTCCTCCATTCTAACATTCACCTTATCTACTTTTTCTTGGACATCATCCAAGAGTTTCTCCATTTGCATCAATCTTTCTTGCAAGAGTCTATTAGCTTCCTCCTGATCTTCCACCTTCTTAGAAAGCTCTACATTAGTCATGATTTTCTTCTTGTGTGATGATCCAACTAATTCTTCTAATGGTTGAAACATCCACTATTCACTTCCCAAGCCTTAAGAGGCTCTGATACCAATCTGATGGGGAGGCTAGGATAGACTAGCTCAGTATATGCCCCTGGTCCTCTCTAGGATCTAGGGGTTCTTTTGACACCTCTGATGGTCTATAGGATTCCTTATTCCTCCAAGCATCCCTTGACCTAACCTAACCTTCCCACCAAGTTAAACTATTCCATCCTCCAACATTCAAGCTTTACTATCTAGCTACTAACCCTTACCTAGGCTTAATAAGGATCTTTTGGCTTCCAATTCTATTCCACACTCCAATAGTGAGTTTTATAGGTTCCAAGGTTTTTTCAAGGCATTAGACACTTTTTCATGACATTGGCTTGGTTGGGTCTTTACCCGATTTAGGACTTGCTTTGTATTTTAGGGCTACAAGGAAGAGGCCTAATTAGCCCTCCTTCCAGTTTCTTAGGAATTTTGAGGCCTTTTCTTCAAAGAACCACCACTCCTATCCTGAAGGACTTTGGATCTTAGTGACCTAAGCTCAAAGTTTTTTGGGGTCTCAGGTGCTCAACTGACCGTACAGTGTCTTTTCCATTTTTGGGGGTTTCAAGGGTTATGGAACTCTTCTCTACTCCTAACTTCACCAATGCCTTTCTAGGACTTTTCAGACCTTCTCCTTCACCAGGCTAAGCCTTCAAACACCATTCTTGACTCCCTCTAAAGGGCAATCCATGAAACTCTTCCCACTATCTGCTGGAGCTCTCTAACTGCTGACCGCTCCTAACCGGGCTAAGCCTTAGCTCGCCTAGGGAAAGGTCAAATAATTGTCTACACTGACATTCAAGGGCCCTACATATGTGTACAAAAAATATAGGGTCTTTACTCTTAGAATTCCAAATTCCATGGTGTGGCCATGATGGAATCTAGAGTTACAGCCCTAAACATCCACAACTCTCCAAAACTGGTAGAGTGCTGACAATTGCAAAGAAAGAACAATACACACACCAAAAACTTGTAAGAACTACTCTAAGCACACATAAATGGAAGAAAAATCACTATTAACAATAACTCATGCATAGAATCACTCAAAACTTCATGTATATTCACAATATAATAGTCTATGATAGTGATTGTTTCTCTACAGCAATGTTCAGTCAGGTTTCCCATACTGTCACCGTACAAATGAGATCTTCCAACCCTTGATTTAGGGTTTTAGAAGTCTTAAATACTCTCCTCCTTGGTAAGTGAGTGGTTTTAGGGCTAATTAGCTTCTTAGCTAAGTTAGGCTATTACAAGGAACAAGTTGCTTAGCAACTTTTGAAAAGTTGCTGACAACTCTTTGACAACTTTTTGTTGCTCAATCACCTTGTGCTCTCCTACTCTAATGATCACTATGAAGCCCTTCAAAACACACACAAGTGCTCAAAAATCCTTCAAACACAAACCTAAGACTTCAAACCTCATGGTAAAGCACTGATCTTAGAATGACAACATCCCCTGAATCATTGTGCCATTCACATAGGAGGACCAACTGAACTTCTAGGACTAAGACAAAGCCTAGACACACACCAAAAATGAGCTTCCAGCTCTTATTCTAATAACAACTTCATCACTAAATATGAACACACCAAAAATGGATGGTGACGGCCCTCATAGGGGTGCTCCTACACCACCATTCTTTGAGTGCTAGTACAAGCTAGGATGTGTGAGATGATGCTTTCCTCCTAGTGTGGTGTATTTTCTGGCATAGTTAGTAGCCTTGTCTATATGAGAGGTTTACTGATACTGCATATGGTCATTTGGGCATCGGGGTCCAGAGAGGCTGCCAAGATGAAGGCCAAGGGTTAGACATATGTGATGAAACTTCCCTATATGTGTCCTAGGTTTCTACATTTCATTTGGTACATCTGATTTGTCTCTTCATCATTTATACTTGACAACCTTATAACCATCTACTACCATTTTATCTAGTTACCTTTTCATTTTTCTTGCTTTTTTTTTATGTTTCCTTGAGTGAGGCCTTGTGTTATCTCCTCAACATGATGGGAGTGGTCCTTTAAGTTTCATGTGGTCATGTGGTAGTATTCTATTATCATTGAGAGCTGATGTTTGTGACTTTGTGCTTGGATGATCCTTGATGTTGCTTGTATCTTCTTGATTCATTTCTTGGAGAATTTCTTATTATCATCATGATATGTATATCTTGTATTCCATTTTATGTTTTGGTTAGTGACATTGATTCAAGATATGTATATGTACTTGTATTATATTATTGTTATCCCTGCAACATGTGTAGTGAAATTTGTATTATTATGTATGCTATGATGTATCTGTTGTACTCTATGGATTGATCTTTGATTACATGGATGCAATTAATATATCTTATTATTCCGTTGTAATGAATAGGTTAATGTACTTTATGATTGTATTCTTTTCATTATGATTAAGTAAATGATTAGGAATACTTTAATTTGGGTTTTAAAAGGAGCCTAAGATATATCATGTGATTATGTGTTGGATTCTTCTTATTAGATTAGTCAACTTATACGTGACTCTACACCATGGAACCCTTGAGACTTGTAATTTGTAAAAGAGTTACATTTATGAGTATGCATTGTCTTATGTTATATTGCTTCCACATTGTTAGTCCTTATTGATTTTAAACTCTTAAAAAAAAATATTTGGTAAACCTAGTAACATGTTTTAGGTTATTTTGTCTTGGGTTCCCTAGCAAGGCATTACAATTCATTAAGCTTTTAAAAAAAAGACAAAGATATAGTTTGTTTAAAATGTGGATCACTTTGAAGAAAGATAACTAAATGTGATTAAAGATGTAAATATAGAATCAATGCACTTTTTATCCTTTCTTTTAATGAAACAAACAATAGCATCCACAAAAAAAAGTTTACACTCAATTTTTTTTATGTTACCCCAAGTTTCTGGGACATTTTTTTGGCTAGAGAAAGGGACGACAGGGGATGACTATATATATATATTTGTATTTTTAAATATATTCATGAATTTAAGGATTTCATAAAATTAACATTGATCATAGAAACATAATTTAAAATTATCAATTCCATTCATCAAATCATCAATAATATAGCATCAAATTGAATCATCATCTAAGAATAATAAAGTCGAAGAATAGGAACATAGGATGACATCAAATTAATCAAATGAGAATAATAATGATCATAGATTCGTATCATAATCATATATGAGCGTGAAGGATTCAATTTTCAAGTTTCAAGTTTCAACAAAATGAAAACTTTGAAAAGTTAAAGACTTAAAAGTTACACTTTTAAAGTATCAACTATCAACTATCAATGATCATATAATCATTCCATCAATGTATCAACTATCAATGATCATATAATGTTAGAATAGTTCGAGTCTAAAACATCAAAGTCAAAATGAAAACAAAGATAGTATGACAACTACCCCTAATCTTGATCCATATCAATGTCACTATCACTACCATTCTGAGCCTCAAAGGTTGCATCATCCAACATCATTCCAAGAAATCTTGACGGTGTGTCATCCTCATCAACCTGGTTGGCATCCTTAGAGTTAATATCCCACTATAAAACTAGAGTCTATCGGTGCTCTAGAGTCTTATGACTCACAAGTTGTAGAGCACTATGCACAACCACTAACTTCTCCACTCATTTAGAGATAAGCCCACTCCTCTTCATGGAGTGGATAAAGCTATATGTAGACCAATTCTTCTTTGCACTAGAGGAACTAGAAACTTGTGAGAGGAGATGAATTGCAAGAAAATTCAACTATGGTGCATCTAACCCATGCCATTGCCATCATCCAATGAGGCTTTCTTATGCCATTACTTCTCTATCCATCTTTTCCTCTAGTGTGCCAAAGTTTGGATCATCAAGGTTTGTGAAGGAAACCCATTTCTCACAAAGTGTACTAGAATCTTGAGATAAATACATCTTTTGAAGGGCCTTCATAATCCCACGTCTCATATCATCATCCTCACTAGGAGCACAACTTCTAGGCCTAGGCTCATACCATTTTAGATTTGTTACATAAGCTTCCATGTGAAGTGGAGTATTCATAGCATTCCACCTCTACAAGAAAATGAGCTTAATGTACTCCTCATATAAGACCAAATAATTATCATGAGCCAAAATTATTTGTTTCATCTTCTGAAGCATGTTGTCCATAGTCTCATATATCTCTCCAAGGTTAGGAGAGTTTGAATCAGCATATCTTATGACATCTAAAACAACAAAGATGATGGAGTAAATATATTTGCAATGAGAATAAGAAAAAAATGTCAAAATCTGATATTTTTAAGTAAATGGCCAAAAATCAGAATTTTTTAATTAAAATTAGATATTTAGAAATCTGAAAATTGAAAGAAATTTATGATTTTCAAATGAAACTGAGAATCAATGACTTGCCTCATAGTGGACCACCAATTGTCATAAAGGATCCTTTGTTTGATGGCTTTTCATTAAGTAGTATTTTTAGTAGGCCATCTATTCCACTCTGAATTCACTACCATTTGTTGTAGAGCCTCGTGCACCTGAACCATCCTCTCTAGAAAAATGTAGTAGCTGGAATATCTTGTCTCTACATGTTTGAGAAATTCACTCTTTAAGAATGTCTTGAAGAGAGAAAGCGAGGTGTGGTGGTTGCAAATGAACATTTTAATCTCTCTATCTTGTGTCACCACTTCTTTTACCCAAAACAATTTCCCTATGTCCTTCAATGCATTGTTCAAAGTATGAACACAACATGGAGTCCAAAAGATGTTCTTGTAAGAACCCTCCACCATCATATTAGACAATTTGCACACATGTGATGAATCAGTAATCACCTGAACCATATTTGAGGGTCCAACCTCCTCTATGGCCTCTTTTAGAATGCCAAATTGAAAATTTGCATCCTTACATTTCTCTAAACAATCAATAGCTCTAAGAAAATAAGAGCTAGCTGCAAATGTGACAATGATGTTGATGAGTGATCGATGTCTAATATCAGTCCACTGATCCATCACAATGGAACAATCAATCTTCATCCAAGTACACCTCATATCCTTCCTCACCAAACTCACTTTGGAATATTATTTTTCAAGGAGGGTAGTGCATAGTTTGATCTCCAAGGCGCACCAGAGAGGGACCTATTGAACCTATGTCTCTTAACATTTTCTTGAAGAATGAAGAACATGCCACATGAAAAAGGGATGTCATGAGAAAAAAAGAAATCAGCAATGAAACAATCTAACATTTCTCATGCCCATGTATTAAACAAATTTGTAACTGACCCTAACTACCCACTATCACTAGCCTTACTCTTTCCTTTTTCATTTTTTTTGGTTCTCGCACTAGGAAAGGCACTACCACTAGATGACTATGAGGGTGGAGGCATAGTAAATGACATACCTTTAGACTTGTATTCAGCCTCCATGTGTAATCTTTAACACTCTAATTTTGCATCCTCTAATTTTTTACAATATTTAACTCCTTTGCCCGTAACACCCAATAAATGAGACCACACCCTTGTGTAGCTCCCTCTAATTTCACCTTCGCATATGTGACATTTATATATCCTACTTTCACTCAAATTTTTCTTTTTGACATCTATTGGATGAACAAGGCAAAGTAGAGGTTTTTTAGGATTAAAAGGGCCTCATGCAAACTCTTTCAGGACAATTGAAGGGATTTTAAATTTGTTTGTTTCATCTCTTGATTCACTCCCAACACTTCCACTACCACCCCCAATTCCAACTTCTTCTCCTTGCCATTCTTCATCACTACCATGACTACTATTGTTGCTCATGTTTAATGAGTATGCTATCACACTAAATGCAAGCTCAAGAATGTAAAATTTAAGAAAAAAATTAAAAAAACACACTTTTTTCTAAATTTTCCTTAAACTATTTCAATACCAAAAAACTTGAAAATAAAAACTAGGTATATTTTTTAAAATGTTTTTTAAAGCATATACAAGCACTAAGCCATGTATTTGTCTTCTCTTAGATAACTGGAAATACAATATACAAGAAAAAATAACAATTATATTATATGAATATTTCTTTGTTTTTTTTTTTAAATCTTGAAAATAAAAACTTAACAAAAAAACTTACCTCAAAACCCTTTGAAATAGTGAAATACCTCTGTAAATGCCTTCAAAAAAATTGTGCAAATGCCAAATACTCCTTGTGAGTGCTTCCAAACCCAACCCTATGCTTGTGTCCAAACCAAAACTTTGCAAATGGCATGCATCCAAACCAAAAGCAAGGTTTGTACGTGTGTTCATTGTCCATCAACACATCAAGTAATATATCATATGTTAAAACTTAAAAAAAAAGTGAACAATAATGTATGATATGTTACAAATAACATATCATATCTTATTTCATTATTTTATTAACCTAAAACCTGCCAATGCACATGGGGCCGTGAACGGGCTTAAAATTTGCCTTTTATTAAAAAAAAATTGGTTTAATTTTATTTTTGCCACTGGAAACCTTAAGCCATCCTTGGGATAGTTAGGAGACGGGTAAGCCTTCATTGGGACGGTCAACGCTCATGAAAAATGCATTGACCATTTCTAAAGTTTCAGGGATGTGTTTCTAATTTTCTTGTCTAGGCGAGGATGACTTGGAAATGTCCCGACCATTCCCCATCCTTGAAACCATCCCCATTCTCGAAACCTAGGGCTTAGAGGTGGAAACACATCCCCGAGTAACAAATAGTAACACTATGTATCCATAATAAATGATGGTCATAGTCCATTATATCTGTTGTCACCACATATTTTCAATTCTGAATTGATCCTTCGACATTCAACCAATCCCTCAATATTTAGGCTATTATTTTTTTGAAATTCCACTAATGTTTCTTTTACTAGACTGCTAAGTTATGTGACTACAATAAAAGTAGAAATAGATTTTAACATCTAGTCTCCAAGCTTTAAGTTTTATTGGCAGTTATTAAACAAAATGAAGAGGGTAAAAACTCATTCTTTTTAATCTCATTCATATTTTTTAGACTTCTCTTTGAACACAGTGAGTACCACACTTCAAAACAACATATTGATTGCTCCCTAACAAATGACTACCTTTAGTTTTTCTTCAAACAATTTTTATTGTTGCCTCGATCAGCTTTAACTTGTAACAATATTCAATGATGTTCCAAATGGTTGGAACGTCATTGCAAATCCAAACAGATTTAGAGTACAAAGGGAGCCTTAACATCTGCTAAGAAGAGTGCAAAGGGAGCCTTACGTCCAACTCTAAGATGCCACACAATACTTCAACAAACGATAAATATCCCCGGTTGCAAATTGTTGGCTAATTCTTCATGTAGTGCTTTTTGAAGAGTTTTTCATATATAGCTACATAGATCTAGCTAAGAGGGTATATGCACAAAGATGGGGGACCAAAAAGATGCCACTTTTCTTTTTGGTCCCCCATTAGGCATAGTGCGTACGCACTAAAGGGCATGCGTCGTATAGGGTGCATGCCCTATGGCTTGGGTTTCCCAAGCCTAAGGCTTGGGCAATCCAAAACAAAGTGCATGCATCCTATAGGGCGCATGTGCTTTGAAAAACACTTTTTAGTGTTTTTCAAAGTGCGTGCGCTCTATAGCGTGCATGTGCTTTGAAAAAAGTCTATATATAAGCTTGTTGTGGGTTGGAAAGCTTATTTTGCTTTCCTCAAACATGTGTTTGCAGCTAAGAAAGGCTTCCCAAGCGTGCACACAATCTTTCTTAGGCTTGGAATCCAATTTTTTCATTGATTCATCCATCAAATGGCTCCACGGTGTCATCAAGTTCAATCCAGAAGAAGAGGTAAGTCTTATTACAACCCATGCCTCTTATTTGTTTTAAATTTTCAGTTTTGTAGCAATTTGTTTTGTTTAAATTTTTTTTTGTTTAAATTTGTGTGAAATGAAGATTTTAAAATCTAGTTTTTTTAATTGCCAGGAAGAAATAATCTCCCTCAACCAAACCCTCCACCAAACCCTTCGTCTCCTCATGAAGAACTGAATGAAGAAAAAAATGAAGAAAATGAACCTCAATTGCCTCAACCAATCAAGAAACCTCCTCCTGGAACACAACAAAAATTTGATGAACCAAATTGAAAGAGGGCAAAAAGAATTAGAATCTTTAATTACTAGGTTAAAATATTCTAGTGGTACAAATCCCGGAAGGGTAAGACTTGCAAAATCAAATGAAGCAATCTTGACCCACGTAAGCTTAGTTAGTGGGCAAATTAATTTATGGTGGGATAAAAGAGAATAAAAAAACAATATTATGCAAATAAATTATCTTATGTGGACATAAAAAACAAAAAAATCACAAAAGATGACATTTGCAAGCTATTTAAAAAACCAGGGGACATAGATACTCTTAGAACTACAACAAGGAGGTTCCCAATTCATTGGTGCTTAAATGAAGACATTAAAAACAATTTTTGGGAGAGATGGTGGATGGTCTTTGATTCACCTCCTTGTAACAATCATGAGGTTGCCATATATTTCTTGAGGAAACTCTATTGCGAGTTTGTACTCAAGGAGGTGCTAAATTATTTTGACATTCTAGATTCTCAGGGTAGAGGAGGGGGGTCATCATTTGATCGAGTGGGGGCAAATCGTGACCCTAACACACCTAGGGTTCCTAATGGCAAGCCATAGGTGGGTCATGTTACTATTACTTCCGTTGTGAAGGAACATGTAGAGGTAGACACACTAGGCATGATTAGTGCTCTGACATAGACTCTCATTCAATGTGCCACTCCTTTAGTTGAGCGTGACCATAGTTAATCCTCAATGGGGCATATTTTTCAGTCATGTGGATCCTTGTTCATATTTGGTACTAGCGAGAGAGAGGAAGAGGATCTTGGAATGATGACTGATAGCTTTCTAAATATGACATTTGGCATTGACACATAGGTAAATATTTCCAAGTTCATTAAATTTCTTTGATCATATTTCATTTATAAAATAATAACTAATTAATTTAGTATCTATTGATTATGATGAAAATTCAGGGCAAGAGTGTTAGTGGCAGTGGCAATGGAAGTGGCAATGATCCTCATGTCCCCTTCTACACATTGTCATCAATTCCACAAGTATGTATTGAATAAAACATTTTAATTAACATATTTGATTATTATGTAATTATATGAATAATTGTATCATAACTTATTGTGCATGTGCATTAGACGTTCACTGGTGGACAATCAACTTTTACAATAGACAACGAAGGGCATCATGCCGCTTTCTTTGAGGTATCTTTATTTGCATGTTAATTTGATTTACTTGATTATATTTAATTAATAAATAAATGAATAACTAAATTACTACACAAATTATGATCAAAATCTAGAGGCACGATGATCACATTCTTTCACCTGGCTTTGTGACATCACCATTGAGTCCATAGGTATATATGTAATAATGCATTATAATTAACATGTCAGTAGTACATTCTTATATGAATGGTTATCTTATAATTTTCCATGTACATGTGCACTAGTTGAATGCTGGAGCTTCGACTTTGACACCACACACCCAAGGACGCGGTGGAACCTTCACGAAGGTATCATTTACTCATTAGTAGGGTTGTAAAAAAATATGTAATCTTGATAACTGCATAATACTTTTTTTGTTTCATTTTCAGCTATTGACATCAGAGACTCCTCCTTCTGTCCATGATACTTTGGATCATGGAGTAGCTATAGCAGTAGCTAATTTTGAAGCACTGACTAAGGTATGAAAGAGATCACTTAACTTTAATTGTTATGTTAATAGTTTGTATTGAATTTTATAATGATATTCATGTATGTATTTTAATTATTATTTTGACCATTGTTGTAGGGACGTATTACTCTAGATCACCAGCATGTGCCTTCAGTGGATGAACATAGTGACTATTTGCTAGCGGTAAGCGAATATTCAATTTTATGTCATTGTATAATTCAATTTTGATGTATATTAGTTATTGATGCTTAAATTTTTTTTTATCATCTCGAGCTACAGAAGAGTCTAGACAGGAGGACAAGTGAGTGCACTCAAAAGACTAAAACATCCACTACATCTCTATCGACATGACGATCGAAGATAGCTCGAGATTTTTTTTCTTCCCTTGATGAGAAAGTACTAGATTAAGGATATGGATTGTATGCCTATATGGCATTAGTGGACATATTTTTTGTATATTGTATAAGTGATACATTGTACATCCATTTGGAATTGAGGAAGCCAGTTTAACTATATTGAATATATTCAATGTATGACATTATTGGACATATATATTTGGCTTCATGCCCTACGAATATTTTTTTTTTATGTTTTAGGTATACAATTGATGTGTTTGGTGTATTGATGTATACTAATTTATGTTTATGTGGATGTCTTATGCTTTGTAAGTTTCCCATGCCTTATAGTTATGCTTGTATGTTTATCGATGTATGTTTAACTTGCTGACTATGCTACAAATGCCAGTCACTGTCCTCAATAACAGTCAATTCCTTGACTGTAATAATAATAAAAGTAATGAAATGAATGCAAAAATGTATAAATATAATATAAGGAAATATTTCTACGTCACAACCTATCCAAGATCACATGGAATCAAACATTTATATTCATTGGTATGTTCCCTGTTCCATGGGACAGTCACAATATAAAGACATGACCTCGAACAGGTGAGGCAGCATATGGCAAGGTTGTCGTCTATTGACCCCAATACCAGGCCTATTTGGATTTGTGGGTACCCTAATGTTGGCAAGAGTTCTTTTATTAATAATATTACTATGGTGGATGTGGATGTGCAACCTTATGCTTTTACAAACTAACTTCTAATTGTCCCCTAACTGACTGATCGTTAATGACAAACACTAGAATACATATTTGCACTCATCCTACTACTCACCTTGGAGTCGTCGGCGACATTCGAATGACTGTGTGTGCCAAAAAAGGTTGTCAGTAGCATTTATCTGGCCATTCAAATTTGTTGGAACAAATGGTTTGATGCTATGACCGACAGTTTGAAAGATATGCAATGTTGGCCATTTGAACTGAGGAACACTATGAGTTTTGACATCGACTGAGAATGTGTTGCCAAATATAAACAAACTTGAATCTTTGAAAATAGAGATAGGCTATTGCAGGCCTCGGCAACACAGTCCTGTAGCACCTAACATATCAATGCTACCTTGTACAAGCTCCAAGATATGACCCCAAAAAGATCATTGATTTCATGCTTAAGGGACCTTGAGGGACACTTCAGCCTGGAGTCCTCGACAGGGTTCGAACGACTGTGTGTGTTGAATGAGGTTTCCCCTAGCATTTACCCTACCATTTGGAGCTATTAGAATAGATAGTTCCATGCTACAACTGATGATTGGAAAGATATGCAACGTTGGCCGTTTGAACTGAGGAACACTATGAGATCTGACATCGACCGAGAATGTGTTTCCAAATATAAAAAAACTTGAATATTTGAAAACAAAGAAAGGTTATTGTAGGCCCCGACAACATAGTCTTGTAGCACCTGATGGATCGATGCTACCTCACATGAGCTCCAAGATATGACCCCAAAAAGATCATTGATTTCATGCTTAAGTGACCTTGAGGGACACTTTGACCCAAAGTCATTGGTGGGGATCAAATGACTATGCGTGGAGAATGAGGTTTCCACTAGAGTTTACCCAGCCATTTAGAGCTATTGGAATAGACAGTTCATTGCTATGACCGACGGTTGGAAGGATATGCAACGTTGGCCGTTTGAACTAAGGAACACTATGAGTTCTGACATCGACCGAGAATGTGTTTCCAAATATAAATGAACTTGAAACTCTGAAAACCAAGATAGGTTATTGTAGGCCCCAAAAACACAGTCTCATAGCACTTGACAGATTGATGTTACCTTTTATAAGATCCGAGATATGACCCTACAAAGATTAGTGATTTCATGCTTAAGGGACCTTGAGGGACACTTCGGCCCAGAGTCATCGACAGGGATCGAATGACTGTGCATGGTGAATGAGGTTTCTACTAGTGTTTACTCAGCCATTTGGATCTATTGGAACAACTAGTTTGTTGCTATGACTGATGGTTGGAAGGATATGCAACATTGGCCATTTGAACTAAGGAACACTATGAGTTCTAACATCAACCAAGAATGTGTTGTCGATTTTAAATGAAGTTGAATCTATGAAAACTGAGACAGGCTTTTGTAGGCCCCAACAATATGGTCTCTTAGAAACTAATGGATTGATGCTACCTTACACGAGCTCTGAGATATGACCCCAAAAATATTGTTGATTTCATGCTTAAGTGACCTTGAGGGACACTTTGGCCCAGACTCGTCAGCGGGGATTGAACGACTGTGCGTGGTGAATGAGGTTGCCACTAGAGCTATTGGAACACATGGTTCATTTCTATGACTGATGGTTGGAAGGATACAAAATGTTGGCCGTTTGAACTGAGGAACACTATGAGTTCTGACATCGACCGAGAATGTGTTGTTGATTTTAAATGAAGTTGAATCTCTAAAACCTGAGACAGGTTTTTGTAGGCCCCGGAAACACAATCCCATAGCAACTAACAAATTGATGCTACCTTGCACGAGCTCTGAGATATGACCCTGCAAAGATCATCAATTTGATGCTTAAGTGACCTTGAGGGACACTTCAGCCCAGAGTCATCTACGGGCATCGAATGATTGTGTGTGTAGAATAAGGTTTCCCCTAGCATTTAGTTGACCATTCAGAGCTGTTGGAATAGATGATTCCATGCTATGACTGATGGTTGGAAAGATACATAACATTGGTCATTTGAATTGAGGAACATTGTGAGTTTTGACATTGACGGAGAATGTGTTTCCAAATATAAACGAACTTGAATCTCTGAAAATCAAGATAGGTTATTGTAGGCCTGATAACACTGTCCCATAGCACCTGATGGATAGATTCTACTTTGCATGAGCTCTGAGATATGACCCCACAAAGATCATTGATTTCATGCTTAAGCGACCTTGAGGGACACTTCAACCCGGAGTCGTCGGTGGGGATTGAATGACTATGCATGGTGAATGAGGTTGCCACTAGCGTTTACCAAGTCATTCAAAGCTATTGGAATAGATGATTCATTGCTATGACCAATGGTTAGAAGGATATGCAACATTGGCCATTTGAACTGAGGAACACTGTGAGTTTTGACATCGATTGAGAATGTGTTGCCAAATATAAATGAACTTGAATCTCTAAAAATTGAGACAAGTTATTGTAGGCCCCTACAACACAGTCTTGTAGCACCTAATAGATCAATTCTACCTTGCATGAGCTTCAAGATATGACCCCACAAAGATCATCAATTTCATGCTTAAGCGACCTTGAGGGACACTTCGGCCCAGAGTCGTTGGTGGGGATTGAACGACTGTGCATGGCGAACAAGGTTGCCACTAGCATTTACTCAGCCATTTAGAGCTATTAGAATAGATATTTTGATGCTACGACTGATAGTTGGAAGGATATGGAACATTGGCCATTTGAACTGAGGAACACTTTCAGTTCTGACGTCGACTGAGAATGTGTTGCCGATTTTAAATGAAGTTGAATCTCTAAAAACTAAGACAAGCTTTTGTAGACCCTGGTAACATAGTCTCATAGTAAATGATGGATTGATTCTACCTTGGATGAGCTCTAAGATATGACCCCGCAAAGATCATTGATTTCATCCTTAAGCGACCTTAAGGGACACTTCAGCCTAGAGTCATCGGCGAGGATCAAATGACTATGCGTGGTGAATAAGGTTGCCACTAGAGTTTACCTAGCCATTCAGAGCTATTGGAACAAATGGTTTGATGCTACGATTGATGGTTGGAAGCATATAGAACATTGGCCGTTTGAACTAAGGAACACTTTGAGTTCTGACATCGACCGAGAATATGTTTCTGATTTTAAATGAAGTTGAATCTCTAAAAAATGAGACAGGATTTTGTAGGCCCTGACAACATGGTCCCATAGTAACTGATGGATCGATGCTACCTCGTATGAGCTCTGAGATATGACCCCGCAAAGATCATCAATTTCATGGTTAAGCGACCTTGAGGGACACTTCATCCTAGAGTTGTCGGTGGTGATCGAATGACTATGCATGGTGAATGAGGTTGCCACTAGCATTTACCTAGCCATTTGGAGCTATTGGAATAGATGGTTCGATGCTATGACCGACGTTTGAAGGATACAAAATGTTGGCCATTTGAACTGAGGAACACTTTGAGTTTTGACATCAACCGAGAATGTGTTGCTGATTTTAAATGAAGTTGAATCTCTGAAAACTAAGACCTGCTTTTGTAGGCCCTGACAACATGGTCCCATAGATACTGATGGATCGATACTACCTCACACGAGCTCTGAGATATGACCCTGCAAAGATAATTGATTTCATGCTTAAACAACCTTGAGGGACACTTCAGCCCAGAGTCGTCGACAGTGATCGAATGACTGTGCATAGCGAATGAGGTTTCCACTAGTGTTTACCTAGCCATTCAGAGCTATTGGAATAGATGGTTTGATGTTATGACCGATGGTCAGAAGGATACACAACATTGGCTGTTTGAACTAAGGAACACTGTGACTTTTGACATTGACTGAGAATGTGTTGCTGAATTTAAAGGAAGTTGAATCTCTAAAAACTGATATAGGCTTTTGTAGGCCCCAACAACATGGTCATGTAGCAACTGAAAGATCAATTCTACCTTGCATGAGCTCTGAGATATGACCTTGCAAAGATCTTGGATTTCATGCTTAAGCGACCTTGAGGGACACTTCAGCCCGGAGTCGTTGGCAGGGATCGAATGACTGTGTGTAGTGAATGAGGTTGCCACTAGCATTTACTCAGCCATTCAGATCTATTGGAATAGATGGTTCAATGCTACAATCGATTGTTGGAAAGATATGCAAAATTGGATGTTTGAACTAAGGAACACTATGACTTCTGACATCGATCGAGAATGTGTTGCCGAATTTAAACAAAATTAAATCTCTAAAAACTAAAATAGGCTTTTGTAGGCCGCAGCAACACGGTCCCATAGCAATTGATGGATCAATGCTACCTTGCATGAGCTCTGAGATATGACCCCACAAAGATCACTAATTTCATGCTTAAGTGACCTTGAGGGACACTTTGGCTCAGAGTCATCGGCGGTAATCGAATGACTGTGCGTGGCGAACGAGGTTGCCACTAGCATTTACCTGGACATTCAGAGCTATTGGAATAGATGGTTTGATGCTATGACCAATGGTCAGAAGGATATGCAATGTTGGCCATTTGAACTGAGGAACATTGTGACTTCTGACATCGAACGAGAATGTTTTGCCAAGTTTAAACGAAGTTGAATCTCTGAAAACCACAATAGGATTTTGTAGGCCTCAGCAACACGATCCCGTAGCACCTAATGGATTGATGCTACCTTGCATGAGCTCTGAGATATGACCCCAAAAATATCTCTAATTTCATGCTTAAGTGACCTTGAGGGACACTCTGGCTCGGAGTCATCGGCGGTGATCGAATGACTATGCGTGGTGAACGAGGTTGCCACTAGCATTTACTTGGCCATTTGGAGCTATTGGAATAGACGGTTCTATGCTTTGGGGATGTATTTCAGGGTTCAGATATATGGGAAGAATGGCTATGGAAAAGATATTCATTTTGAGAAGATCCAGAGTGATTTTGAGTCACAAAGGAAATGCCCCGATCCTTCCACAAGTGCTATTCTGACGAGTTTTGATCACTTGAGGGATAGAAAATTATCTGTTGAGTTGAAAACAAAATCAACAGAAGACATTGAAAATGAAGTGAAAATTATCTCTATTATATTATAGTCTCCTATACTCTGCAAGTCTATTTGACAGGGGTTTAAGAAGTCGATCTATTATTATCTAAAGGATATTTTGGGGTTCTGTGTTTTGTTATGTGTTTTTTAATAATAGTGTTTAGATGGTTCTTAAGTTAATGTTGCTTATTTTATGTGAAAATTTGTTCTGCAGACAACACCAAACACATTTGTAGATAAACTCAAATTACCAAGAGAAATAACAATGGTGACTCTTGTGGATCCTAGCAGAAGGGAATGGCATGTACGATTCCTTGGAGATCTCCCTAAAGCTTCCTTTATTCATGGATGGAGATATTTTTCAATTGCCAATAATCTTGAGGATGGAGATGCCTGCATTTTGAGCGGGTAGATGATAGTCCATATTTTCCCCATTGTCAAAGAATGTAGTCCTTACAAGTATTTTAAAGGAGAACAAGTGCATAATAGCCTTCCATCATGTATGAATAAGAAAATACAAGTCTTATGCAATAATTTTGTCACCAATTTTCCAGCAAAGGCATCTGGACCTGAAAAGGGAAACTGTGTGAAACAAGGAATAGAATAGCTGCAAGGGAAGAAGGTGAAGCCTAGTAATGGAAGCAAATGTATTAATCTGGATAAACCAAAATGTAAACCTTCCGTTTCAGAGAGGGAGAAGTTGGAATTCATGTCCTAAAAAAATTTAACATATGACTTAATGAATGAAAATGCCATCAAATAAATAAATAACACAAATACTAATTAATTAAATAATTTCAAATATATCACTATTTACAATACATGTCAACTAAAATCATCGACCCAACTTGCTCATAAATACACCTAGCCATTTCAAATCTCAAAAAATTACTGATTTGATATCTCACAAACAAAACTATCTACCCAAAAATTCTCTTGCATTAAATGCCATCCCTCCCAACGCAACAACATAGGACCAAAATCCATAAAAGGTACACAACATTCAATTCCACACAAGCGCACAATCTCTTCAAAAGATATTGGGAGCCGGTGAAAAATCCTTGAATGTATGCTCTTAATTACCCACAAACAATGCTTTAAATCAAGCCTTGTGTACAATCCAATCCCATACCTGTGCATTTGAGAATTCCAAGAAACTTAACCTGTAAAAAATTACAGTTAGTTGTTCATACAAGGATAAAATCCATGGCTCCAAAAGCTTGTAGGGCTTCCACAACTATTAAAGTAGATGGTATGAAATAAGAGAATGAAGTAAAGGCTTCTCCAAAGTGGAGAAAAGAAAAGAAAGTGATGTTCAAGCCCACAAAGGATTTAGCAGTCAAAGCCATGAAATCTAAGAATAAGAAGAAGAAGAGGAATAGAAGTGTAGAAAGTTACAAGAGGTTTATATACAAGATTTTAGGAGTATTTTTTTACAATATTGAAGATGTTTCATATGTTTCTTTAATTGATTTGAATCAGATTTTAAATCATTGTTTTTAGCACTGTCACGATTTCGGGTTCCTAAGTCACTGTTTTGATTGGAATCCAATAAAGATGAGCATCATCCCATGAAAGTAAAGGCCTAACTTTCATGGAATGAGCATATCTAACATGTACAATACAAATCTATTTCTTTGGTGTGTAGACAAGTGAAAGAAGAAGTGATAAGAGTTAGCAAATGGTGGAAAATACATTGAATTTCATGGCAAGGGTATAGCACCAGAAGATCAGTCTTAAGGATAGGGATATATGATGATTTGGATTATCTTATATTGTTCATTTAAATGTTAATAAATAACCATTTGAACTTGGAAGTGATTGGAGGGCACCGATTTGAGAAACCCTTGGTTTAAGGGTTTAAAGAGACCAAATTTGAGGTTTTTTGGGGTTATAGAAGGTCTGAGTATAATTCCTTTGGTATTTAGAGGTTTTATGACATAATAAGACACTTTCTATAGTTTGAAGTCTTGGGGTTAATTATTTCATATAGTTCCTTTGTTAAATCACTCACTTTTCATGCATTTTTGGAGCCATAGGGGTGAGCAGCAATACATGCTCCAAAAAAACCATATATTTCCTTTAGATATGTAAATGTACTAAGAAAAGGGTACTCAAAAAAGTAATTTTTTTTATTAGTCCTTTGTAAAGTTTCAGAGATAAGTGGCATTTTCCTTCGCTGTAGGGCTATTAGACAAGGCAATTCATTGATCCATCCCCTTTATGTATTTGCTGTCACTTGGGGATGGATCCAAACCTTGTAACTTAGTATTATAACATTGGAAATTTAGGAAAGAAGAAGAGTTTGCAAGTTGAGAGTGATTGAAGGAGTTTGATGAGTTTGAAGGGTGCATAAGGGTCATGAAATTGGTGCAAGGGTACAACAGTAGACATTCTAGCCTTTGGAGGGGGGTATTTTATGCATGAATCCATCATAGGATGGTCAAATGATGGTGAATCAACTTTGGTTTAGTTTCTATGGTCCTGGGAGATGAGACATTGGGTGAGCCCTAGTTTTTAGGGGGTTTTGGGACAAATTTGGAGCTTTTACATCTAGAAGTGTCAAATATTCAAATTGATGGTAGAATTTTCTAATTAGAGTCATTTTAAGACATTGTTGAAAGTGGCAAGGTCTGGGAGTGAGTCCTTAATAGGGCTGCTTTGTTAATTGAGCCTATTAGGCCTAGTTGGGAAACATGAATCAACAATTTTAAGGTGTGATGTTCCAAAACACACAGTCTTTGTTTTGACATATGTTATGAAACTTGAAAAAGGATATTCAAATAATTTGATCACCATTTGAAGAGGTGATCAATAAATTTTTTGATGGAACCAATTGGCAATCTTAAACAAGCATGAACCAAGAACTTGTTTGATATGGTGGATATGGAGTTGCTGAAGGAAACCTAAGGTGTGGATTCTTAAATCAGATGGTATGACAGGAGAGAATGAAGTAAAGGATTCTCCAAAGCTGATAAAAGAAAAGAAAGTGATGTTCAAGCCCACAAAGGATTCAACAGTCAAAGCAATGAAATCTGAGAATAAGAAGAAGAACAGGAAGAGAAGTGTAGGAAGTTACAAAAGGTTTATATATGTAGACACGAAAAATTGGCAAAAGGCTTAAATCAATCAAAAGGTGCAATCAAATCATCAAATAGCACGAAAAATCAATAAATGGAACAAAGGCAATTCAAATCAAAGGAAAATTTAATTAAATGATTAAATGATTAAATAAAGCTTGAAAAGGGGAAAAACACTACGAAATTGATTAAATTCAATTAATAACATAGTTGTTGAAAGCAAAAATCAAAATGAACATCTTACCCTTCATGACTAAATTTAATTACTTTAATTAATTAATAAATACTAATTTCCCTCAACAAAGCAAAAAGGAGACAAAATGGACACAAATCACTCACTTTTGTTGAAATGGTCCAACCTTTTGAAACCATTTAAATGATTGTCCCCCCATTTATGGACAAAGCAAAGCCAATTGACCTTACCCAAGCATAACCATGGTTATCTCACTCTACCCCCTACCCTTGGGAAAATCTTATATATTGAAGGCATTTAGAAGCATAATTCATCCACTCCATATCTTTGAATTGCAGCAAAGCTCTGGCAATTTGCATCCACATCACTCACTTATCATTTTTCATTGCTAATTAGCTTAAATTGCTTTGATCATAGTAGATTGTTCATCAAATAGAGCTAGAATTTGATAGAATAGATCTAAATTTGCATATCATATAGCTTAATTCTCATCTTTAGAGTGTCACTAGTGAGGATCATAGCTGAGAGCCTCATTTACCACTTTATTTTAGAGATCCATGAGATATTTAGATTAATTGTGCATTATTTAGATTTGTTTGCTTTGAATAGTGTAATTGTCTTTTAAATCTTGTTATTTCATGAAGGTGTCATATAATAGGTCCAAAGTGCATTTTTAAGTGTTTATTAGGGCCAATTTGACCTTAAATAGGGTAAAACCCCTCATTTTACTATTCATTTTCACCTTTCCCTTTTGAGATTTTTAGCTCTGATTTTAGCCCTTTTTACACGATGGTGGTCCCACATCGCGAGCATCAATTTGAGAGAGTGCGCCGGTTTGGTCGGAGAGCGAACTATGGTCCTCTGGTATGTCATTCAAATTTTCCTCCTGTTTCCAGAACTGCATTTATGACTTCATTTAATGCGTTTTAAAATTTTAATTCTGTGTTTATGAAAAGAAATGTCGCCTCTGTGCAATTTAGTTACACCTGAAAAAATAAAATGTCGCTTCTTGAAAATTTAGTATCGCCTTCCGTTTCTCTGTTTACGCCTATAGAAAATATTTTATCGCATGCGGAAAATTAGGTATCACTTAGGGTTCAAACATTTTAATTGTTTATTGTGTGAAAATCCCTAGATAATAAAATGTCACCTTGGGTAAATCTTATATCGCCTCTGTCAAATGAAGTCACGCACATGAATAAAATCACGCAGATGACAAATTAGATGTCACCCCTGGTAAAAGAGATTACGCCTGAATGAAAAGTCGCATAAGTGAAAAAATTTTACGTGGCTTGAGACTTTGTTATGACGTCTGATTGCTCGATTGCGTCAACCTGATTGATATCGATCATTTCAATGAATTTGACCGAATGTTCAGTTAGGGTGTTCCCCTTGTTTGATTTCAACAATGAATTATGACATTGGTAACTATGATATCAAAGGATAAGGTAAATCAATCTTCATCATGAATGATAGGTCATGGGTCTAATCGTCCATTCATTTAATTCTCAAATGCTTAGAGACATAAAACTAGGATCATCCTTCCTTAATGCTTAGAGTTAGGATTTGTAGGTCTGATAGGTATATTTAAATTGATGACTGTGATTGATTGTTTGATTTCCTGACATTAGGTTACTCATGTGATTCCATTGTTTTGATTAAATAGGAGGATGTCCCTATTCTGTACCTCTGAACCGTGCCACATTGGGTGATGGAGCTTAGAGATCGGTTGACTAATGCTAAGAGGTGATTGATTAGGCATTGTGGTTTGTTGTGCGTATTAGAGCTTCCTTAGTTCTAGATGAATCGAGGTTTGATTACCGCTGTCACATAGCGTTGGCACTCTGAGACAAACACCTTTTGGCTGCCATAGGGAGAGATGACCATCACTCCTGAGGATGTGTATAGGTTGCTGCGGATCCTGACACATGGGGAGATAGTATATTATGATGCAGCGTATGATGGGACCTATTGTTGTCAAGTATTCGGAGATCATACTATTGGTGATGATTGCATCATATGGGCTTAGTTTGCTTCATTTCCTATTCTACCAGTGATGTTAGGTGCTATTATTGGTGGCATGTTACTACCTGATCGTTGGGGTCACGAGTTTTCAGTGGGTTGGGGTAGGATTATCAAGGACTTGCTCCATCAGCCTCGACGATTTGATTGGGGATCTTGTGTGCTTGCATAGCTATACCATGATCTACATGAGGTAGTTTATAGGAGATCAGCTACTTTATCTGCTGGGATTCACATTTTGCAGCTTTGGATATGGGAGCATTTACCAGTTACTCATCTGATATTAGAGCGAGACCAACCTTTAGGGTATCCTTTTGCGTGGCATTACACTAGGATGGTGACACAGCATCACTTGGGACATTTGGAGTATTGGCGATGACAGATTGATGATATGGATGAGGTCTATTGGAGACCATATGTCGATGTTGAAGATTGGAGAGAGGATGGCTTGGAGTTATCGTACATGTTTACGCCTTGATGGATGATTGTCAGGATCGATTATGTCCTTGAGAGATTTTTGGTAGGTAGGGTGCTATGGCAATTTGGGCAGATTCAGCCTATACCTCAGGGATTTGCAGTTTATGCTTGTTCAAGTGTAGAGAGGGCTACTTGGGGACACATGCCTTCATATGATGATGCTATTGAGCAGATATCGCAGCTTGGTTTCATGGACTGGGATATGAGATTACATAGTAGAGATTCTGGGGTTACTCAGGAGTATCTGGATTGGTTGATGGAGCATCCTATGCCTCGATTTATAGATCCTGTAGAGCCAGTGCCTGGGAGAGATGATGATGATGGTGCCGGTGGTGGGAGGAGACGCAGAGGTAGACCACGAGGTAGGGTGGTGGTTAGACTTAGAGGATGAGTGAGAGATATACATATACAGGCACCACCTCCTCCTCCTTCACCTCTTGCAGTAGTACAGAGACAAAGGGCAGATCGTCAGGATCATGTGAGGGCTGCTAGGCAGGATTTAGCGTCAAGATAGGATACAAGAGTGGGATTATCATAGGCTACCATGGATGGTCAGGATACAGGTGTACAGCAGATGCCAGTAGCTTCTTCCCATGATCAGGGGAAGGCTCCTATAGATACAGGTGATCCTTAGAGTACCTATGAGGTTGGTGAGAGTTCTAGTACTATCTAGCTGCGAGTAGATGTGGGAGCGTTACGGATAGAGGTATCATAGATGTCTTCGATGATTCAACAGTTAGTGTCAAGTCTGGCTCCATTGGTTCCTCTCCTTGTTGCTATGGTTGGTCAGATTCCTCTTCAGCCACCTCAGCAGCCTCCATCATAGCCTCCTCCATAGCCTCCTCCAAGACCTCCTCCCAGTGGTGATGAGAGTTGAGCTATGAGTATTCTTGTTGATCAGTTGTGTATTGATGTTGAGATACTTGATGTTGTACCATATTCTTGTGACCTTGGTGTTACCCTTCCAGTTGTACTTTGATACTTGTTTGACATTGATGCCCCTGTTGATGGGCAATTATAGAATTGATTTATGATATCATTGTTATACTTGATGCGTTGAGTTTTGAGTAGACGTGTGATATGAGGACATTTATGATCTTTCCTATTTTACTTGATGATATATGAGATTACCTTTAGATGCTGCTATATGTGTTTATCTAATGCATTTGTTTTAGATGGATGTGTCTATGAATGCAATGTATCTTATGTATGATATAGATAGATGGATGCATTTCTTTCTTCATGTATGGGTTCAATTTTATTTTTTTTGTTATTTTCTCATGTATGCAATCTGTATCTCTGTCTAGAGGTATGCACATGTAAATGGTTATTTCCTTCTTTTCCTCGATGGTATATCTATGTAATGATTAATGGTATGGAATGAATGCAAAAAGTATAATCTCATGTTTTTATTGTAGAAAGATGATATTGAGTTGATGTTGTCCTTGCTGATTTGACCTTGTTGATGATGTTATGTACCCCCCTTTTTGATGCGAAATGAAGCCCTTGGAAAAAAATGCATGTGCAATTATGCTAACATGAGAATGCATTTTAACCTTTCTATGAATGCAATTATCTTTTCTATGAATGCATTTTAACCTAAGTGTCACTAGTTTTTAGCAAAGAAATGCCTTGAGGATATATTTTCATCATTGAGCACTTGGGACCGGAAAGTCGATACAATCACCACTGCCCACTGACATGATGATATGAATATCACTTTTTATTGCTCATATGGTAACCTCCATTTTGCTTTCCCATTGGTCTCGTCGATACGACTATCACTGATTACAAACAATCATGAGAGTACGAATACCGATTTTGTCAGATTCTATGTTGCAAGTGGATTTTGGCATTTAGATATGAAGAATCTAAATATCCAAGGTATTCGGTTGCATAAACAAACAAAAGTTAACTCATTGTTTTATAAGATAATCCTCGATGGTTCTTTGATGACCATGTCTTTAGATGAATTCTCATAAGGCAATGAATCTTCCTCCAAACATTCACTTCATAGTCAAGAAAAATATCATGTCTCCATCATTGCCAATCTAGTCGAAACATCATGGATTAGCTAAAAAGACTTGATACAAATTGAATGAATGTAAGTAAATAGATTTTTAACCAACTTTTCAAAAGAATCTATCTAGGTGTTTTGCATTGTTTTCTGATCTTCAAATAATATTTCCAAGTGTTTTGATCATGGAATGATGTTTGATTTTTAATCCTAAATAATAAGTCAATTTAGGCTCAAGGATTTGTTGTGGTAATCAACTTCTTGGGTAGTAAACAATGATATCAATCAAAGGGTTACAAAAATCTGATCTCTCTTCTGAAAATGTTGATCCCTTTCTACTTGTGACTGAATGTTGCTCGTTTGAATCCTTTTTGAGGTACCCACTTTCCGATCTATTTTGTGCTGCCCCCAAGTGTTTGATGTATCAGTTTTGACAACTTTGGGCAATGCAAAGGATGATGCTAAAAATGTTATTATGACTATGTACAAATGACGGATGCAATGAAGGTTTGGACAAATGGGATGATGAGATGCATTATGTACACATGTGACTAGGAAAGAAATGACTTAAGGAAACCAAAAGTGCTTGTTGCCAAGTTTTCACCTTTGGGTGCTTTTTTTTCTTCTTTTTTTTTCTACTGAGGTGCCTATTGCTAGGTTTTCACCAAGGCACTTTTTTCTTTTTCATTTTATTTTTTTTGTATTTTATTTTTTTTGTTTTTGGATTTTCCATTTTCAAATGTTTTTGTATTTTCAAGATCCCTTTTCAACTATGTACAATAATTATGATGCTCTCTCATCTAATACTCTGTATACTCTTTCATCTGCTTTAGGTGTAGAACCTCTTCAAATGAATGCTATTTATGGGTTCTTGTAACTCTTCATCATTACAATCTGATAATTTATATGTTCCAGTTCCAAAGGATGACACTATCACAAATGGGCCTATCCAATTAGCTTCCCACTTTCCTTTCTTTTCCCTTTTAGCTTGATTTTTGGGATTTTCTCTTAATACCAAGTCTCCTACTTGAAAATTTCTTGGTTTGATGTGTTTGTTGTAATTCTGTGAAATCCTATTTTGATAAACTCTTAAATGCTCATAAGCTTGAGTCTGGTGTTCCTCTAATAATTCCAATTGTTGTAGTCTGGCAACCCTATAATCCTCATTGGTGATCAATCCTCTTAATGAAACCCGTAGAGATGGGATTTCAACTTCTAATGGTAGAACTACTTCAGTTCCATAGACTAAAGAGAATGGGGTGGCTCCTGTAGGTGTTTTGATACTAGTTCTGTAAGCCCATAGTGCAGGATTTATTTGCACGTGCCAATCTCTTCCTGATTTGTTAACTGATCTTTTTAATATCTTGAGGATATTTTTGTTCGTTGCTTTAGCTTGGCCAGTGCCTTGTGGATAATAAATGGATGACGAATGATGTGTAATGTGGAATGTCATGCAAAGTTCATCAATATCCTAATTTTTGAATTGTTTCCCATTATCCATGATAATGGCATGTGGAATACCATAGCGGCAAATTATGTGGTTCAATATGAACATTGAAATTTGTTTGCCGGTTGTTGTTGTTAATGGAACTACTTCCACCCATTTGGTGAAGTATTCTGTTGCTGTGATGATATACTTGTGTTCGTTTGAAGATGGAGAATGTATGATTCCAATCAAGTCAAAACCCCATTGATAAAAAGGCCATGGTGTATGAATGGGTGTAATTCTTGAGCCGGTGCATGTATCATGTTACCGTGATATTGACATTTTCTGCATGTCTTCACAAATTGACAAGCATCCTTTTCTAATGTTGTCCAAAAGTACCCTAAATGAAGGATTTTCTTAGCTAGATTAAGACCGCTTGAGTGTGACCCGCAAATGCCTTCGTGGACCTCGGGTAAAGTTAACTTAGACTCTTCTTCCTCTAAACATCTAAGTAACATCCCATCAAGACCCTTACGATATAATGTGTCTGAAAGGATTAGGTCACAGGTGGCTTGGAGTATGAAGTTACATTTTTGGGCACGAGTTTGGTCTATGGGGAATACTTGGTCTTTAAGGTAAGTATAGATGGGTCCATACCAAGGAGAGTCATGTCCATGTAAAAGAGCAACAATTTGGGTGTCAGGAAGGTTGAATGCTGGTTTTACCAACTCTTCCACCAAGAACTCATACTTCTCATTTTGATCTAGTTTTTGTAATAAGGAAGCCAAGGTAGCCATGGCATCTGCTGCTCTATTCTTTTCTCTTGGAATCTATTCAAATGTGATCAAAGAAAAGTACTTCTTCCATCCATCAATCAAGGTTTTATATTTCATCAATTTTATATCTTTGGTATTGTATTCATTATTAACCTGATTGATTATGAGTTGGGAATCCCCATACACTTGTAATTCTACAATATTCCATTCCAAAGCCATTTTGATGCCAATGACTAATGCCTCATATTCAGCTATGTTATTGGTGCACGGAAATAAGAGTTTATAGGACTTTGGAATGGTGTACCCTTGAGGGGTAACCAATAATATACCTACTCCAAAACCTCCTTGTGTATAAGATCCATCAAAATATAATTTCCATGTCTTTGCTTCTATGTTGACAATTGCTGCATCTGGAAATTCAATTTGAATGGTTTGTGTAGACTCCATTGGGTTATCTGCTAAGTGATCTGCTATCACTTGTCCTTTAATTGCTCTTTTATCAACATATTCAATGTCGAATTCACTTAGGATCATGACCCATTTTTCTATTCTACCTGTTAAGACAGTTTTACTTAGCAAGTATTTGAGAGGATCAATCTTGGCAATTAATTTGATCTTATGCATCAACATATAATGTCTTAGTTTTTGAGATGCAAAGACCACTGCAAGACATGCTCTTTCCATGAATGAATAATTTAATTCATATTTTATTAAGGTTCTACTAAGATAGTAGATTGCCCTTTCTTTTCCTTGCTCATCTTCTTGTGCCAACAATATACCTAGAGACCTTTCTGTGGCTGATATATATAACAAGAGTTCTTTGCCCTTGATAGGTGACATAAGAATAGGTGGGTTTATCAAATAAGTCTTCAAAATAGAAAATTCCTTATCACATTCTTCATCCCACATAAATTTAGTGTCCTTGTGTAGCAATCTGGTGAAGGAGTGACACTTTTCTGCTAATTGAGATATAAATCTCCTTATTAATTGAATCTTTCCTTGTAGTGACCTCATTTGGCTAATGTTTCTTGGAATCTCCATCTCTAGAATGGCTTGTACTTTTTCAGGATCAACTTCAATTCCTTTTGTTGACACTATATAACCCAATAGCTTGCCGGATTGGACACCAAAAGCACACTTCTTTGGGTTTAATCTAACTTTGAATTGTTCTAACCGAATGAATATTTTTCTTAGGATTTGTAAATGTTCTTCTCTTTTGTGGGACTTTGCTAGAATGTCATCCACATAATCTTCTAAGAAAGTGTGCATCATGTCATGGAAAATAGTTGTCATGGCCCTTTGATATGTAGCTCCAGCATTTTTAAGACCGAAGGGCATGACATTCCAACAAAAAGTACCCCAAGGGCAAGTAAATGCTATCTTTTCTTGGTCTTCGGGAGAAATCTTTATTTGATTGTAGCCACTAAATCCATCCATTAATGAGTACATTGCATGACCTACTATTGTACACACTAAAATGGTGCACTTCTATGAACCATTACATGCAAGGTTGCTCAAGAATGAGGCCTCACAAAGCGGCTCATAGCTCTCTATGCATGGAGTTGCAAGGGACTATGATGTGTTTTGCTCTCAGCTAGAGCTACAAGCTTGTGACCTTGCTAGTCAACCATACAATGAGAGATTCAAGTGAAGACAAGGGAAACAATGCCAATATCTCCAAGAATCCAAATATGCAATGCAATGAAAGCTAAGAATGAGAATGCAAATGTGCAAGCTATGCTATGAAAATGGAAGTACAAACTAAGCTATGAAATAGAAATAACAATGTGTTACAACCCTTCCTATTAAGCTAGATGAGTTAAATCTATTGCATAAAAGGAAATCTACACTAAGAATGCCATTATTATGCAACTATGAAAGCAAATATGAACTAGATGATGAAAGCAACAAGTCTTCAATGTCTTCAAACTCCAAATGCACCTAAAACCTACAGCATAACATTAGCATAAAAACATGGATATATTCAAATGGAGGAGAGAGCTCTCCTTTTATAAGAAATGAGGTGAAATGGACCATGGAGATTAAGAGGCAAAAAGACTTAATCAACAGTGGAGCTTGAAAGAGGAGCAATCCATGTGCACAAGTATCCTCCAATGAGAGTGAAGTGTTGACTTTTGAGCCTCATGTGAGACAAAAAGTGCTTTTTCCCTTTTTATAAAATAGGAATAATGCTTTATTTGTGCAACTTAGGATAAGAGGAAAGTGGGGCTTTTTATTTAATTGAAAAGGGAGGAAATATTCCTTTTAATCAAATAAAGGCTTAGGATAAATGGTTAGCCCAAGGATAAAAATCCAATATATGATCGAAATTAGGATTTGATCAAGAGATTGATAATGTTGAAAATATTGATTATTGATAAAAATGATTCAAGATTGATAAATCAAATAAATGGGGCCCAAAGTCTAGGTGACCATTTTTGGGTGCATACATTTGCCCCTCTTTGACTAATGTGTGATCGATTTGGGAACACATGTAGTCAAAAAATGAAGTTGCAATGTGAGATCGATCTAGGATCACAAAACAACTCAGATATGAGGTCGATTCGGGATCACATCTAGAAAAACATAAACAAAGGCCTTTGAACATGAGGTCGATTTGGGATCACATTCAAAGTAAGAGATAAGAATCTAAAATTTGAGCGACAGCTCACAAAAGATGTCTGAATCAGGAAAATCAAGTAGTTGGGGATGAGAATCCCATAAATACTGCCCCCTCAGAATCGAAATCGAAATCAGGTAGAGAGGAGAACAATGAATTGATAAGGATTTGATCAAATCAGAATAAAATCACAATCGAGGGTAAGGGTCAAATAGGTTAACCATTAGGCAATGAAAACATGCCCCAACCTGACTAAAAAGATGTAGTCAAATGTGAGAAATGAGGGAATGGAATGAATATGAATGAAAGACTAGAAGTTTGGAAGACATGAGAATGAAGAAATGACGATGCCCCAACAAAGATCAAAAGATTAGGCCTCAAAAGATCAGCCAACTGCGTAAAAGAATGAGAAATCTTGGAAATGCGACTCGGATTTCGGTTTTGAGTCCGAAAATGGATTGAAAATGATGTGACATGAAAGACCAAAAATGAAAGATATGATCAAGAAGAATTAGAAAAAGAGCACAGTTGACCAACTAGTCCATAGATGATAAAAAGAAGAGCTCTCTCCATATGCAAGATGCAAAAAAACTAAACTATGATGAACCTAAGAATGCAGGCTACTATGAAAGTGGTTGACTTGCAAGGTCACAACGCCTATAGACATCTAATTATCATCATTGAGCATTATTGGTAGCGTCGTAAGATCATACAATGCACACTAGCGTAACTATGTGGATATGAATATGATCTTTATCAGATAGAAATGTGGGAATCTCACCTAGGCATCAAAGACATATAGGTCATGATGACTAGTGTAGTGAGATTACCTAAGTTTGTTATGGCAAGATTATGCTTGTATCAAGAGACATGAAAGTCAGGATAGCTAAAAGCATGCACTCGCAAAATAGTCAAGGATAATACCTTGTCAATCCATAGTGTCAAGTAGGACCAGCATAAATGCTCATGACAGTTAGGATCAACAAAATATACCCACAAGCAGATAAAGAAAGAAAAAATGTTCTCATTCCCTCAGTCTTCTAGCTATGCATCATCAAAAACTTCTCAGGGAGAGATCACTCATCAAAGAAATCCTCATAGACAGCACACAAAGAAAAAAAATAAAGTCATCATATCGTCAGCGAGTTGATTGTTTAAGTGCGTGTGTGTTGGTCATAGAGTCAGACTCTGGTTATCACATCTGCAAATGAGAAATATCACATCATGTGAGACTGTTGGGTAAGACACCTAATAAGTGTTAAGAAACACTCGACGCAAGGGTAGTGTTGAAAAACACTGTTTGGGGTGGTGTTGAAAAACACCTGTTGTGAAATGCCCCAAGAGACAAACGCACCTAAAAGACCAATGCTAATAGTTATGCCCCCTAGACAAAGACAAAGACCAATTCTAGACTAAGGCAACAAGGTTAAGGCATGATGGAGAGGCTCAGTGTCGAGGATGCATGCTAACAAATAGGGGTGCAAAGGCCTCAAGTAGCGCCTGTTTCCAAGTTTTCACCACTTGGAATCTTTTTTCATTTTTTAATTTTTTTTTATTTTTGCTACCAAGGCGCCTATTGCTAGGTTTTCACCAAGGCACTTTTTCTATTTTTTTTGAATTTTTGAATTTTTTGTATTTTTTTGTATTTTTTCAGGACTTTTTATGCTTTTTAGGATTTTTTCAGCATCATATATCAATTTTTTTTTGGTATTTTTTCAGAATCATAAAATATGTACAAAGGATGCCCCCAGACAGAACGGGCATCAAACTCTTTAAGCAAGACCACATCGTGTATTCCCAATGTCTAGCAAGGTAGAAAACAAGATGGATAAGCAAGCTGGTGGAAGAGATGGAAGACATGAAAATGAAGGAGAATGAAAGGAAGAAATCTTCAAGGTCAAACTCCTCAAGAATACCCAAGCTAGGAAAAAATTGTTGTCATGTAAAGCGCATTTGGACAAGCAATGAGAGGCTAGCATAGGATAAGTCACAAAAGCACATTGCAAAAGAAGGAAGGATGCAGTCCAAAGGAGTAGACATGTCAAGAGGCTTCATAGCATCGTGTTTTACTTTTTTTTCTTTTTTTTTTATTAGATAAAGATCAGAGGGGAAAAGGATAGTGAAAGGCTAGAATGAATGAAGGAAAATGAATAGATATGAAGGCTAGACATGAAACAAATGAAAGCAGGATCATCATAAGATAGCTCACAAAATAGCCAAATGTTCATGTATAGATCAACATTGTCAAGATCAAAGAGAGAAGATGGAATGGATGAAATATGTAGAAGAACTATGCATGATGCCTGATTGCCAGGTTTTCATCACGGTACTTATCCAAGGTGCCACAAGGGAGTGGTTTTCACCATAGGATGAATTTATTTCTCTTTACTTTTGCTACCAAGGCGCCTGTTTCCAGGTTTTCACCATGGCACATTTTCAATTTTTTTCAATTTTTTTTTTTAATTTTCTTTTTGAATTTTTCTATTTTTTTTTTTTTTTTGGAAGAAGGCAAGCTTTTTAGATAATGCTCCTTGAAAGGATAAACCATGATATGCCAAGGATTCAAAATGATATGCTCAAAGATGCTGAAGGGGAAAGGAAGACGCAGAAGGGATAGGCAAATGAGGAAAAATGAGAGAAGGTAGAAGGATAATGAATGGAAGGAATGTGAAAAGGTAGATGGAAAGAAAGGTAAGATCAACGTCAATACACACTTTGAAGGGTGATGGGAAAAAATGGAGGAACCGTAAACCATATTCTAGTCCAAATGCAAATCATATTCTGGTTCATTATTGCTATCTGACTCCTCAAAGAGAGGATTGGTGTGCTTGTTATAATTCTCAAATGTGAATGGAGGAATACGAGAAGGAATATGGAAAATGTTTAGCAGAGGTTGTGGTTCAGGCGCATGAAATGAAAGAATGTTTTTGGAAGAAGATGAAGTGGAAGTCTTTGGAAGCTTGAATGTCAATTTCACTTTTTGTTCAACATGAGACTCTTTCAAGAGAGATTTTGGAATCCATATAACCTTAGGCTTTTCATTTCCTTTTGATAATTTAGAGAGAATATCTTCAATGATGGATTTTGGAACCCATACTTGTCTTGTAGTTTTCTTCTTAGATATCTCTTTCGACTTTATGCCCCCATGTCGACTAGAGGAGACATGGTGATCTTCTTTTTTTGATGGATTCTTGTATTACTTCTTTTTCTTGTATTGAACATTCAAGTTACTTCCAAAAGACTTGGGACTTGTGGAAGAAGAAAGACAATATGACTGGTTTAGATGGGTGAGTGGATGAAAAGGATTCAAGGGTATGCATCTATGTTGATCTTGAGGAAAGATAGGAGATGGAGGGACGTAAGGACCTAAGATGGATGATGAATTAGGAGAGTTAGGGGGGGAAAGTGAAGGGACATAAGGGCCCAATATGGAAGGAAGACATGAAGCCCTTAGTATTGGTGGAGGAGGTCCAAGGATGGACGTGGAAGATGCAAAAGGATAATCAATAAGTTCATTAGCATCTATATCACAACCAAGGATATCAGCATCTTTAGAATGAGCATTCGGATTTTCACCAGGATCATGCACATCTTGAATAGGAGCACCTTCTTTGACAGGATTGTTCATAGCTTGTGAAGACTTAGGAAGAGTAGAAAGTGGAAGTGAACATGGAGTAGTAGAACAAGAAGATGGAAGACTTTGATCTTGACAAGTATCGTTGGATAGCATAAGCGTATCAACTTTATTTCAATTTTCAATAGGTTTTACATCATAAGTAATGACACCATTTTTAATAACCTTAATGGAACTATTATCTTTGGAAAGTGCAAGTGTGGTAAGGTTATTTTGATTATCAATAAGCTCAACGATGTAAGTAGTAGCTTGATCTTTCTTAGGAGATGGTGGAATGAATGCGAAAGAGCGTAGAGGATCAAAAGAACCATGAAGCGGATCAGAGACATCATGAAAAGGATTGGATGACATGGAGGGTTCTTGATCTTGATCTTTTTTTATGTTCTTTTCTTTTTCATTTTTAGAGTCCTTTTGACATGGAGCCACTTCTAAGGACAAGGAAGCATGTTGGGATTGTATGGAAGACTTTGGAAGAGGTGGTGAAGGAATAATTGAAGTAGGCATTGTAGCACATGAAGGCTTAGGCTCACTAGGTGTAGCATTATTAGAAGTATTTGCAGCCAAGTGAAGGTTAGCTTGAGTATCTTTAAGAGGTGGCCCTTGAGGATAACTATAGGGAACCGCATGGAAAGTCTTAGGATCTTTGTTGGATGAAGGATTTGTGAAAGATTTGGATGACTCAGAAGCTTTAGGAAGTGTGTGGGTATTGGAGGAAGTGGTAGATGGAAGGGGACCATCACAAGACAAAGGTTTAGCATTAACATGATCTTGTTGGAGAGTGTAATCTTTATTTTTAGCATGAGAGTTTTTAGACAAGACATGCTCATAGTATCTTCATTTATAATTAGCACAGAAAGCTTTCTCTTCCTCAATAGAAGTAGATGTATCATATTGTTCACAACAAATATCATAATTTCTCTCAAAATCAGAATCATATGGATCACCATCACAATCTATCCAATAGGATGACCCTTTAGTAAGCCTAAGCACACGATGAGGAGGACTCTTAGGAATAGAGTTGTCATAAGTATTGCTACATTGTCCATCATCATAGTCATCATAGTCATCATAGTCATCAAAGGTAGGTGTGTCACTCTTTATGGAAGAGACATCACAAGGACTATCATGTTGCTCTTTATGGTATGTCTTCTGAAGAGAAGTAAGACTCTTGGGAGAAGTAGAAGAAGAATGAGATCTTGAAGAAGAGGAAAATGAAGACCTAGTGGAAGAAGAATACTTGGATAATGAGGAATTCGAATGATGTTTAGAAGAGTCATGATAAGATTTGGAAGATGAAGAATGTGAATAGTGTTTAGAAGAATCATGATAAGATTTAGAAGATGAAGAATGATGAGAAGATTTAGAAGATGAAGAATATTTGGATGAGATCATGAGTATGATTCTAGCAAAGGCATCTGATTTAATTGATTTTTCTTTTATTTTTGTCATAAATTCATCACTCATGAGAATTTTGGAGGAACAACACTTTTCGAATATGTCAATGAGCTCAAGATCATCTATTCTTAAGAGAGGTTCCTTAACAAGATAGTCAAGATTCATGGTTCCAAAAGAGGAGAAATCAAGCATAGGAATGATAGAAAAATAGAGGAATGCAAACTAGATAGTAGGAGAAAAAGAATCAAGAAGAAGAAGAATTTCCCATGGGAATAGAAGACTTTAGAAGAACATGGGAAATGGAGAAGAAAGAAGAAGACTAAGAGCCATCTTGTGCAATTGATACCATAACGTTCATTGAGATGTTGAGCAACATGACAACACCCAGGATCTAAGATCTGGACTGACCAAGGAAAACTGGTAATAGGATGACCTCACAAAATGTCAACACCAAACTAGGATAATCAAAGTTCTCTATTGTCCAAAGAGAAATGAAAAGATAGAAGCAGGGGCTTTACAAACATTGTCAAAGAAGTGCTTCAAATCAAAGGGTGACTACCCTTGCACTTTTGAACCAGGAGGTTGGGCTAGGCCAAAATATAATTGAAATTGGTATTAAATGAAAATTATTTGGACAATAAGAGTACGAGAATTTCCCAAGAATGTAGCTCACAATTCTAGAGATAAACTTTCTCACCAAGAACAACCTTCTAATGCGATATTTCTCTTTGGCTAATGTGATACTGATGTTGATCTTGACCAATTTGTGCAAAATTTTGATTTTTTAAGGTCTAATTTCAAGTTTTCAAATGTGAGGGTGAAAATGTCTGATTTCAATCACAAATTCAACAGCATTTGGACAGGTTTGCAAACAGTAGAGGATCAAACATGTCTTCAAACACTTGAAACAAGGGCAAAAGCAACCTTGCCAAGACAAATACTTATGATATCAAAAATAAAATTGCACCCTATGAATGCTACCGATTGTTTGTATGTTGAGAATGTTTACACTGGTATCACACAATCGAAGACACTTCAAGAAAATCTATTCTAAAAAGTCAAGGCTCAATACTTACCAACTTAGCCCACAACTTGATGCCCCCTTGCCTCACACCAAGTGGTTGCCCACAAGAGATATTGGCTTTGTCATGGAAGTGTCAAACAACACAACCAAAGGGGCACATATGGTGAGTATCTTGGGGTGATCCGGGTTAGTCCACTTGGATCAATCCTTGCACTAAGAAGATAAGTGGCTAAAATAGGTGGCCTCTAATCCTATGGTTCTTAGTAAGGGCTTCCATTCATAACACCCCTCTTGCTCCTCATAAAGGACTAGGACCTCGCGGACTCAAGAGTACCTTAAGCATTCTTGCTCAATGTTTTCCCCATGGTCGCAATCCCATGAGCTACTCACATCAAGCGAAGACAAGTGTTATGTCTACCAAGGTTTTGTGTCCTTGATAGCCTTGAGATTATAGTGGGTTGGAATAGCTCGGTATTAGCTTGTCCCCACTTGGGTCGTTCCTCTTGATTGCTCAAGAGCAGGCCCGCTAAAGGATCCTAAACTAAACAAAAATGGATTAACTCTTGAGGTTCAAGGTTTTTGGTTCACCACAAGGGTGAAGAGCATACTCCCCTATCTCAAGAATCTCTCCCAAACACACCAAGCAAAGAGGTTCAATTACTCCCTTGCTTCCAAAACCTTAAGATGGGTCAAGATTTTCTGGTTCACCTAAAGGTGAAGAGCATACTTCTCCTACCACCTCAAGATCCCTTTCACAAAGTTTTAAGATTCCTACTATAATTAGTGAATGCCACACTTGAAAAGAAAGCAAACAAACAAGCAAGAAATTTTTTTTTGTTTTTATGCTTGGGCAGCCCTACAAAAACCATTAGTAGCCCTCTTTGACATGCGTTCTTTTGACAAATTTCAAGTAATGAGAGCACCTACAACCACAACTTGTTAGACCAACAAGAGTTAGGAGAATCAAAATCTAAAATCTACCAATGATTAGTACATGAAAAATCAGATAATCTACAAAAATAACTGATCAAATGATAAAATCTGAAAATAAAACCATCATGGTTGGATTAGGCTCAGAAAGACCTTTCCAACGATATATCACACTTAAACTTTTGATACCATTTGCAAAATTTCAAAAAAAAATGGGCACCCGTTTTCCATAGTGGCACGGATTTGAAAACGCTAGAAATTTTAGAAAATTTCAAAAAGATAGCTAAGAACCCAAAACTTGCAAGATAGATAAAATAGCTCAAAAACAGCTCACTGTCGGGTACAGACACAGTCCAGACACCAGTATCGCGCGATACTTAACACTATACTGGGGCGATACTTTTAGTCTGTGCGATATTTCACCTTATGCCAGGCGATATACCTCAATACTGGTGGGCGATATACTCCAGGCGGGTCGGGCGATAGTCCATCAGGGGCGAACTATCGCGCGATATTTCTCTTCAAAGCAGGTGATATTTCTAGCAAGCACGAAGTATCGCACCGCTATATAAAGGTATATCGCGCGATATTTCTGAGAAGTATCCCGCGATACTCTGAGACAAAAAACCAGAGACTGAAAACCAAGCCAAAAATTGATGAAAATTTGACAGAAAATGTAGAATTAAAGGGACAAAGCTAATCTACTCAGCCCCACGGTGGGCGCCAGAAATGTACACACTAAAATGGTGCACTTCTATGAACCATTACATGCAAGGTTGCTCAAGAATGAGGCCTCACAAAGCAGCTCATAGCTCTCTATGCATGGAGTTGCAAGGGACTATGATGTGTTTTGGTCTCAGCTAGAGCTACAAGCTTGTGACCTTGCTAGTCAACCATACAATGAGAGATTCAAGTGAAGACAAGGGCAACAATGCCAATATCTCCAAGAATCCAAATATGCAATGCAATGCAAGCTAAGAATGAGAATGCAAATGTGCAAGCTATGCTATGAAAATGGAAGTACAAACTAAGCTATGAAATGGAAATAACAATGTGTTACAACCCTTCCTATTAAGCTAGATGAGTTAAATCTATTGCATAAAAGAAAATCTACACTAAGAATGCCATTATTATGCAACTATGAAAGCAAATATGAACTAGATGATGAAAGCAACAAGTCTTCAATTTCTTCAAACTCCAAATGCACCTAAAACCTACAGCATAACATTAGCATAAAAACATGGATATATGCAAATGGAGGAGAGAGCTCTCCTTTTATAAGAAATGAGGTGAAATAGACCATGGAGATTAAGAGGCAAAAAGACTTAATCAACGGTGGAGCTTGAAAGAGGAGCAATCCATGTGCACAAGTATCCTCCAATGAGAGTGAAGTGTTGACTTTTGAGCCTCATGTGAGACAAAAAGTGCTTTTTCCCTTTTTATAAAATAGGAATAATGCTTTATTTGTGCAACTTAGGATGAGAGGAAAGTGGGGCTTTTTATTTAATTGAAAGGGGAGGAAATATTCCTTTTAATCAAATAAAGGCTTAGGATAAATGGTTAGCCCAAGGATAAAAATCCAATATATGATCGAAATTAGGATTTGATCAAGAGATTGATAATGTTGAAAATATTGATTATTGATAAAAATGATTCAAGATTGATAAATCAAATAAATGGGGCCCAAAGTCTAGGCGACCATTTTTGGGTGCATACAACTGTTAGATCCACTATGGTATCTATGCTTGGCAATGGGAAGTCATCTTTGGGACATGCAAGATTTAAATCTCTGAAATCCATACACACACGGATAGATTTATCATGCTTAGTAACCGGCACAATGTTAGAGATCCAATCAGCATATGCTATTGTTCTTATGAACCCCACCTTTAACAATTTTTCCAATTCTGCCTTGACTAGGAGAGCCACATGTGGGTGCATTTTCCTTAGTTTTTGCTTCACAGGTTTAACTCCGGGTCTAACATTTAAATGGTGCATTATGAAATCAGGATCCAGTCCGGGCATGTTGGCATATGACCATGCAAAATTCACTTGTTGTTCTTGGAAGAATTTGATAAAGTCCTCTCTTTCAAGAGATGTAAGTGATGTAGCCAAGTGTATGACCTTTGGATCTACTTCCGTACCAATGTTAACTTTTTCTGTTGGTTCTATAAGAATAGAGGACCTTTCTTCCTCATGTTCAGGTAAAGTATCCAATCTCTCTTCCTTTGGTGCCACAGTTGGGTTTTCACCAAAAGAAACGTCTTTTATTTTCATTGTTTTTGGTTCTAATGGTGCCACAGTTGGGTTTTCACCAATAGAACTTTTCATTTTTTTATTTTTTTTCATTTTTTTCTTTTGACTAAGAGATTGGACCCTTGCTGTTGTCATTATGTCCACATTGAGTTCGTTGGTGAAAGAGGGTTCAACCGCATTGAGGTATTGGTTTGTTGCTTGGTCATTTGGGAAGTAAAGTAAGTCATTTGGTTTGGTTTGATCCCAATCAATGAGGTTCGGGTGCATCAAAATTAAGGAATTATTGGGCAAGGTATCATCAATAGGATTTATGGACATGACTTCATTTGAGGGTTCATACATTGTATCATTTAAATCTATGATGTGTGCTTCCTCAAGATTATCCATGGAAGCAGGGTCAAAGTCCCCTTCACTTGAATCCTTGTCAACCTCTATGGGAAACAATGTGGGAAAAGCCACAAGTGGGTTAAAACTAACATTTGAATTTCCCTCCTCTGAAGGTGTCCAAAATGTTTCTATCCATGCTCCACTATTAGATGCTTGTTCTATATTAGGCCTTTGAATAGGAGGTTCTTCATTAATTGGAGCTTCTTGTTTTGGGATTTTTGCATAAGTATGTATAGCAATGACTTCTTTATCTTGACATGACTCCTCTGATAAAGTATTCCATTCATAATTCTGAGAGTCATCACTATCTCCTTCAGATTCTAATGCATTTATTTGAGGATGAAAATCATGCATTGGACTTGAACTTTCTCCTTTGTATTGGAAACCTACTCTGGATTTTTCATGACTTGCCCTCCAAATAGGTTCAATAGGTTCTAATAACCCTCTATTTCTTTGACCTAAGGGTCCTCTTCCTTTGTATCCCATCTTTTTTATAATATCAAATCCTTTCCCATATTGTTTGGTTTGTATATTGACATGCTGAATTCTTTCCATGGGAGTGTCTGAGGTATTATCTTCATCATGATAAATCCATTGAAGGACTTCATCTTCTTCCTTATCCCATGTTGCTTTTCTATCTTCCCTCACAAAATAAGAATTATACTTATGTGGAAGATGCTCTTTTGATGGTTTACCATGTGATTTGGGAGATATGGGCATGTCAAATAGAGAAACTGAATATTCTCCTACTCCTTTTGAACTAATCTTGCATTGTTTGTCAAATTTGTTCATCATCTCACTCATGTGTTGGTAATGATCTTCTTTAGCTTGTTCCTTTTCCTCTTTCATAGGTTTGTAGATCACTGTCTCCAATTTAGGTGCTAAATATGGACTTTCCATTACATTTGGACCCTCGTAGCTCACTTTTTCCTTGCCCTTAGTTGATGTAGTTGAGCTAGATTGAAGAGGATTTTGTGTATCTTCATTGGTGATTCTTGGAATAATTCCTTCATGATTATGTGGAATGTATAATTCATGCAAGGGTTTGAGTGCATTACAATATTGGAATGGATTTGAGTTTCCTCCAACCATGATTTCTTCACCCATGTATGGAAACTTGATGCATTGGTGGTATGTGGATGGGACAGCTTGCATCTCATGAATCCATGGTCTTCCCAATAAGATGTTATAAGTTAATTTCATGTCCAACACTTGACACTTGGTTTCCTTCTTGACTGGTCCCACTTGGATGGGCAATACAATCATGCCTTTAGAAGCTCTTTCAGCTTCATCGTAAGCTTTTATGGTGATTTTCTTTGTAGGGTCAATGCAAGACTCAGATAAACCTAAGGATTTTACAAGACTTAATGTGCAGATGTTAAGACCAGCCCCTCCATCAATAAGGTCTCTTTTGACTCTATGCCTTTCGATCAAAACCTCTATATGTAATGGAAAATTTTGAGGATGAGTTATAGACATGTCGTCTTGATCAGAAAATGAAAGACAATGAGGAGCCACGAGATGTCCTACCATATTTTGAAACTTTTCTTCCCCTAAGGTAGTAGAAACATGTGTCTCTTCTAAAGCTTTTTCTAAAATCTCTTTATGATTCGGTGACAACTTCAATAACTCTAAGATTGAGATTTGTGCTGGAGTACATTGCAATTGATCCACCAAACTATAAGGCCTTGCTGCTATAGGAGGTTGTTTGACCACAATGTTGGATTGTGGGATATTGGTGTTTTGAGGGACTATCCCTTGTAAAGTCATTCTAGAATTCTGCCCACTTGTAATGACATTTGTTGCTTCCTTTTGAGATTGTTCATTAATTATTATAGCATTAACAATATGATCATATGATGGCGCAAAGTTGAGATTATTGGCACTTTGTTTCTTGCCATTTGATGACTCACCTTTATCATGTTTGTAAAAAGGCTGTTTGAAGGCCGTATGATCTTATTATTTTGGGGTCCATCAATGGTGATTATGTTATTATCTATCAATTCTTGCACCACATTCTTTAATTGTAGACATTCATTTGTAGTGTGTCCCCGAATTCTATGATATTCACAATGATTCTTAGCATCCCACCAGCCCGGCTTGTTGTCTAGTTCATAAGGCTTAATAGTAGGTAATGTAATAACATTTTTAGCCATGAGAGCCTTTAATGTAGTTTCAAGTGATTCTCCCAAGGGTGTAAAGTGTCTTTAAGGAGTGGGCTTCAAATACTTATCATACTTGTTGTTTCGATCCTTGTTTCCTTGATTATTCTTGTTGGCATTGTTGTTATTGTTGGAAGGTGCATTATATGCTTGATTAGTATTGTTCACTTGATTAGGTGTCTTTGTAAGGGAAAATGGAATCACCTTCAAGTTGCTGGATTCTACCACACCATCATTAACAATGCCCTTGTTGTTATTTTTTGCAGCATAATGGCTATTGTTATTGTACCAACCTTTATTTTGATTGTTGTTATTGTTGGTATTGTTGTTGTTGGAGTTAGAGTTGTTCTTATTTTCCTTGTACAATTTCAGCTCTCCACTCTTAATCAACACTTCTTCCATTGTAACTCCATTATCAATCAAATCTTGGAAGGTTTTAGGACATTTCATCCTTAGTCTATAATTTAATTCGCTGCTTAAACCGTTAATAAAGATATCCATTTTCTCTTTTTCCGGTACACTTCTTGGATATCTAGCAAATGCAGTCCTCCATCTTTGCAAGAATGTGAGGAAGACTTCTCCATCTTGTCGCTTCGTGTTACATAACATTATCATGGTGATTGATGTTATAGGAGTAATGAGTCATGAATTTAGAAGCTAATTCTTCAAAGGTTTTAATGCCGGATGGTAGTTTTGAAAACCAATCCATGGCCATTCCTCCCAAGCTTCTTGGGAATAGTCTCATTAAATAGGTTGTATCATGCATGAATTCAAGACTCAATGCACAAAACCCCCGAAGATGATCATGTAGGTTAGATGTTCCTTCATACCTATCATACTTAGGAAATGTTACATTAATGGGAAACAGCACCATGACCAAACTTTTATCAAATGGAAAAGGACATAACGTTTCAATACAGAAAGGCTTAGGAGCCCCGTTTTGTTTCAAACTGTCGATTTCCATTTGTAATGCCTTGAATTGTTCCCTTATTGCTTCCATAGGGTCTTCTACTTCCTTGGGCTCTAGTTGTTCTATGTCAAAATCTTTAGGTAGCTTTACTCCCATTTGTATCAAGTCCATGAAGTATTTTTCTTTATCCATATGCATGGTCTTTTTCATTAGTTCTATGAAATAAGGACATTGTCTTGCCTCTAACGCCTTTTCATCCATGGCTTCTTCCACAGTTGGGGGTAGGTTTGTATTGTGAAGAGGAGGTAAGTTGTTGCCTTGTGAATTTGCTTCTTGGGAATTAGGATCTCTTCCTCCATTATTAGAATTTTCTTGATTGTTGTTAGGACCCATACCCCCATTCATGTTGTTTCCTTGGTTGTTAGGATCGGTATTTCCTAGGGTGCCACTAAACATCTTGTTAGTGTCCTTTACCTTAGCAAGTTTTTTAATCACTCATGAAGTAATGAAAGTGTCCCCTGGAAATGGGAGCTCTTCTCGTATGTAGGTCCCGTCTGTTTGTAATGTTTTCTTTATAGAGTGTGATCTTGTAAGAACAGGCATGAACAAACTTTAAGGGTATGTTGACTTCTTCTTTTGATAATCTAGTTTTTGGAATAAGGTAAAAGTTTTTGATCAATTTTAAATGGTTTAAAATCTTAATGATGTTTTGATCAATAACTTTAGAATATCTTGTTTGAAAATATAAAAACAATCTCAACACACACATCAATTTGGTACCATATCCCTAGAATGCTCTAATGTGTGTATTTTTTAACGTTTTCATAGGTTGAAACACAAGAATAGCTTCCATGCAATCTACCTAGCACATAATTGGTTCGTAAACATGGCTCTAATAGGTAGTTTTTCTATTTTACCATTATGTAGTAAGTTTTCTATTCAAAATGGATCTTAGCCGTTCATCCCCCAAGTATGTTAAGGGGCTTCCCACATGCACCGAAGCACGATTTTGTGCAATCCGTTAAGACTACTAGAGGAAGTTTGAAAGAGCTAAAATCCTTTTGTCGTGCACCCCATTAAGGATACACGCGTTTCTTTTTATAGTGGGTCAGATTCTTGCGGCAAAAGCAAGTGTATCCCACTTTGGGCTGTCCCTCTCACCGGCCCTTTTAAGGTAATCTCCGGAGGCGAGCCCACTAAGTTTTAAACATGTTCATTTGAAAGCATGAAAAGTGGATTTGGTAGAGCAAGTTTGGGAATTTGATTCACTCAAAGAGTGAAGAGCATATCCCTATTTCTTTTCCCTTATCCCAAACACTGACAATCAATTTGGTTCTTTTTCAACCCCATGACAAAGGGGTTCTTAGAATTGAAATGTTTGTTCTTTTCCTTTTATGATTAAACTATGTTTTGAACTTTGAAAATGCCACAATTTAAGGGAAGTTTGCAAGCTTGATGAGAGAAATACCTCAAACGATGCTAGCAAAGGCTAGGTGCATTTTTAAGTAGTATATTTTCTTGTTTTCTCTCCAAATCCTTCCCTTACCTTAGTGAAATGTTCCCTCCACCAGAAAATTAGTCGGCACAAACAAACAAAGTGAGGAGAAACCAAAATCAAAGCTTAGAATGCTACAATTTTGATTGTGCTTTTTATTCCTTCTTTTACTTCAATATTTGAAAAATTTTACAAACTTAGGGACTAAACTCCCAATTTAATGATACATATTTTTGTTTGTAAGCATTTACAACAGCAATGTATTTAGCATATACCTCTACATCCCTTTCTAAGTCATTGTTAAGAACAAAGGTGGTGTGTATCTGGTTTTCCTTTCTTATCCTCTTAGCGATCAATTTCTCCTTCAAGTTATGCCTTCTCTCTGGTTTTTGAACTTTCTTATGACAGACCATACTCCTGAGACAGAAAAAAAAAATGTGAAGTCAGAATACAGTCATTATTTTAACACTTTTGATAAAATATAAAAGTACAGCCACGCGACATTGTCTAGACTGTATGCAAGATCTAATTTGACAAAGGCGTGATTACTTTAACTGCAAGCATCACCTTACGGGGCTCAAGCGAGATCAAAATAACCAAGAGCGATATCAAATTTTATCTAGGCATGAAATCTTTACCAAAAGTGACAAACTGATGCTATAAAAGCAATATCTAATTTATCAAAGGTGACATTTCAAATGACAAAAGCGAGAAATTAAATCAATAAGGCAGAGTAATCCCTTCACATTAGACGTAAAATGACTTCCTGAAAGTGACTTTTCAATTGATGTTCGCGACATTTAAATGACCAAATGCATGGTATCTTTGTCACAAATGCGACAACTAAATAACCTGAAGCGTGATTTTATTTCTGTAATGCGTTATTTCTCTGTCCAGTAGTGTGAATCTATAGGTTAATCTGCATAAAAGTTTAAACTCATCGCGGTGTTTTATTCTCCGTAGGTGACATTTCTTTGCTAAAGGTGAGATCTCTTTATCTGTCGGCATGATTTCTTCTCTATGATCTGTAGACAGCAAGCAAAAATATACAATTTCTAGCCTAAATTTAGCAAAAATGTGAAAATAATGATGAATTTGAGGCATAGAGCCCCACGGTGGGTGCCATTTGTGTGTGAGTGATTTACACCTTCATGAAATAACAAGATTTAAAAGACAATTACACTATTCAAAGAAAACTAATCTAAATAATGCACAATTAATCTAAATATCTCATGGATCTCTAAAATAAAGTGGTAAATGAGGCTCTCAGCTATGATCCTCACTAGTGACACTCTAAAGATGAGAATTAAGCTATATGATATGCAAATTTAGATCTATTCTATCAAATTCTAGCTCTATTTGATGAACAATCTGCTATGATCAAAGCAATTTAAGCTAATTAGCAATGAAAAATAATAAGTGAGTGAAGTGGATGCAAATTGCCAGAGCTTTGCTGCAATTCAAAGATATGGAGTGGATGAATTATGCTTCTAAATGCCTTCAATATATAAGATTTTCCCAAGGGTAGGGGGTAGAGTGAGATAACCATGGTTATGCTTGGGTAAGGTCAATTGGCTTTGCTTTGTCCATAAATGGGGGGACAATCATTTAAATGGTTTCAAAAGGCTGGACCATTTCAACAAAAGTGAGTGATTTGTGTCCATTTTGTCTCCTTTTTTCTTTGTTAAGGGAAATTAGTATTTATTAATTAATTAAAGTAATTAAATTTAGCCATGAAGGGTAAGATGTTCATTTTGATTTTTGCTTTCAACAACTATGTCATTAATTGAATTTAATCAATTTCGTAGTGTTTTTCCCCTTTTCAAGCTTTATTTAATCATTTAATCATTTAATTGAATTTTCCTTTGATTTGAATTGCCTTTTTTCCATTTATTGATTTTTCATGCTATTTGATGATTTGATTGCACCTTTTGATTGATTTAAGCCTTTTGCTAATTTTTTGTGTCTACAATATACAAGGTGTTGAAACAAGTGCATCCCTCCAAGGGAATATCCAGTGCTGCCATGGATATCATGGAGAGCTTCATGATTGATATTTTTTATAAGATTACTCCTAAAGCTACTTCTCTGCTGAAATATAACAAGATCGTGACACTTTCCTCTAGAGAAATTGAGACTGCTGTCAAGTTTGTTCTACCTAGAGAGTTGGCTAGGCATGTTGCTTCTGAAGGAAGCAAGGCTGTTACCAAGTTTCCTACTGCTCTAGGTTAGGTTTTGTTGGAAGAATTTAGGTTTTTTGTACATGGTTTTTATGGTGGACTTGTTTAGAAGTTGGTTTTGGCTTGGGTTTATGTTAAAATGGGCCTATCTGGATAAACCAAAATGTAAACCTTCTGTTTCAGAGAGGGAGTAGTTGGAAAGGAAATAAGATAGTGTATCCTTGAATTGAGTTGGTTCCTTAAGGCTCTTCCATGGCCTTCCAAGTATTATGTGCATGCAAGTCATTGGCATAACAACATAAAAAAAATTTTATTAATAATGAGAAATATTTTTACAACTCAGCTCAATAGGAGCACTGAAGGAAAGAACTGAGCAAAGAAAACCTTCTGGTATTGCCCCAAAAAATAGAAGAGAAAGGTTGTCATTAAATCTTACAAACTTCCTATCATACATATGGGGTAATGCATGAGCAATTTATAGTCCACCCAATTTACAGTGCTATATAAATTTGACATGTTACGATATTTTGTATCTCTATTTAGTCCAATGAACCAATTGTCTACTCTACCCTTGATTGTCTCAAGTATTGCCTCGTGGTCTGACTCACGAACCTTCCAAAGAGTTTTATTATGTGGTCTTTCCCCATATCTGATCAAGTGGACATTTGATTCAATGATGAGGTTTGAATAATGAAGAATCTTTCTGTGTGTCTCCCAATCCTCGAACAACCACAATCTAGGGTTCTTTATAGCATACTATCTAAGCCATGTACCAGTTACAACCACTGCTCCTATAGGGTATTCTAATTCTTCACCATCGATAACCAAGTGATCCAATTTCCTTTTTGCCTCAACACAATGACAAAAATAATAAGTTGTCCCTTCTTCATTATCTTTAGGTGCAATAATAGAAAAAACATGGCTTGTAATGATATAAACATAATGAGGACATTAGTTTACTGAATATTTATGACAAAGTACTAAATTTAAGATTATTTGTATGTGGAAAATTTTACCTAGTTGTACAATATCAGATAAGTGATCAAAGTCAATGGATGATTCCATTTCTATCATTTGTAGTGATTCATGGGGATGATAGGAGGCAAGTGGACTCAAAATACATGTATACCATTTGTTAATCCATTCCTTTGACTCACACCCATCCCAATCTTCATCTACGCATGATAAACAAAAGCACGCCATATGTCATGTGTGGATACTCCATGAACCTGCATTACAACTTTTAAAAGAGTGTAGTTCACTCGATCCTGTCAATATACAAAAATCCTAATATGGTGCAATGTTAGTTTGATCCATCAACCAAAAAAATCTATGAACCCTAGACTCACCTTCATTACCTAGACCCATTATAGCATTACACCACTGGACAATACATCCTACATCTGACAATGTTGCTTTCTCTTTGTACTTTAATTCTTCACGTGCTAAGGCTCTTTTAATACATGCACTTGCACCATCATGCTCTCCCTTTCCATAACCAACCTCTATGAAATTCCACATATATTGAATTCTAGTAATCTTATGCATCCTACACAACCAATAAAACATTCAAGAATTCTTGAATTGTGATGCACAATTATCTGACCATATGATATGTCGATGATATTTTATGCCCCTGTTTGCCAAATGACCATAAAATAGTTGAAAAAAATTGTGTACAAACTCTATAGAATGTGAGTGATCATCACTGATATAAAAATGATACTCCCTCAATATCTTCTTGTTCTCCTCTGTACTGTCTGGTGCATGCATGAATGCTATATGAATAGATATAGCAACCTGTTGAGAGCTATAATACTTTTCTTGCACCTCATTCTGTGGTTGTAGTGTGTAGTTCTCTGCAAAGTCCACAACTGAAACAATGGTATCAAGTGAGAATGTGTCCTTGCACAACTTGAATTGCATATCCAACCATTGCGCTCTATGTGTATGCCTTTCATACTCATAACTAATATTTTTACAAAAAATGTCCATGAACTGATACACTGGAATTTTTTCAATTACTAAATCACATCTTTTAGCCTCTTTTCCATCTTTTAGATTGTATGTCATGGTCTACTCTTATATTTTTCAAATTCCACTATTTTATTACTGATTGCATGTGTACTCTCCATATGTTGACAAATTGGAAAACCTCACAAACCTCCGCAATCTATGCATGTACCATTCAAGCATGAGAACTTTTAAAATTGTTGACCATCCACTCTTTCACATAAAATGGTAGATATTAATTCCCTTGAAGATTTAGGTGGGACATTTATGTTACAATCCTGCAAAACATTGTTAGAGTGCAAATCTACACATATATTCTTATAAATTTCAAAATGGTTAGAAAATTCAATATGTACCCTACAACAACAAGTTGTGTGTGTGTGATTTATCTTCACATAAAAAAGTTTACACATTTCAAAATATCTTTGACTAATTTTAATTTGAGGATACATATGCATAAATTTTGCAAAGAATTGTGTCTGAGTTGAATCCCAAAAATGTTTTGGATGTGGAACATGAATTTGACTACCAATCCTCCTTCTTACAACATCTCTTTGATTAGGAGATACCTGTGTATTATTCTTCCAAAATTCTTCAATCAAGGATTTCAAAGCTTCAACAATTGCTTTATCTTTTCACGGTAGTCTACCAAAAAATGCCCATAACTCATTTCTATTTGGATCTTCCACTCTTTGACACCTTCCCAGGGCTCTCATTAGAGACTTTGTACTTATTTTCAATGTTTTTCTTGTCTTTCTAATGAGTTGAGATTTCTTCATCTGAGTGCTTACTATCATTGATGTAAGTACATGTTGTGTGACATTACTATCTTTTGTGTGTGATGTAGAACCCACACGCTCATATGCAGTCATTAGATTCTTTACAATAGATTTTTCACTTGACTCATCCTTCATTTTTAGCCCAAGAATCTTCATGATGGGCCTAAATTTCAGATTTCTCATCATTTCAACAAATAGGTGACATCTTCCTATCATGTTTAAATTCTCAAAAAATGATCTCCAAATACGATTAGCATTTCTTTGACAAGTATGTTTGGGAATCTTGTCAGGCATTGCTTGAAAAATGTTAGTATCAATATCAATCAAATATTTTGGCTTTTTATAAATAATTCTAGGAGCATAAAAAATATTATGTGTGAATTGCATACCATCTTGAGTGCCTTCAACATGAGACGATGTTGTGCCTACACCTTGGGATGTAGATAATGGTGTGCCTTCAACATGCGATGATGTTGTGCCTACACCTTGGTATGTAGATAATGGTGTGCCTTCAACATGATACAATTGTATCCTTCCACTTTGGGATGTAGACAATGGTGTGCCCACACCTTCAGAAGTAGACAATGGTGTGCCTTCAACATGATACATTTGTGTGCATCCACCTTCGGAAGTAGACAATGGTTTTCCTTCAACATGATACATTGGTGTGCCTCCAACATTGGATGATGATATCTCTTGAACTTGGGAACTCATAGATGATGTCCCCGCATCTTCATAATTCAATTGTCTTGTTGCACGCAAGTTTCTCATTCGTTGTCTTTTTGTTTCCAATTCTAATTCTCTCTTACTTTGTATTGATGTTTCATGTTCCTCATCCAAAGAAAAATCTTCTTGTATGGTATCTAATTTTTTTTGTTCATGAAGTTGTCTCATTCTTTCCCTTTTCTTCTCTTTGTCTCTTTCATGCTCTTCCAGTGTTAAATTCTTTTCTCATTTCCTTGGCATGATGATGATTTCTACATATGAATTGATTACAATTTTAAAAATATAATATAAATGTAAAATAATAAGTCAAATTATAATATAAACCTCTTACAATATGACAAACTATAATATAAATTTATTACAATTATATCAAATTATGTATTGAACAAGTCGATATCATACCAATTATAAACCAAAACACTCTTTATTCACATTTGACATGTAAAAAAATAAAAAACTTAACTCAATCGACAAATTTCGGCGATAATAATTGACTTTCACAATTTGATGTTGATTTTTAAACAAAAAGATGGTGCAAATTGATCAAATATGCTTCTTTGTCAATATCAACACCATGAAAAGTGAATACTTGTCAGATAACATGCAGAACTCAGACAACATACATAAAACATGGGCCTCTTTCATGAGATCCTTGGCAAAGAAGACCGTTTATTATACTTTTGCATAGCGTGAGTGCGCTATAGGGCATGCACCCTATACAAAACAAAAAAGTGTTATGCATACTCTTAAATAGGTGTGCGCCCTATGTGAAACGAGAAAAAGGGAGAAAAGAGAGAGAGAGAGAGAGAGAGAGAGAGAGAGAGAGAGAGAGAGAGAGAGAGAGAGAGAGAAGGGGAGAGGGAGAGAGAATGGAGAGAGTAGGAGAGAAGGGGAAGGAGAGAGAGAGAGAGAGAGAGGGTAGGAAGGTGGGAGAGACCATATGTGCATGTGAGAGAGAGGGGGGGTGAAATATGTAAGAAGGGAAAATATAGAGGATAGGAAGGTGTAGAGAGAGAGAGAGAGTTCTCTCTCTCTCTCTCTCTCTCTCTCTCTCTCTCTCTCTCTCTTCCTCTCACTCTGAGTATTTCTCATCACTATTTAAATCTATGTCTTAAATAGGGCGCACACCCTATAGGGCAAGCGCACTATTGAAATCTATGACTTTCATAGGGTGTGCACCCTATGAAAGTCATAGATTTCAATAGTGTGCTCACCCTATAGGGTGTGCGCCCTATAGGGCATGCATGCTTTGTAAGACATTGGAATTTACCAATCCTAAGGCTTGGATTTGCCTTGGAGATCCAACCCAAAGGCTTGGATGATTGAAATAGGCTTGAGGCGTGTTTTCCAGCAGACATACAAAAAAATGACATCTTTTTTTGTGTGCTCCTCGTCAAGTTTACTCGTGGCTCAAGAATGTAAAAATTAGACGACATGATATTGTAGATCTCTCTATTAGCTATCTAAGCATATACTTTATTTTGAATTTTTATTATGTTAAGTTTTTCAACTCTAATTTCTTTTGTGTGTATGTCTATTTTTTTGTAAAAAACCAATATGTATTATTTTGGGCATAGATTTTGGCTTGTTCATCGAATTTTGCAACAAGTTACATTTTTAGAAACTAAACTCCATTCTACACACTTTAAAAAAAATAAAAATTGATTTTCAATTAGTTTTAAATGATTTCTAGGGGGAGCACACAAAAATTTCATATTTTCAAGATGTGTGCACTTCATAAATTCATCAAAAATTATACATTCATAAAAAAATTACCAAAAATTTCTGGGATAAACTACACGGTGCTAGCTAACTTCTCACCTGAATGATTAAAAAATTCAAAAAAAGAGTTAACATTTTAGGGGGAGCACACCAAACGCTATGTTATGTTTTTTGACAAAAAATAGGACCACTTTTTGTGCTCCCCCTTTTTGAGGGCCTTAATCTACACCATTTTCAAAATAAGTTAGTAGTTTAGGAACTAGATTCAGAGTATTACAACTCTTGTTTTTGTCACATCTTAAAATTTTGAGTCTAACTATCTTCAATTTCTTGTTGAAGTTCAGAGTTTGCTGATTTTAGAGAAAAAGTGGCATCTTATACCCCCTTTTTGGTCCCCCATCTTTGTGCACTTACCCAAGAAAAATAAAGAAAATTTTATAGAATAGAACAAGAGCATCTTTGATGGAAAAAATAAAACTCAGTCTTTTCATTCTATGATTTACAATGCACGCAGTGTAGATTTATACAATAAAATTGCTAATGAAGAGCCACCGTTAACAATAGAAAATTATAGTGGAGAGAGCAATCAGGAATTAAATGACAGTTCTCCAAGTTAGACTTAATGCATGACTAACAATCACCCTTCTTTCACATAGCAATTGGCGGACAAACTAAAATAAGAAACAATTAACATTCACAAATTACGGATCAAGTTGTGGTGCTTTGAAGGGTGACAGTGGTTGAACAACAATTAACACTGACACCCCCCCTTAAGGCTAACTACGAAGAACAAAAACTAAAAGGAGGAAAGAGGGAAAACCCAGGTAGGAACAAAACACCCCTCAAAATCTATAGTAACAGAAATACAAAATAAAATCTCTTGTGACAAGAAAAGTGTAGAAATCTGTCAAATGATAACTTCCATAATACTGAATAAAGAAACTCCTCTGAAACCAAGATGAAGACCATGATCAATTTCCATGAGTGCCCCCAACGAAACTACTCAAACAATGAACAGATGACAAACAAAGGAAAAACATCTATCATTTGAAGATACAGAAGCCAATAATCTACATAAACCCCCTTGAAAAATGAATAAATGGAAAACAAAGGCAAAACATCTATCAGTCAAGGATGTAGATTACACATGAATTTGTACGAGTGACCCTAATGACACCACTCGACCATGCAAGAACAAATTGCTAGTTGCAAATACAAGTGCCAATTGTCTATAAACTGATCAACTGTGGAACCAAAGAATCCTCAACATGAACTGTAGAAAACCCCTCCATATTATTGAAAAGAGAGGCATGACTGATCCACAAAAATAGTGCATCACTAGAGAGAAAAAGAAGGCAAGACCCATGTGAAGAGAGCATGACCTTGACTTGTTTGTGATGTAGAATTTGATTCAGCCTCTATTCTCATGTTTGTTTGATGCAAACCTCTACTTGTGGGCTGAAGCAAAATTTGTGGCTTTCTTTCAAAATAATCATATGGCGCAAGAAGAGGAAATAGCGAAAATTCCATTCTTTCAAGCTCTAATTTTCTATACCTACAAAAAAAATTACTCTTATTCCTAGCAGCCTTAGCTCTCATACCATGTAGAGTTTTTCAACTATAGCTGCATAGATCTAGCTAAGAAAAATAAAGAAAATTTTGCAGAATAGAACAAGAGCATCTTTGATGGAAAAAATTAAACTCAATCTTTTCATTCCATGATTTAGAATGCACACATAGTGCAGATTTATACAATAAAATTGCTAATGAAGAACCACCGTTAACAATAGAAAATTACAGTGAAGAGAGCAATCAGGAGGGTATGTGCAGGATCATGGTATACCAAACTATGGCCTTAAGTGGCAATGAAAAATCAAAAAATCGGGGTTAGTCAACTTGATGTAAAAGGTTGAAAATCTTATGAACCTTATGTGAAAAAGTTGTACGAGTATAATCTGTAGGAAATTGAATATAGTTTCTAAACTACTAGCTCTTGTTTGAAATTTTTGTTGTCTAATTGTTCAAAATTTTAGATTTCAATGCAGTACTACAAAAATTTCAAGGAAAAGATAAAAAGTATGTGTATGTCTGACCACCTTAATCACAATCAAATGATAATATATTTATCCAAAATTCTAGATATAAGTAGTAGACTCATGCCTAGATGTGACGCATATTTTTTTGTAATTTTTGGTCAAATAAATAATTAATTATGAATTTTCTGCTACAACTTTTTCAGAATAAAAAAACTCTCGTGTTTGACCACCTTAACTAATTCAAAATTTTACCAAATTCAAAACTTTTTTTTTTCTTATAGTAGCCAAAGCATAGAATGTGACACATGTTTCAGATTTCAAAAAGGTTAAACGGTTTGAAAGTCATAGTTGTTTTTAAATCAGTATGTCAATTATGACTTTAAAGATAACTCAATTAAAAAATAAGTAATAATTACTTACTGAACTCGAAATTTGACAGCAATTACACTGATGTAAAGTTGATAATGTCTTTAAAAAACCCTTTTCGATTCATCAATTTTGGGTGAAAAAATAGTCGTCAGCTACATGGTCGAAGTATCGGTATCAAGAACTATCTACTGAAACACACCTAAAGGGCCACCCACGTTTGGTAATGCAGAAGCAAATACCAAGCCTAATTAGATATCCGAAAAAGCCCACCTATTTTGAAATTTCAATTGCCCCGCTTTTCCCAAATTCAAGTTTCATAATAAATGTAGTTTTTTAATAGTAATATTAATTGTCTTATAAATTAAGTTGTATTATTTTTATGTTAATATTAATTCAAGTTTCATATTAAATTATATTTTTGTTATGTTAATATTAATTTCATTTTAAATATTAATATTAAATAATAATAGCATAGCATAAATATTATAATATAAATATTTATATTAGTATGTATTATATTATTTGATATACAAAATGATTTCAAAAACATAATTGCACAGTTGATTTGAGGACAGACAGTTTCAGCCCAAATCCTCTTGAAAATATCCAACACAGGATTTTTCTACAGACTCCTTGTAATTTTGGCAGTTTGACTATACTGAATAAGTAGATGTCAATGAACTTCCCCTCGATTTAATACAATCAATTGATTTTTTAACTCTCGAAAAGAAATTTCACATAGTTGTAGAACCATTATACACTAATCATCTATTCTAGAAACTAACAGTGGCATAAAAATTGATGTAAGAACATTTAAGGTACATTGTCCACAAAAAGGTATATGAAACCTTTAAATATACATTAAAAAGTGGAGGTGAAGTGATGCAGGAGCATCCTGGGTGTAAGAGAAATCTTGCATCACCCAAAAATATTTATGTTTTTGTATTCAATAAGGGCTATCTTGTGCAAAGCTTCTATTTATGGAAACCTGTTTTTAGTAAGTTGGTCATACGATCTCAGAATGTTTTGATTTTACATGTGGAGGTTCATCTCAATCATATCAGCCTACTAGTAAAGTTTCATGGCTAGATCAGGTCTAGTTTTGAAGATATTGAAGATTTTCGGTATTGGTAGTAGGGTACAGAAACTTTGAACTTAGTTTTGAAGGCTTTAGAGGTCCCAGATGAGATCAAAAATTTGGGTGATAAGCACTTGCATAGTCAAGCCTGTAGAGCACTTCGTGGCCTTTCTGAAATGGGGTTATAAATGTCAATCAGGTCAACTAGTGATGACTTATGGTCTTCGGAAGTCGGGCCACCTGAAATGGTAGAAAATAATTTTCCTTCAAAATTTATGTTCGGGTTTCAAAAGTTATTTTGAGCTGACTTTGATGTAATAAATTGAAAAATAAAATAATTCTAAGTTTGGTCGGCCCTAAGGGCTAAATTTTCTGGAACCTTCTCGGGTGGTGGAAAATGCCTATATAAAGAAGGCCCGTAGTGTTGTCTAGGACAATTCTGGTAGTAGATCTGGGTATTGATTCGAGGCTTTGTCCTACAAAATATTGTAAGGGAATGCCCATGTGGCTTTGCATATTGTAATTATGAAAGTTTGTAATTCCACATTTGTGGAGATAATAAGAAGCCAATTTTTTGTTCTTACATATTGTTGTTATTTCTCTATTTCTGTTATGTGTTTGTGGTATTAAGGGGAGCACCCTTCATCAAGTGGTATCAGAGTAAGAGTTCCTAAGTGTGTAAACATATCGTCGATTGTGAGGCAGTTTGCACCAGGACCGTGGGTTAGGGTTTCTGTGTAAACAGATCGTCGACTATGAGGTAGTTTGCGCCAGGACCGTGGTTAGGGTTTCAATGAGAATCACAAAAGTGCCTCCACAAAAGGAACGTGGCAAAAAAGTTGGTGTTGTAACACCTGAGGTTAGAGCTCTCTAGAGACAAGTGCGAGCATTACAAGAGGAGATTCACAGAGGAATGAATCTTAATGTCAGAGATGAAAGCAAGGATGAAGCTAAAGAAGAAGATCAAGAAGAAAAGTCAAAGTTGTGAACTAGGAGGAAGAAAGACTTTTCCGAGCCATTTCCAAGATCGGGAAAAGACCTAAGATTAAGGTTCCTACATTTTTAGAAAATTTAAACTCAAAGGAGTTGATCGACTGGATCAATGAATGTGAAGAATATTTTGAGTATGAAGATTTTGAGGATCCTGATAGGGTCAAATTCGCGAAGGCCAGACTGAAAGGTCATGCGAAGATCTGGTGGCAAGAAATTCAATTGGAGTGAAATAGAAGAAGGAAAGATAAAATCACAAGATGGGATCGAATGGTAGATAAATTGAATAGGAAGTTCATTCCTATTGATTATGAGCTTGACCTATTGAAGAAGATGCAATGTTTGAAGCAAGTAGGAAGATCTGTTCAGGAGTATATAGATGAGTTCTATCGAATCCTCATCAGAACAGCTCATGCGAAAGAGGATAAGGAGAAAGTTTTCTGTTACCTTAATGGGTTGAGGTCGAGCATTTAGGAAGAGCTGAATCTGGTTTGAATGAATAGTATTGAAGAGGCATATCAGTTTGCCCTAAAAGTAGAGGAAAAACTAAACAAGAAGTTTGAGAGAAGACAAAATGGAAGAGGTCGTCGTGGATGATCTAGTGGACGGTCATATGGAGGCCGAAATGAAGATTCAAAAAAGAAAGATGAGGCTAGTAGCAGTCAAAATCAGAGAGGAAATAATTCCAATCATTTCCATGATCAGAACAATAGAGATCAGAGAGGAAGAGGAAGAGGACAAGGTTTAGGAAGAGGAGGCTTCCATGGAACATGTTTTCATTGTGGAGAAGAAGATCATAGGGCATTTGAATGTCCTCAATGCCAAGGAAGGATAGATAGGAGGAATGATGGCCAAGCCAGAGTTGCACATGTAGATGAAGATGCTAGATCATCAAATTCTAAAGATGTTGAAAGAGGAGAAACATTGATTAATAGAAGAGTCCTCTTAAGTGGTGAGAATGAACTTGAGCAAAGGAGGAGCCTATTTCACACTAGATGCAAGTGTGAGGGTAAATATTGTGATGTGATTATTGATAGTGGAAGCACTGACAATTTGGTGTTAGAAGAGATGGTGATAAAGTTGAAGCTTAAAAGATAGAAACACCCACATCCATATCAGATTGCTTGGGTGTAAGATGACCACAACGTCATGGTCAGTGAATAGTGCCTAGTAAAGTTCAAGATTGGTGGGTACCATGATGAGGTACTATGTGATATCATACCTATGGATGCATGTCACATGTTGTTGGGTAGGTCGTGGCAGTTTGACAGATGTGCTATACATGATGGTCATGTGAATACCTATTCCCTGACAAAGGATGGAGTGCAACATAAGCTAAATCCATTGAAGGAGACCGAAGAAAAGGTATGTAGTAATGCAAGAATAAATTTTGTTGATAGAAGGAAATTCCTAGATGGTATGAAGCATGAGCATGTGTGTTTTTCTTTAATTCCAAAAGTTGGTAAAGAGGAAGTAGAGGATGTATCTATAGAGGTTGCAGATTTATTGAATGAGTTTTAAGATATTGTATCTGATAATATACCTGATGGATTACCATCAATAAGGAAGATCAGTCATCAAATGGATTTTATTCCAGGAGCCAGTTTGCCAAACAAGGCAGCACACAGAATGACACCAGCAGAAAGTGAAGAGTTGAACAGACAAGTACATGAGTTATTGCAGAAGGGGTTGATTCAGGAGAGCTTGAGTCCATGTGTTGTACCAATAGTATTGGCACCAAAGAAGAATGGAGAATGGAGGATGTGTATAGATTCTAGAGTAATAAACAAGATCACAATCAAGTATAGGTTTCCATTGCCATGAATGGATGATATTATGGATTGTTTGAGTGGAGCTGTGTATTTCTCATAGATAGATCTGAAGAGTGGATATCACCAGATTCGAATCAGAGAAGTAGATGAATGGAAGACTACCTTCAAGACAAAGGAAGGACTATATGAGTGGTTAGTCATTCCTTTTGGGCTAACCAATGCACCAAGCAGTTTCATGCGGCTCATGAATGAGGTTCTGAAAGAATTTCTAGGTAAGTTTGTCATTGTGTATCTAGATGATATTTTGATCTTTAGTAAGACATTGGAAGAGCATATGATGCATATTCATATGGTGTTTGAAAAGCTGAGAGATGAAAAATTGTTGATTAATTTGAAGAAGTGTAGTTTTGTGAAGGAGTTAGTATATTTGGGATTTGTAGTTTCAACAGAAAGTTTGAAAATGGACCCAGAGAAAGTACAGGCTATCCTTGAATGGCCTACTCCAAGGAGTGCTACTGAGGTAAGATCTTTTCATGGTTTGGCTAGTTTTTATAGAAAGTTTATCAAAAATTTTAGCAGTATTTGTGGACCCTTGACTGAAACAATGAGGGGATAGAAAAGAGTTCAAATGGACTAATGGGGCAGATAAGAGTTTTAAACTATTGAAATAGAAAGTTACAGAACAACCTATTTTAGCACTTCCAAATTTTAATAAGGTGTTTCAAGTAGACTGTGATGCTAGTGGTACTGCAATAGGAGCTGTTATGAGCCAAGAAGGTAAACCTATTGCTTATTTCAATGAGAAGTTAAATGATGCCAAGAGAAAATATTATGTTTATGATTAGGAATTTTATGCTATAGTTCAGGCATTGAAGAAGTGGAGACACTATTTGCTTCCTAAGGAGTTTGTTTTGTATACTGATCATCAAGCTTTGAAATATTTGAATAGTCAAGGAAAGTTGAATCAAAGACATTTGAAATAGGTTGAGTTTTTCAGAGTTATACATTTGTTTTGAAACACGGAAGTGGAAAGTCTAACAGGGTTGCAGACGTGCTTAGCAGAAGGAAACTATTGTTGATAGAGATGTAGATTGAGGTGGTTGGGTTTAAGGAACTCAAGAATTTGTATCCAAAGGATCCTGATTTTGGTGAAGTTTGGAAAGCTTGTATAGAACCTATTACTCTAGACAGGGTGAAGTGGCTGGATTTCATCATTCAAGATGATATGTTATTCAGAGGGAGTCAGTTGTGCATTCCAAGAAGTTCTATGAGGGAGAATCTCATCAAGGAGAAGCATAGCAGAGGATTGGCTAGACATTTTGGTCGTGATAAAACCCTTGCTTTGGTTAGTGAGAATTATTATTGGCCACAGTTGCAGCACGATGCCAAGAAGTTTGTACAGAGTTGTAGAGTATGTCAGATGGTGAAAGGAGTGAAGCAGAATACTGGGTTGTATCAGCCATTACCTATACCAGAAAAGCCTTGGGAGGATATCAGTATGGACTTTGTTCTTGGTTTACCAAGGACACATCAGGGACATGATTCAATTTTTGTGGTGGTTGAAATATTTTCAAAGATGACACATTTTATTCCCTGCAAGAAGACTAATGATGCTGTTCATGTAGCAGAATTATTTTTCAGAGAAGTAGTGAGACTACATGGTTTGCCAAAAAGTATAGTTTTAGATAGGGACATTAAGTTCGTTGGATATTTCTGGCATACATTGTGGAAGAATTTGAAGACAGATTTGAAGTTCAATTCATCACATCATCCATAGACTGATGGATAGACAAAGGTGGTAAATAGGAGTTTGAGAAATTTGCTGAGATGTTTGGTTGGAGATAAGCCAATAGGATGGCATTTGATTTTACCACAGGCAAAATTTGTATACAATAATTCTATCAATAGGAGCATTGGTAAATCACCATTCCAAATTGTATATGGGAGTAGTCCCAGAAATGCATATGAGTTGAGAAAGATAGATAAAGGAGAAATAAGTAGTGCTGAAACTGAAGATTTTGTAGAACATTTGAAGAACATCCATGAAGAGGTGAGGATGCATATTACCAAGATGAATGTGCAGTATAAGGCTAAAGTAGATGATAAAAGGAGGCATAAGGCATTTTAGGTTGGAGATGAAGTCATGGTTCATTTGTGGAAGAAGCGATTTTCGGTTGGTACATATAATAAGTTGAAAATGAAGAAGTTCGGGCCATGTAAGATACTGAAGAAGCATGATTTAAGAAATGCATATGAGGTAGAATTGCCTACTGAGTTGAATATTTCACCAGTGTTTAACATTTTAGATTTGATAGAGTATCATGAAGGAGGTGTTGAAGATGAGGTTATAGTAGCACAGTAGAGTATTCCAGCAACCAGTTTAGATATCAAGGAAATTGAAGACATACTAGATAGTTGTGTTGCCAGAAGCACAAAGGAGGAGGTTAACCATCTTAGTTTTCCTTTGCACACCTTAGTGATGACAGGGTCACTTCTCAAATTACCCTAGGTATCTGATGCAGGAGCATCTTGGGTATAAGAGCAATCTCACATCACCCAAAAATATTTATGTTTTTGTATTCAATAAGGGCTATCTTATTCAGAGTAGTTATTTATGGAAACTTGTTTTTTTTAGTAAGTTGGTCATACGATCTCAGAATGCTCTAATTTTACATGTGGAGGTTCATCTCAGTCATATCAACCTGTCAGTAAAGTTTCATGGCTAGATCAGGTCTAGTTTTGAAGATATTAAAGATTTTTGGTATTGGCAGCAGGGTACAGAAACTTTGAACTCAGTTTTGAAGGCTTTAGAGGTCCCGGATGAGATCAAAAATTTGGGTGACAGGCGCTTGCACAATCAAGCTTGTAGAGTGCTTTGTGGCCTTTCCAAAATGGGGTTATAATAGTCAATCAGGTCAACTGGTGATGACTTATGGTCTCCGGAAGTCAGGCCACCTGAAATGGTAGAAAATAATTTTCCTTCAAAATTTCTGTTCAAGTTTCAAAAGTTATTTTGAGCTACCTTTGATGTAATAAATTAAAAAATAAAATAATTCTAAGTTTGGTCAGCCCTAAGGGCTAAATTTTCTGGAACCTTCTCAGGTGGTGGAAAATTCCTATATAAAGAAGGCCTGTAGTGTTGTCTAGCATAGTTCTGGTAGTAGATCTAGGTATTGATTTGAGGCTTTGTCCTATAGAATATTGTAAGGGAATGCCCATGTGGCTTTGCATATTGTAATTCTGAAAGTTTGTAATTCCACATTTGTAGAGATAATAAGAAGCTAATTTTCTGTTCTTGCATATTGTTGTTGTTTCTCTATTTCTGTTATGTGTTTGTGGTGTTAAGGGGAACACCCTTCATCATGAAGGCTCTAGAGAGAGAGAGAGAGAAAGAGAGAGAGGTCATGAGGACTTGTTAGGGGTCCTAAGGCATGATAAGGGATACTAAGACCCCTAGGAAGTCCCCATGACCCCTTTCGACACATTGGAACCATCAAGTGTTTCCTAACAGGTCCTACAACCCTTTCAAACACACTTGAGCATTCAAATGTGTTGAAAGGGGTCATGGGAACTTCCTGGGTGTTCTAGTACACCTTACAACACATCAGGACCCCTAGGAAGTCCCCATGACCTCTTTTAACATATTTGAAAGCTCAAGTGTGTCTGAAGGGGTCGTAGGACCCCTTCGAAAACACTTGAGGGTTCCAAAGTGTTGAAAGGGATCATGAGGACTTCCTAGGAGTCCTAAAGCATGATAAGGCATACTAGGACCTATGGGAAGTCCCCATGACCCATTTTAACAAATTAGAACCCTCAAGTGTGTCCTAAGGGGTCATAGGGCTCCTTAGGACACACTTGAGGGTTTGAGTGTATTGAAAGGGGTCATGAGGACTTCCTAGGCATCCTAACATGTGATAAAGTGTACTAGAACCCCTCAAAAGTACCCATGACCCCTTTCGACATATTGAAACCCTCAAGTGTGTCCTAAGGGGTCCTACAACCCCTTTGGACACACTTGAGCATTCAAATGTGTCAAAAGAGGTCATGGGGACTTCCTAAGTGTCCTAGTATGCCTTATCACATGTTAGGACCCCTAGGAAGTTCCCATGACACTTTTTGACACATTTGAAACCTCAAGTGTGTCAAAAGGGGTCATAGGACCCCTTAGGGCACACTTGAGGATTCTAATGTGTCAAAAGGGATCATGAGGACTTCCTAGGGGTCCTAACACATGATAAGATGTACTAGGACCCCTGAAAAGTCCCCATGACCCTTTTCAACACATTGGCACCCTCAAGTGTGTCCTAAGGGGTCATAGGACCCCTGAGGACAAACTTGAGAGTTCCAATGTGTTGAAAGGGTCATAGAGACTTCCTACGGGTCCTAACATGTGATAAGGTGTACTAGGACCCCTAGGAAGTCCCCATGACACCTTTCAACACATTGGAACCCTCAAGTGTGTCTTAAGGGGTCGTAGGACCCCTTAGGACACACTTGATGGTTCCAATGTGTCAAAAGGGGTCATGAGGACTTCCTAGGGGTCCTAACACATGATAAGGAATACTAGGACACCTGGGAAGTTCCCATTACCCCTTTCAACATATTGGAACCCTCAAGTGTGTCCTAAAGGGTCATAGGACCCATAGGACCCCTTAGGACTCACTTGAGGGTTCCAATGTGTCAAAAGGGTCATGAGGACTTCCCAGGGGTCCTAACGTGTGATAAGGCATACTAGGACCCCTGGGAAGTCCCCACAACCCCTTTCGACACATTGGACACCTTAAATGTGTCCTAAGGGGTCCTATGACCCCTCCGAACACACTTGAGCATTCAAATATGTTAAAAGGGGTCATGGGGACTTTTTAGGTGTCCTAGTATCTGTTATCATGTGTTAGGACCCCTAGGAAATCACCATGACCCTTTTTGACACATTTGAAAGCTCAAGTGTGTTTGAAGGGGTTGTAGGACCCCTTAGAACACACTTGAGGGTTCCAATGTGTCGAAAGGGGTCATGATGACTTCCTAGAGATCCTAACATGTGATAAGGCATACTAGGACCCCTAGGAAGTCCCCATGACCCCTTTCAAAACATTGGAACCCTCAAGTGTGTCCTAAGGAGTCGTAGGACCCCTGAGGACACACTTGATGGTTCCAATGTGTTGAAAGGGGTCATGAGGACTTCCTAGGGGTCCTAACGCATGATAAGGCATACAAGGACCCCTAGAAAGTCTCCATGACCCCTTTCAACACATTGGAACCCTCAAGTGTATCCTAAGGGGTCGTAGGACCCCAACGAAACACTTGAGGGTTCCAATGTGTTGAAAGGGGTCATGAGGACTTTTTTAGGGGTCCTAACATGTGATAATTATTACCCAAAATTTCCTATCATTCAATTTTGGCCACAATCCTATTTTCCAAAAATGTTCAAAGTCTGAAAACCCTCTGTGTTTTCTACCGGTTGGTCTGCAAAAGCCTTGGTTGTTTTGATCTTCATGCTAAGGGTCAAAACCCTCTATGTTTTCTACTTTTTAGTGTCGAAAAGTCCAGTGTGCTTTTTGCCTTTTGGTCCAAAAATCCTGTGTGTTTTCAACCTCTTCACATCTTTGCAACAATTCTTCCTAGCGACAACATTCTTTTATGTGCGCAACTCTGACAAGTGGGGCCCAGTTGGTTTTCGGAAAATGGTTATGTGGTTGTTGCATGATCGCATAGGCCTTTTTCACCCTATGTGATCATGTGACTAAGGGGTTTCTTCTTGTGCCCTAGCTTTTAATGTTACCGCAGGCTTATCTAGGCAGTCAGCAATACGAGGTGGCAGTCAGTGGCTAACATCTTACAGTTGGTTGCATGATCACATGGGCTCTTCCGAGCCCATGTGACCATGTAACAAACTGTCAATGGTTTTGGTGGTGCTGCGAGCGGTCATTGGGTAGCATCATGCAGTTGGTCACATGATCGCATAGGCCTTCCTAGCCGCATGCGATCATGCGACAAGCAGTTAGTGGGGCCCAAAGTTCCTGCATTGGCGCAAGTGTGACAAAGATCTACGGTGGTCGTATGATCTCATGGGATCTTCCGATCCCATGTGATCATGCGACAACTATTTGATGGACATCTCAGTGGGTGGTAGGTCCAGATTTTCTAAAGCAAGGTGGCAGTCAGCTTAGATCTAACGATGGTCATGTGTTCACATGGAATCTTTTGAGGCGATGTGATGTTACACCTGTCATTAGATAGGAATTTGAAATTGTGAGTGGGTCCATGTCAGGAAGGTGCTGAGGTGTTTGCCGATGTAGTGGCTAGGATGAATAAGGGAGTGACACATGGCAGTTCTGGGCTTGGGGTTAAAAAAGAAAGTGCACAGTTGTGTGGATAAAGGGTTTCACATGGTCACTAGATGTAACCAAGGTTAAGGAAAGGGTCAGGCGACTTGGCGACAAGGGGAGTTTGAAACCTAAGGTAAACCTAGGGTTAGGATTGTGTGAACATCTAAAGCTTGTCACATGATCTCATGCGGCCTTTTAGCCGCATGCGATGATGCAATGAGCCGTCAACGGTTAGTAGGGCTTCGGGTGGCAACGTGTTTGCTTTGCGGTGGGCCAAAAGAATAATGCGGGCCCCATAGATTCAAAATCTATAGTGGTCACATGTTCGCATGGGATCTTCCAATCCCATGCGATCATGCAACTACCGTTGGATTCTCTATTGTTTCCAGGCAGTGTTGTCACGTGTTCAGCCTATGTGAGTTTTCGGTTGGTCCACATGGTTGACAGGTGACTACTTCTTGTGGGCCAGGTGTCTTGCATGGCAGAGGCAAGTTTTCAAAGGGCTTGTCGCATGATCGCATGAAGGCTTTTCAGCTCATGCGATCATGCGACCATTGCTATTTCAAGGGTGGCATGATTGTTTTTCGTGGGGTTTCTTCTAAGGACAATGTTGCAGGCATAGGTAGATGAAATTTTATGACTTTGGAGGTGGTTGCAGTTGGATAGAATTTTGTAGAGATTTTAGGCCACCATTTTGGGTCCTTTCGAGGATCTGAGATCATATTTTGGGCATTCATGACTTGGTGGGCTTGCAGGGGGTTGTCAGGTCAAGGCTTTTTATTTGTAGGCATGATCAAGTACAGGGATGGACATGCAAACAAATATCTGATCAGCTATGATTTTCGTAGGGTTGAATTTATGATCAGAATTTGACTGCTAGGGTTGATTATTTTATTGTAAATCTTGTAACCCTGGTTACTTTTCTTTTGATTCCTGCCTGCGTGTAGGGGATGTATATATTCTTTTTTTGGAGCCTGTAGTGCTCAGAATCTAGCAATTGTAAAAAAAAAAAGGAAAGTTTCTTTCCCAAAGGTTATTGAAGGCATTCTTTCTGCCCCTTAACTTTTCTACAATTGTAAAGTTCCCATTGATAATTCAGATAATGCAAAGCATTCTATGACATTCTTGTTGTCCCTGTGTTTCCTTTTTTGGCTTATCTCTTATTGGATTGAAGTTTATGAATGCTTTCAGTGATACTTAGGTTTCCTGATTCCTCTTGTTTTCTACAATTTTGTGTGTTTCTTATGTTTGATCTAATTTAGATTTTTTGTGGGTATGCTATAACCCCTAGCAGTCTTGTCTCAATCCTACACCGAGCTGTAGAAGTGAATGTCTGTTTACAGGTCATAAGTGGTGTCTTCTGTTCAAGCCCTCTTATGAAATACTTATGCAAGCCTATTCAGTAAGTTGTGATCTGCTAGACCTATTTTTTTCACTAGTTTTATCCCTCTATACTGAGATCCAAACCCTAGTTTCAATGCATCACCTAGTAGGATAGATTTGCTTTCAGTCATTTCCCTTTCATGCATTCCTTTTATCCCTTTCCCTCAAAATTTTTACTTTCCTATCTGAGAGAAAATCAGGGTGATTATCCAAGAGGAACCAGCCTAGAATCTGGAGGTCTCATCTTGGTTAGCAAAGGTCCCACAGCCTTGAGATGATTCCCATGTTATACTGGATTATCAAGACTACGAGAGCTTGAGATCAGAGGTGCAAATTTAGTGTATAACATTGCTGGCACGCCCGGTGGGACTACAAAAGAAGTCAATTTCAAATATTCTGCTATCTCTAATATACTGATTGCATAATACAGGCCTTAAAGAGGTTAGTACTCAAGTATATCTGGTGACTCCATGGGTGTTAAGAGCAGTGACCCAATTTTTGATAGAGCTTATGAAGAAAATAGACCCTTCTGATGGCAAGACTATTTTCATTTGCACCCTTTAATCAGGGTAGCCCATTAAGTTTTGCCCAACACCATGATGTGCCCTTGGCAGCACTCAAAAGTATACCTAATTTCATAGGTGAAGGACAGACAACAGCCCTTGAACACATTAGGGATGTGGCCACTATCTACAACATACATAATATAACTCAAGAAGATGCCGCCACCAAGTTGCTGGCTGCCTCCTTTAAGGGTAAGGCCCTGGAATGGTTTAGAAATCTGGCAGTTGGCTACATTATTTCATGGGATAGACTTGGAGACCTCCTCAGCAAACACTTTAAGGATGAGTTAGATTCTTTGTCTCTAGTGGAGCAGCTCCAAGTTATAAAGAGAGATCCTCGTGAGCTGATGACAGATTTTAATGGTAGATTTCTCAAGACATGGAATAGGATTCCAATTAATATAAGGCCTTCAACAGATTGTGCTTTCCTTTATTTTTTGAGAGGCCTAACTAGTGATATATCTGTCATGATTCAATCTTTGGGAGGTACTTCATTACCTCAAGATTTTGATTTTGCTATGAAGGCAAAAAATTATTTAATTCAGGCTGGTATGATAACCCCAAGGCCACCCATGCCTATCTCTCCCAATCTTCAGCCCACTATACCTTTGTAGATGCCTCCATTTACTCCCATACTTGCATTAATAGAACCTCAGGTCAGCACTAGCTATGGGAGGTCCATAGATGACCTTCCTCAAGAGCTATTTAACGTGAAAAGTGATCAACAAGTAGCAAACCAAGAGATGGTGAGTCTATTGTAGGCTCTAACCAAAGAATTGATCACTATAGATGAGTAGGATTAGGAGGTTGCACTGCTTTATCAAAAGTAGAGTCAAGGTTCCAGTCAACAATACCAAGCTCCAGGACAATCCTACCAGCAAGGCAGACCACCATGTCAAGGAAGACATCAAGGTGAGAAGCATAATTTGGTAAAGAGACCTTTCTATCCCTATAATCTAGTCAAGAAGATAGTCCCAACACAAAACATCAAAGCAGCTGGCAGTCACTTGAACCCATTTTTTGGGAAGGAGGCTATAGATTTTCCGCTTGTGCTCTTGAACTATGAGCTTCCTGATGGAGAAAGGTCAGAAGTGTTACAAAAGGAGACACCTAAAATTTTTAACTTCCTAAGTGACAGTGAGCTAGTCCTGCAGCAAATAGAACCCTATGAACCAATCCCAAGGGAGCCCCCTACACCTCATAGCATTTCAGGCCACCAGAAAGAAGATGATTTTTTCTTTTTAGGTGTGCTTTTCCATGATGATCATGAGGAACAAGTAGGGTTATTATATCAGGGTACATTAGAGAAATCAGATCAGGATAAGAAAGAAAGTGAAGAAGGTGAGAGCCTAGCTGATCTATTTGAGGAGATGCCTTTCTATATTGAGCAGGATGAGGTAGTGCAAAGTTCATTAGTTGAGCCCTCTGATTGTGGCAATGAAGATGATAGAGTTGCTACTGACTTAGAGCAACAAGATGATTTTGATCTAATAATAGATGCTTTCTTCTCAACTCTTGTTGATGATCCTCATGTTCCTGAAAAGGATAATGGCTTGCCTGTGCTTAAGAAGGGGTTGGTGTCCCAAGGGTTAACTATGTCCCAATTGTAGAAGAAGAAAACATAAGCCAAATTATTGTGGAGGACAAAATTCTTAACCTTCCTGCTAAAGACATTCGTAAGATACATGTTGAGCAGCAAGAGGGGCCTGATTTTATGCTCTCTAGGGGATGTCCTATCAGATATCTAGCCCGAATGGGGTTGAGCAAGACATGCATACTCAAAGAATCAATGGAGGGTGATGTCAAGAGTCCACTCCTTGGTGACCAGGGGCTTATCCAGCTATATCAGACTCCTATGGAGGGTAGCATCTATGATCTAATTGAGGTTAGTAATCTAGTATACCAAATTCAGGAGGAGCTTTGCCAGATAATTCAGTATATTGTTGTTTCCCACTTTCTCCTTGTTAGCATCAAATGCACAAAGTGCAATACCCTAAGGAGGAAGGGTAGCTATTTCAACATGCCAGTGAATGGCTTTGTTTGACCAGGTTTTTGTAACTGGTTAGTTTAGGATAGGTTAGTTTTTCCTGCTTTCTTCCAGCTTTCTAGTTTAGTCTTTTCCTATTTTCCAAGAAGTGCTCATGCACAAGTTTGTCTTCCCATTTCAGTTTTTGTCCCTGCCAAGTTTTTGTGCTCAGTAGTGACCCCATACCTAATGGATTTCTTCAAAGGCAACTGGTCTAATGTATAGTAGGCTGACATCCCACAGAGGTCACCAAAAATGTTACCCAAAATTTCCTATCATTCAATTTTGGCCACAATCCTATTTTCCAAAAATGTTCAAAGTCTGAAAACCCTCTGTGTTTTCTACCGATTGGTCTGCAAAAGCCTTGGTTGTTTTGATCTTCATGCTAAGTGTCAAAACCCTCTGTTTTTTCTACCGATTGGTCTGCAAAAGCCTTGGTTGTTTTGATCTTCATGCTAAGTGTCAAAACCCTCTGTGTTTTCTTCCTTTTAGTGTCGAAAAGTCCAGTGTGTTTTCTACCTTTTGGCCTAAAAATCTTGTGTGTTTTTGACCTCTTCACATCTTCGCACCAGTTCTTCCTAGTGACAACATTCTCTTATGTGCGCAACTCTGACAAGTGGGGCCCAATTGGTTTTTGGCAAACAGTTATGCGATTGTCGCATGATCGCATAGGCCTTTTTCACCCTATGCGATCATGTGACTAAGGGGTTTCTTCTTATACCCTGGCTTTTAATGTTACCACAGGCTTATCCAGGCAGTCATCAATATGAGGTGGCGGTCAGTGGCTAACATCTTACAATTGGTCACATGATTGCATGGGCTCTTTCGAGCCCATGCGACCATGCGACAAACCATCAATGGTTTTGGTGGTGCCACCAGCGGTCATTGGGTAGCATCTTGCATTTGGTTGCATGATTGCATAGGCCTTCCTAGCCACATGTGATCATGTGACAAGCAGTCAGCCGGGCCGGAAGTTCCTGCATTGGCACAAGTGCGACGAAGATCTACGGTGGTCATATGATCTCATGGGATCTTCTGATCCCATGTGATCATGCGACAACCATTTGATGGACATCTTAGTGGGTGGTGGGTCTGAATCTTCTAAAGAAAGGTGGCAGTCAACTTAGATCTAACGACGGTCATGTGTTCGCATGGAATCTACTGAGGCCATGTGATCTTATGCCCGTCATTAGATAGGAATCCAAAATTGTGAGTGGGTCCATGTTAGGAAGGTGCCAAGGTGTTTGCTGATGTAGTGGTCGAGATGAATAAGGGAGTGACACATGGCAGTTATGGGCTCGGTGTTAAAAAAAGCAAGTGTGCAGTTATGTGGATTAAGGGTTTTGCATGGTCACTGGATGTAACTGAGGTTAAGGAAAGGGTCAGGTGACTTGGCGACAAGGGGAGTTTGAAACCTAAGGTAAACCTAGGGTTAGGATTGCGTGAACATCTAAAGCTTGTCGCATGATCTCATGTGGCCTTTTAGCCACATGTGATCATGCAACAAGCTGTCAACAGTTAACAGGGCTTTGGGTGGTGATGTGTTTGTTTTGCGGTGGGCTCGAAGTATAACACGGGCCCCATAGATTCAAAATCTATGGTGGTCACATGTTCGCATGGTATCTTCCAATCCCATGTGATCATGGGACTACCGTTGGATTCTTTATTGTTTCCAGGTGGTGTTGTCATGTGTCCAGCCTATGTGAGTTTCTAGTTGGTCCACATGGTTGACAGGTGACTACTTCTTGCGAGCTAGGTGTCTTGCGTGGAAAAGGCAAGTTTTCAAAGGGCTTGTTGCATGATCACATGAAGGCTTTTTAGCTCATGCGATCATGCGACCATTGCTATTTCAAGGGTGGCGTGATTTTTTTTATGTGGTTTCTTCTAAGGACAATGTTGCAGGCATAGGTAGATGAAATTTTATGACTTTGGAGGTAGTTGCAGTTGGATAGAATTTTGCAGAGATTTTAGGCCACCATTTTGGGTCCTTTCGAGGATCTGAGATCATATTTTGGGCATTCATGACTTGGTGGGCTTGCAGGGGGTTGTCAGGTCAAGGCTTTTTATTTGTAGGCATGATCAAGTACAGGGATGGACACGCAAACAAATATCTGATCGGCTATGATTTTCGTAGGGTTAAATTTATGATCAGAATTTGACTGCTAGGGTTGATTATTTTATTGTAAATCTTGTAACCCTGGTTAGTTTTCTTTTGATTCCTGCGTGCGTGCAGGGGATGTATATATTCTTTTTTTGGAGCCTGTAGTGCTCAGAATCTGGCAATTGTAAAAAAAAAGGAAAGTTTCTTTCCCAAAGGTTATTGATGGCATTCTTTTTGCCCCTTAACTTTTTTGCAATTGTAAAGTTCCCATTGATAATTCAGATAATGCAAAGCATTCTATGACATTCTTGTTGTCCCTGTGTTTCCTTGTGTGGCTTATCTCTTATTGGATTGAAGTTTATGAATGCTTTCAGTGATACTTAGGTTTCCTGATTCCTCTTGCTTTCTGCAATTTTCTGTGTTTCCTGTGTTTGATCTGATTTAGATGTTTTGTGGGTATGCTATAACCCCTAGCAGTCTTATCACAATCCTATACTGAGCTATAGAAGTGAATGTCTATTTGCAGGTCATAAGTGGTGTTTTCTGTTTAGGCCCTCTTATGAAATACTTATGCAAGCCTATTCAGTAAGCTGTGATCTTCTAGACCTATTTTTTTCACTGGTTTCATCCCTCTATACTGGGATCCAAACCCTAGTTTTCGTGCATCACCTAGTAGGATAGATTTTCTTTCAGTCATTTCCCTTTCATGCATTCCTTCTATCCCTTTCCCTCAAAAGTTTTACTTTCCTATCTGAGAGCAAATCAGGGTGATTATCCAAGAGGAACTAGCCTAGAATCTAGAGGTCTCATCTCAGTTAGCAAAGGTCCCACAACCTTGAGATGATTCCCATGTTATACTGGATTATCAAGACTACGAGAGCTTGAGATCAGAGGCACAAATTCAGTGTATAACAATAACACATACTAGGACCCCTAGGAAGTACCCATGAGCCCTTTCGACACATTGGAAAACTCAAGTGTGTCCTCAAGTGTTGTAGGACCCCTAAGGACACACTTGAACATTAAAATGTGTCAAAAGGGGTCATGGGGACTTCCCAAGTGCCTAGTATGTCTTATCATGCATTAGGATGCCTAAGAAGTCCCCATAACCCCTTTTGACACATTGGAATGCTCAAGTGTGCCCTAAGGGGTCGTAGGACCCCTTACAACACACTTGAGGGTTCCAATGTGTTGAAAGGGGTCATGAGGACTTTGTAGGGGACCTAACACATGTTAAGGCATACTAGGACCCCTGGGAAGTCCCGATGACCCCTTTCAACACATTAGAACCCTCAAGTGTTTCCTCAGGGATCCTATGACCCCTTCGAACATAGTTGAGTATTCAAATATGTTGAAAGGGGTCATGGGGACTTCCTAGGTGTCCTAGTATGCCTTATCACATGTTAGGACCCCTAGGAAGTCCTTTGACCCTTTTTGACACATTTGAAAGCTCAAGTGTGTCTGAAGGGGTCATAGGACCCCTTAGGACACACTTGAGGTTTCCAATGTGTCGAAAGGGGTCATGAGGACTTCCTAGGGGTCCTAACATGTGATAAGGCATACCAGGACCCCTAGGAAATCCCCATGACCCCTTTCAACACATTGGACCCCTCAAGTGTGTACTAAGGGGTTGTAGGACCCCTGAGGACACACTTGACTATTCTAATGTGTCAAAAGGAGTCGTGAGGACTTCCTAGGGTTCCTAACGCATGGTAAGGCATACTAGGACCTCTGGGAAGTCCCCATGACCCCTTTTGACACATTGGAACTCTCAAGTGTGTCCTAAGGGGTCATAGAACCCCTTAGGACACACTTGAGGGTTCCAATGTTTTGAAAGGGATCATGAGGACTTCCTAGGGGTCCTAAAATGTGATAAGGTGTACTAGGACCCCTAGGAAGTCCCCATGACCCCTTTTGACACATTGTAACCTTCAAGTGTGTCCTTAGGGGTCCTACGACCCCTCCAAACACACTTGTACATTCAAATGTTTAAAAATGGGTCATGGGGACTTCCTAGGTGTCCTAGTACACCTTATCATGCGTTAGAACCCCTAGGAAGTCCCCATGACCCATTTTGACACATTGGAATGCTCACATGTGTCCTAAGGGATTGTAGGACCCCTTAGGACACACTTGAAGGTTCCAATGTGTCAAAAGGGGTCATGAGGACTTCCTAGGGGTCCTTGTAATCACCCAAAAATGGTCATCTAGACTATTATTCCCTTGCTAGCATTATTTGTTAAAATTATCAATTGCTTATTCTTGATCAAATCCTATTTTAATCATTTATTCAATTATTTTCTATGGGCTAACCATTTTATCCTAAAGTCTTTATTTATTTAAAAGAAATTTCCTCCCCTTTTATTAAATAAAAAGCCCCCACTTTTCCTCTTATCCTAAGTTGCACAAGTAAAGCATTATTCTTATTTTATAAAAATAAGAAAAGGTCTTTTTGTCTCACATGGGGCACAAAAGTCAGCACTTATTTCTCATTGGAGGAAACTTGTGCACATGGATTGCTCCTCTTTCAAGCTCCACCCTTGATTAAATCTTTTTCCTCTTTATCTTCATGGTCCATTCCTTTTCAATTCCTATAAAAGAAGAGGTCTCTTCTCATTCTAGGATCCAACTTTTTATGCTAATTTTATGCTACAAGATTTCTTGGAGACTTTGGAGCTTTTGAAGACTTTGGAGCTTTTGGAGATCTTATTGCATTTAGCCTCCATGCATGCATTCTTAGCTTAGCTTCATATTTATGCTTTCTTAACTTAGTTTCCTTTCATGCTCTAGTTTAGTTCACATAGCTTAATTAGCAAGGATTTGTAATACTTATATAGCTTAGTTTGCATTTGCATTCTTATCATAGCTTACATTTCATCTCCATTTGGATTCTTGAGGATATTGGCATTCTTGCCCTTGTCTCATTGAATCTCCCATTGCATGGTTTACTAGCAAGGTTATTGGCTTAATAGCTCTAGTTGAGAGCATTCTTAAAATCCTTGCACTCCATGCCTAGGGAGCTCTAGGTCGCCTTCCCAAGGTTTCTCATTCATGGATTCTCTTGGAAGTAATGGCTTAGAGAAGTGCACATTCTAGTGTGTACATTTTTGGCACCTACCGTGGGGCAAAACAACTCTATTTTGTCCTTCTTTTCTTGCATTTCCACTGTAGGTTTTGGCTATTTTTTATTTTTTTATGATTTTCGTATGCTGTCCATACTTCTGTGCATCACTATTATGGAATCTTGCATGAGGTTTCTCACCATATCATGTGAAGATTTTCTATTTCTAGCACTTCTATGTGCGATGAGGTGTTTTATCACGCGAGCCTGTGTACGTTCTCACATGAGCCCTTGTACTTTCTTGCACGAGCCTTCATACGTTCTCGCATGGGCTTGTGCTTTCTCATGGGTGGTTCAGTACTTTCTTACGCAGCCCTGAGTACTATCTCACATGAAATTCCACAACAGATAGAGACCCAGAATTCCAGATTTGCCAGTTTTTCTTGTTGTTTTCAGTTTTCCTACTTTCTATTTTCTATTTTGTAAGCGATTTTTTTTTTTGAAAATTTTGGCATTTTCAAAATTTGTGCCACTCCACAAAATTGGCACCCATTTTTGAGAAATTTTCGCATACGGTATCAAAAATTGAAGTGTGATATATCATTGGAAATCTCTTTCCGAGCCTGATCCAACCATGCTGGTTTCATTTTCAAATTTTTTCATTTGATTAGCTATTTTACTTGCAAATTATCTAATTTTTGATGTGCTAACCATTGTGGAGCTAACAAGTTGTGCTTGTAGGTGCTCTCATTTCTTGAAATATTTGCTTAAAAGAACACATGTCAAAGCTCCAGATGCACAAGGGCTACTAATGGTTTTTTCAAGGTTGCCCAAAGCATAAAAACCAATCAAGTGCTTGTTTAATTGCTTTCATTTTAAGTGTGACATATACTAGTTACTTCATTTCTTAGGCACTTAATATCTTGTTGTAGGAGTCTTTTTGTGGTAGGAGAGTATGCTCTTCACCCTAGGGGTGAACCAAAAATCTTGACCCACTTCTAGATTTTGAAAGCAAGAGGGTAATTAAATTTTGCTTGGTGTGTTTGGGAGAGATTTTTGAGCTAGGAGAGTATGTTGTTCACCCTTGAGGTGAACTAGAAATCTTGAACCTCAAAGATTAATCCATTCTTTGTTTAGTTCTAGAATCCTTCAGTGGGCCTGCTCTTGAGCAATCAAGAGGAATGACCCAAGTGGGGACAAGTTAATACCGAGCTATTCCGACCCACTATAAACTCAAGGTTATCAAGGACACAAAACCTTGGTAGATGTAGTACTTGTCTTCGCTTAATGTGAGTACTTGTGGGATTGTGACCATGAGGAAAATGTTGAGCAAGAATGCTTAAGGTACTCTTGTGGCCACAAGGTCCATTACTTGCCTCAAGGTAAGGAGTCCCTTCGGGGAGAAAGACGAGTATTATGAATGGAATCCCTTACTAAGAACCATGGATAGAAGCTAACTCATTTTGCTGCTTAACACCTTGGTGCAAGGATTGATCCTAGTGGACTAACTCGGATCACCCCAAGACTACTCACCATCTGTGTCCCTTTGGTTGTGCCATTAGCACTTCCATGACCAAGCCAACATCTATTGTGGGTAACCACTTTGTGTGATATGATGGGACATCAAGTGTGGGCCAAGTTGTTAAGTATTGAGCCTTGTCCTTCTAGGTAGTAAGCGCTTGAACTATTCTCATTGTGATCTACCCATGCAAACATTCTCGAACATAAAACATCACGATAGTGCTCATAGATTTTTTTCATTTTGATATCACAATTGCTTGTCTTGGCAAGGTTTCTTTTTCTCTTGTGCAAGTGTTTTATGACATGTTTGATCACCTTGTGTTTGCAAACTTGTCTATTTCCTGATATTACTATGCTTGAAGCCAGGAAATTGTACTTGACAACTTACAACATTGACCAAATTGCTTTCAAAACTGAGTTTTTCATGTTCACTGGTCAAGAGTCGTATGATACTGAAACATCATTGCACACCCTCAATCAAGAGTCCTGAGTTATTCTTCTATTCTACTGCTGTTGCAATCCGGAGTTGCTAAACTTGAATTTTAACCTATCACAGAGTGTCTTTTCATGTTCTTACCTTACACTAATTTTCTATTTGCGTGCTTAGGTTTGTTCTAGACTAAAAAAAATGAGCTAAAACTATTGGGTTTGAGCCTAACAAATGCTACTCTTGATCACTTGTCATACCACAGTTACCTCTATAGCTACTTGCTAATTGAGCTTCTTGCTCACCTCTCAACTTGAGTCAATTAATTGTTGTAAGTTCTTGAGCTCTTTTGACAAGCCATCTCTATTTTTCTTCTTTGACAAGTGATCTTCATTAGCTTTTCTTATCTCAATATCTGAAAAACTTTGTCTCATTCTATTAGTCAACCAACAATTCTTTTCATGTCGGTTACAACTCGGTCTCAATTTGAGTAGGAGAGTCATCCTCCGTTCAATTATACATAGTTACCTTCTCCAACTAGATGCTCACGAGCACCAAATAGCAATGACATTTCTAGTCCTAACCAATCTGAGGATTCTAAGGTCACCCCATGGTACAAAGGAGGCTTCCTCTTTTCTGCATTCAAGATCTCCAAAAACATAGACAGTGTCTCACTCACTCTCACTGAACAAGAAAAGTTCCACCGTTTGCAAGAAAACTTTGAGCATAAGGACAACCAAGCTCATTTAGACAAAATGGATGCTGCCAGACACATGGCTATGAGAGGAGTGTCTCATGAGCAACCTGAGATTAGTGGTTATGAGCATAGACCACTTTTTGGTACTAATGGAAACTATGGCAACAACACGCCACCTAGGTCTCCTCCGAGATGGATTTTTGCTATACCTTCTTCACCTCCTAGACCCCCCTCCCCTCTCATCATGAGGAAGAGGCCACCAATGATATTTCTAGTGAGGAGCTTATGAGATTTGAATAAGACAAGGTCTCCCAATGAATGATGCATAAGCTTTTAGAGTGTAATGGAGACCAATATTTTCAATTCATGACTTCTAGAGGATACAAGCTTCCTCCCAATTATGATGTCTGAAAAATTGTCCAAGAAAGAGTGCCAATAGAATTGGAAATCCTTAGAGAGGAATTACAATGGACAAATCAACATCTTTCCCAAATGGCAATAGAAAGGGAGCCTCCAAAGGTCTCTTTTGTAGAGTCTATCTGTGCTCTTCCCTTTGATAGAAGTCTATACATGGTCCCGTTTCCTAGGGATATTGAGGTTCCCAAATATGACAAGTATGATGGAAACAGTGACCCCCATGACCATGTGCATCACTTTTACACTCTTAGCATGGACTTCCTTCATGAAGACACATTTCTTCTATGACTGTTCCCTAGAAGTCTAAGAGGACAAGCTTTGGAATGGTTTGCAAAATTGACACCACCTCTTAAGACTTTTGATGAGTTGGCTAGGCGCTTCACCCAACATTATTCATACAACATCCAACAACCTATCACTATGATAGATCTCAATGCTCTAAGGCAAAATCAAGGTGATCCATTTGCCACTTACTTACAATGTTGGAGGTCATTGTATTCTTGATATCCTCATCAGCTACCCGAAAGGGAAAAGATTGACATCTTCGTCAACACTCTTGTGCCTGAGGTGTATTATGATCTAAGGAAACAACTATTCTCCTCTTTCAATGACATGGTTGAAAGTGCATATCGGATTGAGGATGTGGCCATAAGAAAGGGGGATATCATTATTAATAAAGATACTAGAGGCAATGGCAAGGACAAGAGAAAACCTTGGAACAGAAACAAGTATGTTGTCAATGATGGGGTTGTAGATGTCCCAAAAGCTAAAGAGCCTACTTTCAACCTTTCTAATTATATCTACATAGAAAAACAACAAGAGGCTTCCAATGCTCACAATGCTCCTAAGCCTCAGTATGCAGACAAGCCAAAGAAGCAATACCACCAATGGATTTACACCAAGTTGGCTAAACCATACAATGTGATTCTTAAGACTTTGGTTGCCAACAAGTATCTTACACTTCCTAACAATTCTCATCCATATGATTTTCCAGTTAAGCCTGATTGGTGGAGAGAAGATCATTTCTACCACTATCACAGAAATAAGGGACACAAAATAGATAATTGTTTTAAGCTTAAAGATGTTATCCAAGATCTCATTGATGGAGGCATTGTTCTCACAGATGGCTTAGTTAAAAATTTAGATCACAAGGCTTTCAAGACCCCTTTACCTAAGTATGAAAAAGGGGAATCCTCTCAAGTAAATAAGAAGAATCATGATGCAAAGATCAACTATACATATACTCTCGATTCACTTGTGATCAACATGTAGAGCCCATCGAGAGTGTTCTTATGATGAGATCTCAAGATGATAATAACACCAATCATGGTATGCCAAAGTTGGTCTTGCAAACACTGGATGGTTCATCTTCTCGAAGTGAGACATTGAATGTTGTTACTAGGGGGCAAGCCAAAATTGTCCTTAAAACCACACATGATCCCAAGCAAGCCTCTTCTTCCAAACAAGTGGCTCCTTTAGTCTTGTCTAGCTATGACCTTGTGCACCAGTTGCAATAGACACCCACTCAAATATCCATTTTTGAGTTACTTGAGTTATCCCCTTTGCACAAGGAGATCCTTGAGAAAGCTCTACATACAGAAAATGTCCCCAATGACATTAATCCAGATCAATTCCAGGCTATGGTCAACCATATCTCATCTCCCCACTACCTATCCTTTTCTGTAGAGGATGACACATCTCTTAGCCACCCTCATAATCTTGCTTTACACATTGAGGTCCAAGTCTACCATACCCGAGTCCGCTGAGTCTTGATAGACAATGGTGCGGGGTTAAATATTGTCTCTTTCCATGTGGTGCAATAGTTGGGTTTGTCATAATTTACTGTAGATCCTAAGCAAAAGATTACTATAAAAGCATACAATGAAGTGGAAAGATCTTCCAAGGGTCTTGTTGTGCTACCTATTTGAGTAGGCCCTATCATGAAAGATATTGTGTTCCAAGTGTTGGACATCCCACTCACATATAACATTCTTCTAGGTTGTCCTTGGATCCATAAAATGCAAGTTGTCCCTTCCACCTACCATCAATGTGTCAAATTCCCATACAAAGGCACTGAAGTTGTGATTTCTGGGGATAATTCTATAGCTATCAATACTCTAACTACTGTTGAGACATTTGTTCCTCACAAAAAACCTTCTCATGATCCTAATGTGTCCCTGATTATTGTTGAGAAAAATTTAAAGATGATGAGCATTGGTATGGGTGAATAGACACTAGATTCCATTGTTGCTATGCCTACTTCTCCTAAATCATATGGGAGACCATCTAACAAGACAAAGCCTTCCACTTCCACTATGACAGTCTTTGATACCTTTATTCATTCATTCATACCCCTAGAGGAAAAAAAAGAAGAACAAGCTATTAGGGAGTGGATCTATAGAGACGAAGAGAGCAGTATGACAATTGCTACTCCTATCTCCCCTAAGCGCTATGGTAAAGGCTATAAATTTTTGCAGCAAATGGGCTATCAAGGTCACAGACCTATAAATGATAATGGACATGCCCTAATTGAGCCTTTGAGTCATACCAATGGCCGACCCTCTAAAGATACCATAGGTCTAGGATACAATGCCAACAATGACCTCCCTGACTATTCTAGAAATGCTCCCATGATCAGTGATTTAGACATAGATAATAATGAGTCACCACTACACACTATGGCTCAAACGTAGATAGTCTCCCTTCTACTTCACTCCTTTCGGGAGAAGAATGCATACCTAATGAGGACATAGCTAAAGCCTCTACCCCTAGAAGTAGACAACGTAGAAATATCTTGTGATTGGTAGACAAAGGAGATCTCACACATAATGACTTGGGTCCCTCTACTTCTCGGCATTCTAAGCCTTCTTGGTGCAAACCTCCTAGTAGAAGCTCAACAATGGATTCAAATGAGTATGAATGGGATACTCTCTTAGAGGGATCTTCCATGATGGATATGGAAGTTGACATGGTTCATACTTATAGTTCCCAACTTGATGTAGATGATGAGTCTCACATAGGGTCTGATGAGTTCAATCCATGTATTGCTTTAGTGGGCCATGCTGGTCCTTCTATGTCAAATCTAGATCTTCACACTTTTGGAGCTTACTCTATAGACTTAACCTCTCTCATCACCAAAGATGACACATACTACATAAATGCTCTTGAACTTGTCACTTCACTCCCTCTCATACACTCAGATCTCATAGATTGGTCCACCCAAGATCAACGACCTGCATTGCCTTCTTTCCAAAATGACTATGAGATCACCTGCTACCTCAATGCCATTGAACCTATTACTTCTTCCACCAGTGAACCAACAACAAACATGACTAAATCAGATATCAAGTACCTCAGTCATAAAATCAAAAGAAAAAAGCAATGGTCAGATGGTGAAAACCATGTTGTGGCAGTATCCAAACCTAAAAATAGTAAAAATAAAGATGTATGTAAGGGTGAAAACCTCTCTGAGGTGCCTGAGGATGAGGTACTTGGTAGTCTACCTAGCTATTTTTAAGAAAGTTCTTTAGTTCTAATAGAGCCTACACAGCCCATCAACTTACGGACAGATGACTCTCCTAAAATCATACATGTGGCTCAATCCCTTTCAGCAAAGGAGAAAGAACAATTTGCCAAATTCTTTCAAGAGAACAAGATCAACTTTGCATGGACATATTCTGACATGCCTAGTTTAGACACTGAGCTTATCATGCACCATCTTTCCATTTCTCTAGGGGTAAAACCTATCAAACAAAAGCTCAGAAAGATGCATCCCCATGTGGCATTACTAGTTAAGGCTAAACTTGAGAAACTTCTGAAAGCCAACTTCATCAAAGCTATCGACTACACTGAGTGGATTTCTAACATCATCCCTATTTCCAAACATGACAAGTCCATTTGCATATGCACTAATTTTAGGGACCTGAATAAAGCATGCCCTAAGGATGATTTTCCACTTCCAAACATTGACATGATAGTGGACATGACAATAGGCTATGAAATGTACTCCCTTATGGATGGCTTCTCTAGATACAATTAGATCAGAATTGCCCCTAAAGACCAAGAGAAGACATCATTCACCTATGCATGGGGTACCTTTTGTTGGAATGTCATGCCCTTCAGTCTTAAGAATGTTGGTTAAACCTATCAAAGGGCTATGACCACTATATTCCATGATATGATGCATAATAACATGGAAGACTATGTTGATGACACACTTGCTAAATCTCAACAAAGGAGCACACATCTATCTGATTTGAGTTTAATATTGGACTGCATGGAATGATTTCAACTCAGATTAAATCCTAAAAAATGTGCTTTTGGTGTCACTTCTAGGAAACTACTAGGGTACATCATATCAGAAAAAGGGATAGAAGTAGACCCAAAAAAGGTGCAAGCTATCATGGAGATGCTACCTCCTCGTAACATCAAACAATTAAGGGGTCTCCAAGGCTATCTCCAATCTATTCGGTGGTTCATTTCTCAGTTAGCTGATAGAGCTCAACCCTTCAATCTGAATTTAAATAAAGGAGCTACTTGTATATGGAATAAGGAGTGTCAAAAGAACCTGGACCAGATCAAGGATTACCTAGCACGACCTCCTATTCTTATGCCACCTATCTGAGGGAAACCTTTGATACTATACATTTCTGCTACGACAAATTCCTTAGGAGCTCTCCTTGCACAACACTATGATATGGGCAAAGAGCGAGCTATTTACTATATTAGTCGCACTCTAGTTGCTTATGAACTCAACTACACTAGCATTGAAAAGGCTTGTTTAGCAGTAGTGTTTGCATCTCAAAAACTTAGACATTACATGCTTGTGCTTACTACATAGCTAGTTGCCAAAATTGATCCTTTAAAGTATCTTTTGAGTAAAGTTGTGCTTACTGGATGGCTTGCTAAATGGATATTGATTCTCTCAAAATTTGACATTTAGTATGTCAAAAGAAAAGCTATTAAAGGGAAAGAAATTGTGGATCAATTGGCTGAGTTCCCCATAATTGATAATGATCCTCTTTAGATAGACTTCCTAGATGCTTCAGTCATGCATATCACAGGGTGTGCCTAGAAAATGTTCTTTGATGGTTCTTATACATAGAATGGGGCCGGTGTTGGAATCTTGTTCATTACCCCTCACGGATACACCATTCCTAAATCCTATAAACTTCTGTTTCCATGCACCAATAACATAGCTAAATATGAAGCCCTTCTCAATGGTGTTAAGCTTGTCCTTGAATGGAGGATAACTGAGTTACATATCTTTGGACATTTTCAGCTTGTCATAAACCAAGTAAATGATGATTACCAAACAAAGGATGACAAGTTGATTCCCTACAAGAGGATGATAGACTCACTCAGGAATTATTTCACATATGTTACATTTCAACAAATTCCTAGAACTGAGAACAAGGCTGTTGATGCCATGGCTACTTTGGCATCCATTCTGCAACTGGAAGAGCATGAATCATGCTTTGAGTTCCTGGTGGAAGAATTGTACTATCCTATCTACAATTCCCCTGATGACTGTGTCATTTACACTATGGTCGGTCATGACTCCTCCCGCTATGCCACCATCTTTTCCTATCTTTGAGATCAAGTTATCCCTAAAAATCTAATATGCAATGAGAAGCACCAGCTCATTCATAATGCCTCACACTTTACCCTCGTCTCTAGTGACTTGTATAAGAAGGCTCTAGATGAAACTCTCCTTAGGTGTCTAGAAATAGAGGAGTCAGAAAAAGAACTCATTGAAGTCCACGATGACATATGTGGGTCACACTCTAACGGACTTGCGCTAGCTCGGAAATTGCTCAGGGCTGGTTACTATTGGCCTACTATGCAAACTGATGCTGTTCAATATGCCAAGTCATGCAAGAAATGTCAACTACATGGGAATCTAATTCATGCTCCTGGACATGAGCTCATTCCCTCTATTACTTACTGGCCATTTCAGCAATGGGCCTTTGACTTGGTATGAAAAAATTATCCTAGTTCTTTGAGTGGGCATAAGTTCATCATTATAGCTACTGAATATTTTACCAAATGGGTTGAAGCTGTCCCACTGTCTGCAGCTACAGGAAAACATGTTGCCTTGTTTATTTTGAATCACATCATTTACTAGTATGGTATTTGTATGGTGAAAATGTGACCACACTTATATGAATCATTACATGCAAGGGAACTCAAGAATGAGGCCTCACAAATCGATCCATAGCTCCCTAGGCATGGAGTGCAAAGGTTTTAAGAATGCTCTCAGCTAGAGCTATTTAGCCAATAACCTTGCTAGTAAACCATGCAATGGGAGATTCAATGAAGACAAAGGCAAGAATGCCAATATCTCCAAGAATCAAATGAAATGCAATGCAATGCAAGCTAGCTAAGAATGAAGATGCAAGCTAAGCTATGGAAATAAAAGTACAATGCAAGCTAAGCTATGAAAATGAAAGATGCAAGAAATGAAATCTAACTATGAAGCAAGAAAGCCATGATGATGCAAGAATGAAGACAAGAAGATAGAGTGTTGATGAAGATCCAAGATGAATGCCAACAATGCTCCAAATCTTCAAACCCTAGATACAAGAATATCTCCAAAAGCTCCAAGATGACCTAGAAAACCTGTAGCATAACAATAACATAAAAATTGTGTGTGCAAATGAGGAAGAGAGCTCTCCTTTTATAGGGAATGAAAAAGGAATGGGCCATGGAGATTAAGAGGCAAAAGATTTAATCAACGGTGGAGAAAAAAAAGAAGCTTGATCCTTGTGCACAAATATCCTCCAATAAGAAAATTAGAAGCATTTACTTTATGTTGAGCATTTAATTTATGTCCATGTGAGACAAAAAGTACTTTTTCTTTTATTTTATTTTTATTTTTCTTTATAAATAATAATTAAATGCTTTATTTGTGCAACATAGGATAAGAAGAAAAGGTGGGCTTTTTATTTATTAAAAGGGGAGGAAATATTCCTTTTAAATAAATAAAAACTTAGGATAAAATGGTTAGCCCATAGAAAATAATCGAATAAATGATAGCACAAGGATTTGATCAAGAATCAGCAATTTATGATTTAGCAAAAGGGGCTAATAGTCTAGGTGACCATTTTTAGGTGTATACATTTTGCCCCTCTTTGACTAATGTGTGATCGATCTGGGAACACATGTAGTCAAAGAATAGATCAGCCAAGAAGGCAAGCAGACAACCAAGAAAGAAAGCAATAGCGATTTTGACAGATGTGAGATCAATTTGGGATCACATGCAGTCAAAGAATAAAATAGCCAAGAAGGAAAGCAAGTAGCCAAGAAGGCAAGAAGATAGTGATCTGAATCCAAAGAATGAAGTACAGAGAGATAGAAAATCCTGCATGGTCAGCCTGGTAGCGACAGTACTGAACACTTAGGAAAGAGATAGCTAATAAGATATGATGTGTCTGCCCCCTCGGGATCGAAAGTGAAATCAAGTAGAGGGAATGCAGAAGCAAGAGCAACATGATCAAATCACTAGAAAGCGTAATCAAAGATGAAAGATAATAGAATAACCATCAACCAATGAAGGGATGCCCCACACATGGAACACGGGGCACGAACCTATCGGTCCCTCAACCCGTAAATGCCATAGAGGGGGGAATTGGAACTTGGGATTTGAATGAAAGACTAGAAGGTTGAAAGAGATGGGGATGAAGAGGTTATGATGCCCCAGCGAAGATCAAAGGATCAGGCCTCAAAAGGTCAGCCAACTGTGTGGAAAAAGGAGAAAGGGTCAAGGTGAATGTGGATTTCGGTTTGGATCCCGAAATGAAGAGAAAATGATGTGAGATGAAAGACAAGAAAGTGAAAGACATGATCGGGAAGAAGCGAAAGGTGAGCGCAGTTGATTAACAAGTCCATGAAAAATGAAAGGAGAGCTCTCTCCATATGCAAGATGCAAAACTAAACTAACATGAACCTAAGAAATGCAAGCTACATGAAAAGTGGTTTACTTGCAAGGTTACAAAGCCAATAGACATCTAATATTCATCATTGAGCATTATTGGTAGCATCGCAAGATCATACAATACACACTAGCATAACTATGTGAATATGAATATGATCTTTATCAGATAGGAATGTGGAAATCTCACCTAGGCATCAAAGACATGTAGGTCAAGATGACTAGCACAGTGAGATTACCTAAGTTTAATATAGCAAGATTATACTCGCATCGAGACACAAGGAAAGTCAAGATGGCTACAAGTATGCACTTGCACAAAAATAGTCAAGGATAATACCTTGTCAATCCACAGTGTCAAGTAAGACCAGTATAAATGCTCATGATAGTTAGGATCAACAAAATATACCCACAAGCAGAAAAAGCAATAAAACATGTTCTCATACCCTCAGTCTTCTAGCTATGCATCATTGAAAACTTCTCAGGGAGAGACCACTCAGCAAAGAAATCATCATAGACAGCATGCAAAGAAATAAATTCAAACAAATCTCAGCAAGTCAAGTGCGTGTGTGTAGGTCATAGAGTCAAACTTTGAGTATTGCATCTGCAAATGAGAAATATTGCATCATACTAGATTGTAGGTAGGACATCTGATAAGTGTTGAGAAACACTCGACACAAGGGTAGTGTTGAAAAACACCATTGAGGTGGTGTTGAAAAACACCATTGGAACCAAGTTGCCCAAGAAACCCAGATGCACAAAGAGACCCAAGATAAGCTTAAAGCAACATATGCCCCCTAGACTAAGACAAGAATCAATTCCAGGCTAGGAGAGGCAAAGCGAGAAGTGGAGCGAAAGAGCGCCACGCAAGACTGATAGACATAGGTGCAAAGGGTCTCAAGCAGTGCCTGTTTCTAGGTTTTCACCACTTGATAGATTTTTTCAGGACTTTTTTATAATTTTTTTGTATTTTTGCTACCAAGGCGCCTGTTTCCAGGTTTTCACCAAGGCACTTTTTCTTTTTTTTTTTGAATTTTTTGAATTTTTTGATGTTTTTGGTGAGACATCAAAGCGCCTATTGCTAGGTTTTCACTAGGATGCTCATTTTTTCAGTACTTTATATGCTTTTTAGGTTTTTTTCAGCATCATATATGATTTTTTTTGTAATTTTTTCAAGATCATAAAGTATATACAAGGAATGCCCCAGACAGGAACGGGCATTAAAGATCTGCTTCCTTTGATGTAGAGAACTGATAGGCCCCAGGCCCAAATGCTACAGCTGTGATGATAGGAGGTCTCAACCAGTTCGACCAATAATAACCAGCCCTAAGCAATGTCTGAGTTAGTGGAGGATCATTAGAATGTGATCCACATATGCCATCATGGATTTCAGCTAGTACTTTTTCTGACTCCTCTATTTCTAGACACCTAAGGAGAGTTCCATCTAGACCCTTCCTATACAAGCCACCAGAGACAAAGGCAAAGTGTAAGGGATGGCGGAAAGAATGGCATGGAGGAGTATGAGGTGGAAGACATGGAAAGATGGTAGGATTGTAAGATTTGTGAGCAGGATAGCGTAATTCATCCACCAGGAACTTGAAGCGAGATTTATGCTTTTTCATTTGTAAGATGGATATTAAAGTAACCAAGGCATTAGCAACTCTTTTCTCAGCTTTAGGAATGGGCTGAAGTATAACAGTTATGAGATCATGCTTGAAGTAATGCACCATTTGTTTGTAGAGAATCAGCTTCTCATCTTTTATTTTGGAGTCATTATTTTTGAGCAAATTTTTATCTTTACTTTTCTTAGGTTCGGATACCGCCACAATGTGGTTTTTTCCATCCGACCATTGCTCTTTTCTTTTGACTTGATGACTATGATGCTTGATTTCTGATTCAATCTTTTTTGTTGCTAGTTCGCTGGTGGAAGAAGTAACAGGTGTTGATGCGAGATGAAATGGAGTGACTGGTTCAATAGCATTTATGTGAGGGATGTCATCTCTGGTAACAAGAGAGGTTGAGCCTATAGGGTAGGCTCCAAAAGTAGCTAGATCTAGATTCATCATAGGAGGACCAACGTAGTCCACTAAGGCAATACGGAGAACAAACTCATCAAATCCAACACAAGACTCATCAACTACGTCGGGTGGGTTATGAGAAATATGAACTACATCAACATCCACATCTGTCATGGAAGAATCTTCTGGAAGAGGCTTAATATGCTGAGAAGTAGAAACACTCATGTCGTTATGTGATAGATCACCTCTTTGTAGCAGTCGCTCAATGTTGTGACGTTGTCTATCATAGTGCAATGATTCTTTAGGAGCATAGGTTCTAGACATAGAAGACTCATCAATATCATCAGTAGGCATACATGCTTCCCCCCAAAGAAGTGAAGTAGAAGGAAGATCATCTCCCATGTGAGCCATAGTGTGTAGTGGTGACTCATCTGTATCTGTGTCTGAATTACTGAGCATGGGAGTATTTCTGGAATCTTCTCTATAGATCCATTCTTGAATAGCTTGTTCTTCTCTTTCTTCTTCTAAAGGAATGGATGAAGGAATGAAAGTATCAAAGATCACCATAGAAAAAGTGGAAGGCTTCATTGTATAAGAAGGTTTCCCATATGACCTAGGAGAAACAGGTATAGAAGCAAATGAATCTAGCGTATATTCACCCATACCAAGGCTCATCATCTTAAGTGATTTCTCAGCAGCAACTAGAGACATACTAGGATCAACAGAAGGTTCATTATGAGGAACAAATTTTTCAGCAGTAGCCAGAGCATTAATAGCAATAGTATGGTCTCCAGGAATCACAACTTCAGTGCCATTGTATGGAAATTTGATGCACTGATGAAAAGTGGAAGGAACAGCCTGCATGTCATGGATCCAAGGATGACCCAAAAGAATGTTATATGCGAGTGGGATGTCCAATACTTGGAAGCTAATATCTTTTGTGATAGGACCCACTCGGACAGGCAGTGTGACAAGACCTTTGGAAGATCTTTCCTCTTCATCATAAGCTTTTATAGTAATCTTTTTCTTGGAATCCATAGCAAATTCTGACAAACCCAACTGTTGTATGACATTGAAAGAAACAATATTTAACCCTGCACCATTGTCTATCAGGACTCAGCGGACTCGGGTGTTGTAGACTAGAACTTCAATGTGTAAAGCCAAATTATGAGGGTGAGCAATAGATATGTCATCTTCTATAGAAAAGGAGAGAGATAGTGGAGATGAAATGTGGTTGACCATAGCCTGAAATTGATCTGGATCAATGTCTTTGGGGATATGTGCTATATGCAAAGCTTTCTCAAGGATTTCTCTATGCGAAGGGGATAACTGAAGCAACTCAAAAATGGATATTTGGGCTGGCCTCTTTTGCAAATGTTGGACAAGATCATAGCTAGGGGTGGCTGAAGGAGCTGCTTGTTTGGAAGGCAAAGCTTGCTTGGGATCTTGTGCAGTTTTAAGAACAATCTTGGCTTGCCCCCTAGTAATAGCATTCAGTGTCTCACTTCGGAAAGATGAACTACCACATGTTTGCAAGACCAATTTTGGCTTACCATGATTGGCTTTATTATCATCTTGAGATCTTACCATAAGAACACTCTCAACGGGCTCTACCATGTTGATCACAGCTATATTAGAAGGATACGTGTAATTGATCTTAGCATCATGATTCTTCTTATGTACTTGAGACGTTTCCCCCTTATCATGCTTAGGTAGAGGATCTTTGAAAGCTGTGTGATCAAAATTTCTAGTTAAGCCATCAGTGGAGATTGTGCCATTCTCAATAAGATCCTGAATATCATCCTTAAGCCTAAAACAATTGTTTGTCGGATGTCCCTTGTTTCTGTGATAATGACAATAAGAATCCTCTCACCACTAATCAAGCTTATCTAGTGGATCCCAGTTACCAGGTTTATCAGGAAGTGTAAGATATCCATTATCAACCAAAGTCTTAAGGATCACATCATAAGGTTCTACCAATTTGGTATAGACTCGCTTTCGAAATGACTTCTTAGGCTTATCTGCATACTGAGGTTTAGGAGCACTGCAAGCATTGGCAGCTTCTTGTTGTTTTGCTACATAGATAGCATTGGAGAGATTGAAAGAAGGCTCTATAACTTTAGGAGCGTCAACAACCCCATCATTAACAACATACTTGTTCTTATTCCAAGGTTTGTTCTTGTCTTTGTCATTGCCTTTAACATCTTTATTAATAACAATATCCCCTTTTCTTATAGCTACATCCTCAATTCGATATGCACTTTCAACCATGTCATTGAAAGAAGGGAATAGTTGTTTCCTTAGATCATAATATAGCTCAGGCACCAGAGTGTTGACAAAAATGTCAATCTTTTCTCTCTCGGGTAGCTGACGAGGATATCAAGAATACAATGACCTCCAACATTGTAAGTAAGTTGCAAATGGCTCACCTTGATGTTGTCTTAGATTACCAAGATCTATCACGGTGACAGGTTGTTGGATGTTGTATGAATAGTGTTGTGTGAAGCGCATAGCTAACTCATCAAAAGTCTTCAAAGGAGGTGTCAACTTTGCAAACCATTTTAAAGCTTGTCCTCTTAAGCTTCAAGGGAATAATCATAGAAGATATGTGTCTTCATGAAGAAAGTTCATACTAAGAGCATAAAAGTGACGTACATGATCATGGGGATCACCATTTCCATCATACTTGTCATATTTGGGAACCTCAATATCTCTAGGAAATGGGACCATGTATAGATTTTTATCAAAAGGAAGAGCACAAATTGATTCTACAAAAGAGACCTTTGGAGGCTCTCTTTCTATTTCCATTTGGGTAAGGCATTGATTTGTCCAACGCAATTCTTCCTGAAGGACTTCCAATTTAGTTGGTACTCTTTGTTGGACAATTTGTCTAACATCATAGCCAGGAGGAAGCTTGTATCCTCTAGAAGTCATATATTGAAAATATTGATCGCCATTACGCTCTAAAAGCTTATGCATCATTCGTTGGGAGACCACATCTTGTTCAAATCTCATAAGATCCTCACTAGAAATCTCATCATCTTCCTCTACCTCATGTTGAGAGGGAGGAGGTCTAGGAGGTGAAGAAGGCACACCAAAAGTAGGTCTTAGAGGAGATCTTGGTGGCGTGTTGTTGCCATTGTTTCCATTGGTAAAAAGAGGTCTATGTTCATGATTACTAGTCTCAGGTTGCTCATGAAATGTCCCTCTATAAGCCATGTGCCTAGTAGCATCCATTCTTTGTTGATTGTGTTCTTTGTCTAAGTGTGCTTGGTTATCCTTGTGCTTAAAGTGTGCTTGCAACTGTTGAAATTTTTCTTGTTCAGTCAAAGTGAGTGAGACACTGTCTGTGTTTTTGGGGGTCTTGAATGCAGAAAAGAGGAAACCTCCTTTGTACCACGGAGTAGCCTTAGAATCCTTAGATTGGTCAGAACTAGAACTATCGTTGCTAGCGGGCGCTCGTGAGCATCTAGTTGGAGAAGGTAACTGTGTATAATTAAAAGGAGGGTGATTCTCCTGCTCAAATTGAGATCGAGTTGTAACCGGCATGAAAAGAGATGTTGATTGACTAATAGAATGAGACAAAGTTTCTCAGATATGAGATAAGCAAAGCTAATAAAGATCACTTGTCAAAGTAGAACAATAGAGATATGGCTCGTCAAAAGTGCTCAAGCACTTACAGCAATCAATTGACTAAAGCTGAGCAGCGAGCAAGAAGCTCAATAAGCAAGTAGCTAGAGAGGGAACCGTGATGTGACAAGTGATCAAGAGTAGCATTCGTTAAGCTCAAATCCAATAATTTTAGCTCATTTGTTTCAGTCTAGAACAAATCTAAGCATGTAGATAACAAACTAGCTTCAGATAAGAATAGAAAAGGACACTCTACGACAGGTTAAAATGCAAGTTTAGCAGCTCTGGATTGCAACAATGATAGGACAACAGAAATGACCCAGGCGATAGTTCTCAGGCAAACAGGGTGATACTTCACCTTAAGCCAGATGATAGTTTCCAGTAAGTGGGGTGACACTTTTGCAGAGTCATACGACTCTATGACCAACAAACATAAAAATATCAGTTTGAAGTGTTTTAAAAGATCAAGTAAGTATATCAATAGATTTTTATCATGGATCAAGCACATAAGACAGCAATCAAGGAGTTCAAGCAAGCAGTTGTCTTCAAACAATGAGCAAGGGGCAAAGCAACCTTGCACATGAACAAGAATAGTGACTTAGTATTTCTACTCCTTAAAGATTCTACTTGTGTATGTTCTTCAAATGTTTTAGTAGGCACATAGAACACAACAACACCTTAGCAAGCTATCTACAAGGATACACATGGCTTTCTAAGAGGAGTCCTCGATATACACAAGGTACGTGAGGCCCAAATCTGTAGATGAGAAGAATCCAAAATCACACAGCCGGGGGGAGACGGTAACCCAAATCTCCTCCTTCACTTCTCAAAGGTATAAAGTTCTTTGAGGCTTAGCCAAGAGTGATATCAAACTCAATTCCCAAGAGAGGTGTCTTTCGATTCACCTCCCGCTATTTATACTCTGCCAGAACATAGGAGTTAAGGTCATCCCTTGAGGTGGTGTGTCCCCAAGCAGGCCTTCTAGAAATAACAACTAAGTAATTCACTATCAAAAGTATTTAGAGCACTAGAGGTGGTACATTTAACCCTTCAAGTAAGCATGAGATGAGTCCAAAAAAGTGGAACATTTAACTCCTCACACAAACTCAAAGTGAGTCCACACCTTAGAAAATAAGTGAGTTCCAAAAAGCACAAAAGGGTTGCCAAGTGGAGCACTTAACGCTTCTTTCCTGTTGACCCCTCCCCTTTAATATGGTGCTAGGATTGCAACCACAGGGTAGAAATGAGGGGCCGGTGGATTAGCGAGTCCAATAACCTAAGATAGCAATCTAGATCAATCACAAGTACTCTAAAGTTGCTTATCAATACTACTCACAAATAAAAAAGGGGTGTACCGATGGAATATTTAACTTTCCAAGCAAACATAGAGTGAGTCCACAAGGTGGTGCATTTAACTCTCTATGTAAACAAGGAATGAATCCATACCCCCAATCACTCAATGAGATATTTGATATTGGAACCAAGAATTACTTAAGGTTTAAACACAAGCATTCACTTACACAAACTTGTATGAAAGCAAATCTATGTTTATTCCTTTCCCATTAAGAGCATCAATTGAAATGTGTTCTATGAAAGCATGTAAACACTCAAGCCAAACACATGAGAGGTTCAATTTTAATCCCAAAATCCAAATGTTGTAGAGATATAACAAACTACCTCAAGTCCAATGCAACGCACTTAGTAGATTTTAAGCATTTTCCATGAAAGCAAGAGCACCTTCAAATGAACAAGACAAGAGAACAAGCAAACAAGATATGCAATATATATCCAATTTATGCAAACCCTAAGGTTAGATCTGAAAATAAATTGTTAGGAGCAATGATAACCAGCAAATAATCCAAATGATAACTCATATCATGCAATGAACAATGAAAAATAAGTGCATACCCATCACAAAATTTTATTTTTTTTGCATTTGACCTAGTCAACAAGATCTGATTTTTACCACATGAATTCGGACCCTAAACTCAAAATGTAGAAAAGAGACCTCTGTCAAAAAATAGAGAGCTTTCCAAAAATATAAAAATTTTAGAAAAATCTCTTCATTTGTGCCCTAGAGAGCTATTTTACCAAAATAGACCAGATTTTATAAATCAACCAAATGAGATATGATATGATTTCTAAATTAAAAACAAAGTGAATGGACCCCCTATAGAATTTGAAGACCTTTCCAGAAATATAAAAATTTCTAAAAAATATGCTGATTTGCGCCAAAAATTAATTTTTTATGAAAAATAAAAAAAAAATCATAAAAAAATACAAATTACCTCCGAAAATTCTGAAAAATTTTTTGGAGCTTCTCTGATATGTCACAAACTTAAAAAACAATTTTCAGACTAGAACACCAAGCCGTTTGGGAGATATGGTCAAATCTTTCAAATCTAGGGTTTTTTTCATTTCCAAACAAATCTGCACAAGGGTTAGCTCCAAAAATAATCAAAACCAGCATGCAAGAGGTGGGTTGCCCCATGGTGGGTGCCAAAAATGTATGGTGAAAATGTGACCACACTTCTATGAATCATTACATGCAAGGGAACTCAAGAATGAGGCCTCACAAATCGATCCATAGCTCCCTAGGCATGGAGTGCAAGGGTTTTAAGAATACTCTCAGCTAGAGCTATTTAGCCAATAACCTTGCTAGTAAACCATGCAATGGGAGATTCAATGAAGACAAGGGAAAGAATGCCAATATCCCCAAGAATCAAATGAAATGCAATGCAATGCAAGCTAGCTAAGAATGAAGATGCAAGCTAAGCTATGGAAATAAAAGTACAATGCAAGCTAAGCTATGAAAATGAAAGATGCAAGAAATGAAATCTAACTATGAAGCAAGAAAGCCATGATGATGCAAGAATGAAGACAAGAAGATAGAGTGTTGATGAAGATCCAAGATGAATGCCAACAATGCTCCAAATCTTCAAACCCTAGATGCAAGAATATCTCCAAAAGCTCCAAGATGACCTAGAAAACCTGTAGCATAACAATAACATAAAAATTGTGTGTGCAAATGAGGAAGAGAGCTCTCCTTTTATAGTGAATGAAAAAGGAATGGGCCATGGAGATTAAGAGGCAAAATATTTAATCAACAGTGGAGAAAAAAAAGAAGCTTGATCCTTGTGCACAAATATCCTCCAATAAGAAAATTAGAAGCATTTACTTTATGTTGAGCATTTAATTTATGTCCATGTGAGACAAAAAGTACTTTTTCTTTTCTTTTATTTTTATTTTTCTTTATAAATAAGAATTAAATGCTTTATTTGTGCAACATAGGATAAGAAGAAAAGGTGGGCTTTTTATTTATTAAAAGGGGAGGAAATATTCCTTTTAAATAAATAAAAACTTAGGATAAAATGGTTAGCCCATAGAAAATAATCGAATAAATGATAGCACAAGGATTTGATCAAGAATAAGCAATTTATGATTTAGCAAAAGGGGCTAATAGTCTAGGTGACCATTTTTAGGTGTATACAGTATTCCTTCTTCCATAGTCACAAATAATGGTGGCCAGTTCAAAAATAAAGACCTGAAGCACTTGTGCAAAAAGTTCAAAATCAAACAACATTGGTCTTCTATTTACTACCCTCAAGGGAACGGCCAAGCTAAGGCCTCAAACAAAACATTGTTGAAAATTTTCCACAGAACAGTGTACAAATCAGGCAAGGATTGGCATTTGCAGATCAATCCTACATTATTGGCTTATAGAACTTCTATCTGCACTCCTACATGTGCCACACCTTTTTCCTTGGTCTATGGTTCTGAGGCTATCTTACCATTAGAGGTTGAAATATCTTCACTGAGAGTCTCTCTCCATGGTTTGATTACTGATGAAGACCAGAGGGTCATGAGAGTGCATGAGCTCACTACTTTGGAAGAACACCGCAAGGCCACTTTTGATCACATGCACACTTATCAGAAGAGAATGTCTACTGCTTACAATAAGAAAGTTCATCCTAGAGAGTTCCAAGTGGGTGAGCTAGTTCTCAAAGAAAATCCTAAAAATTAGCAGAATAGGGAGCAAAAAGGTAAGTTTGAGCCCAATTGGTTAGGACCTTATATCATTACAACAACATTTGGGTCTGGATCCTATCATCTATCTACACTTGAGGGAGAAGAGCTTACTAAGCCTATCAATGTTATACATCTGAAGAAGTTCTATGCCTAAGGTTCTTGTGCTCTTTGTACATATTTTTATTGATCTTGAAAAAATTCAAAAAAATTCATATATGATGCTGAAAAAATCCTAAAAAGCATAAAAAGTACTGAAAAAATGAGCATCCTAGTGAAAACCTAGCAATAGGTGCTTTGATGTCTCACCGAAAAAATAAAAAAATAAAAAATTCAAAAAAAATAGAAAATGTGCCTTGGTGAAAATTTGGAAACAAGTGCCTTGGTAGCAAAATACAAAAAAATTGAAAAAGTCCTGAAAAAATCTATCAAGTGGTGAAAACCTAGAAATAGACACTACTTGAGACCCTTGCACCTATGTCTATCAGTCTTGCATGGCACTCATTCACTCTGTTTCTCGCTTTACCTCTCCTAGCCTAGAATTGACTCTTATCTTAGTCTAGGGGGCATATGTTGTTCTAGCTTATCTTGGGTCTCTTTGTGCGTTAGAATTTCTTGGGCCACTTGGTTCCAATGGTGTTTTTCAACACCTCCCCAACTATGTTTTTCAACACTTTCCTAGTGTTGAATGTTTTTCAACACTTATCAGATATCTTACCCACAGTCTAGAATGATAAGATATTTCTCACTGGCAGATGCAATACTCAAAGTTTGACTCTATGACCTACACACACACACTTAAACACTTGACTTGCTGAAATTTGCTTGACTTTATTTCTTTGTGTTTTGTCTATGATGATTCCTTTGTTAAGTGTTCTCTCCCTAATAGTTTTCGATGATGTCAAGCTAGAAGATTGGGGGCATGAGGACATGTTTTATTGCTTTTTCTACTTGTGGTTATATTTTGTTGACCCTAACTGTCATTAGCATTTATGCTTGTTCCACTTGACATTGGGGTCTACAAGGTATTATCCTTGACTTTTTCACAAGTGCATACTTATAGCCATCTTGAATTTCCTTGTCTCTCGATGCAAGTATAATCTTTCCATATTACACTTAGGGAACCTCACTGCACTAATCATCTTGACCTACATGTCTTTGATGCCTAGGTGAGATTCCCACAATCCTATCTGATATAGATCATATTCAGATTCACATAATTATACTAGTGTGTATTGTATGATCTTGCGATGCTACCAATAATGCTCGATGATGAATATTAGAGTCTAATAGTTTTGTAACCTTGCAAGTAAATCACTTTTCATCATAGCTTGCATTCTTAAGTTCATGATAGTTAGTTTTGCATGTTGCATATGGAGAGAGCTCTCCTTTCATCTTTCATGGACTTATTAGTCACACTGCACTCACCTTTCGCTTCTTCCCGGTCATGTCTTTCGCTTGTCTTTCATATCACACCATTTTCTCTTCATTTCAAGATCAAAACTAAATTTTGAGTTCACCTTGATCGTCCAAATCACTTTTCTCCTTTTTTCCATCCAGTTGGCTGACCTTTTGAGACCTGATTCTTTCGATCTTCACTGGGGCATCCTTTCCTTCTTCATCTCCATCTCTCTCACCCTTATAGTCTTTCATTCATCTCTCTCTGAGGTCTTGACTAGGGCATATCTTCACTATTTGATGGTTATCTTATCATCTTTCATCTTCAATTATGATTTCTATTGATTTGATCATGTTGTTCTTGCTTCTGCCTCCCCTCTACCTGATTTCTCTTTCGATCTCGAGGGGGCAAAAATATCATATCCTATCGGCTATTCTCTAGAGAATATGCTTGACCATTCCATTTTCTCTAATCGATCTATCTTTGTTCTTGACATGTTAGTTCTCATCTTGAGTTTTGATACTATCCATCTCTTTCCTAAGTGCTCAGTACTGTTGCTACCAGGCTGACCATGCAGGATTTGCTATCTCTCTGTACTTCATTCTTTGGAGTTAGATATCTATCTATTACCTTCTTGGCTGATCTATTCTTTGACATAATGTGTTCCTAGATTGATCACACATTAGTCAAAGAGGGGAAAATGTAATCACCCAAAAATGGTCATCTAGACTATTAGCCCCTTGCTAGCATTATTTGCTAAAATTATCAATTGCTTATTCTTGATCAAATCTTATTTTTATCATTTATTCAATTATTTTCTATGTACTAACCATTTTATCCTAAAGTATTTATTTATTTAAAAGGAATTTCCTCCCATTTTATTAAATAAAAATTCCCCACTTTTCCTCTTATCCTAAGTTGCACAAGTAAAGCATTATTCTTATTTTATAAAAATAAGAAAAGGTCTTTTTGTCTCACACGGGGCACAAAATTCAACACTTATTTCTCATTGGAGGAAACTTGTGCACATGGATTGCTCCTCTTTCAAGCTCCACCCTTGATTAAATCTTTTTCCTCTTAATCTCCATGGTCCATTCCTTTTCAATTCCTATAAAAGAAGAGCTCTCTTCTCATTCTAGGATTTGACTTTTTATGCTGATCTTATGCTACAAGATTTCTTGGAGACTTTGGAGCTTTTGAAGACTTTGGGGCTTTTGGAGATCTTATTTCATTTAGCCTCCATTTATGCATTCTTAGATTAGCTTCATATTTATGCTTTCTTAGCTTAGTTTCCTTTCATGCTCTAGTTTAGTTCACATAGCTTAATTAGCAAAGATTTGTAATACTTTTATCTTTCATTTCCATAGCTTAGTTTGCATTTCCATTCTTAGCATAGCTTACATTGCATCTCCATTTGGATTCTTTAGGATATTGGTATTCTTTCCCTTGTCTCATTGAATCTCCCATTGCATGGTTTACTAGAAAGGTTATTGGCTTAATAGCTCTAGCTGAGACAATTCTAAAAATCTTTGCACTCCATGCCTAGGGAGCTCTAGGTCACCTTCCCAAAGTTTCTCATTCATGGATTCTCTTGGAATTAATGGCTTAGAGAAGTGCACATTCTAGTGTGTATAGTCCTAACATGTGATAACGCGTACTAGGATCTTTGAAAAGTCCCCATGACCACTTTCGACACATTAGAACTCTCAAGTGTGTCCTCAGGGGTCCTACGACCCTTTTGAACACACTTGAGAATTCAAATGTGTCGAAAGGGGTCATGGGGACTTCCTAGGTGTCCTAGTATGCCTTATCACACATTAGGACCCCTAGGAAGTCCCCATGACCCCTTTTGACACATTTGAAAGCTCAAGTGTGTCTGAAGGGGTCGTAGGATCCCTTAGAACACACTTGAGGGTTCCAATGTGTCGAAAGGGGTCATGAGGACTTCTTAGGGACCTAACATGTGATAAGGCCTACTAGGACCCTTGGGAAGTCCCCATGACCCCTTTCGACACATTAGAACCCTCATGTGTGTCCTAAGGGGTCCTACGACCCCTTCGAACACACTTGAGTATTCAAATATGTCAAAAAGGGTCATAAGAACTTCCTAGGTGTCCTAATAAAACTTATCATGTGTTAGGACCCCTAAGAAGTCCCCATGACACCTTTTGACAAATTGGAATCCTCAAGTGTGTCCTAAGGGGTCGTAGGACCCCTTAGGAAACACTTGAGGGTTTTTATGTGATGAAAGGGGTCATGAGGACTTCCTAGGGGTCCTAACACATGATAAGGCATACTAGGAACCCTGGGAAGTCCCCATGACCTATTTTGACACATTGGAACCCTCAAATGTGTCCTAAGAGTTCCTATGACCCCTTCAGACACACTTGAGGGTTCCAATGTGTCAAAAGGGGTCATCGGGACTTCCTAGATGTCCTAGTATGCCTTATCAGATGTTAGGACCCCTAGGAAGTCCCCATGACCCCTTTTGACATATTTGAAAGCTCAAGTGTATCTGAAGGGGTCATAAGACCCCTTAGGACACACTTTAGGGTTCCAATGTGTCGAAAGGGGTCATGAGGACTTCTTAGGGGTCCTCACGCATGATAAAGCATACTAGGACCCCTTGGAAGTCCCCATGACCCCTTTCGACATATTAGAACCCTTAAGTGTGTCCTAAGGGGTCATAGGATCCCTTCAGACACACTTGAGCATTCAAATATGTTGAAAGGGGTCATCAAGACTTCTTAGGGGTCCTAACATGTGATAAGGCATACTAAGACCCCTAGGAAATCCCCATGACCTTGTTTGACACATTGGAACCCTCAAGTGTGACCTAAGGGGTCATAGGACCCCTTAGGACACACTTGAGGGTTCCAATGTGTCAAAATGTGTCATGAGGACTTCTTATGGGTCCTAACATGTGATAAGGAATACTAGGACACATGGGATGTCCCCATGACCCCACTCGACACATTGGAACCCTCAAGTGTGTCCCCTTAGGACACACTTGAGGGTTCCAATGTGTCTAAAGGGATCATGAGGACTTCCTAGGGGTCCTAACATGTGATAAGATGTACTAAGACTCTCGAGAAGTCCCCATGACCCCTTTCGACACATTGGAACCCTCAAGTGTGTCCTAAGGGGTCCTACAATCCCTCTAGACATATTTGAGCATTCAAATGTGTTGAAAGGGGTCATGGGGACTTCCAAGGTGTCCTAGTATGTCTTATCACATATTAGGACCCCTAGGAAGTCCCCATGACCCTTTTTGACATATTTGGAATCTCAAGTGTGTCTAAAGGGGTCGTAGGACCCCTTAGGACACACTTCTGGGTTCCAATGTGTCGAGAGGGGTCATGAGGACTTCCTAGGGGTCCTAATGAATTATAAGGTGTACTAGGACCCCTGGGAAGTGCTCATGACCCCATTCAACACATTAAAACCCTCAAGTGTGTCCTAAGGGGTCATAGGACCCTTGAGGACACATTTGATGGTTCCAATGTGTTGAAAGGGGTCATGAGAACTTCCTAGGGGTCCTAACACATGATAAGGTATACTAGGACCACTGAAAAATCCCCATGACTCCTTTCGACACATTGGAACCCTCAAGTGTGTCTTAAGGGGTCCTACAAACCCTTAGGACACACTTGAGGGTTCCAATGTGCCAAAAGGGGTCATGACAACTTCCTAGGGGTCCTAACACATGATAAGACATACTAGGACTCCTAGGAAGTCCCCATGACCCCTTTCAACACATTGGAGTCCTTAGGTGTGTCCCTAGGGATCCTATGACACACTTGAGTATTCAAATGTGTCAAAAAGGGTCATGGGGACTTCCTAGGTGTCCTAGTATGCCTTATCATGTGTTAGGACCCCTAGGAAGTCCCCATGACCCCTTTTGACACATTAGAATTCTCAAGTGTGTCCTAAGGGGTCATGGGAACCCTTAAGACACACTTGAGGGTTCTAATGTGTCAAAAGGGATCATGAGGACTTCCTAGGGGTCCTAACACATGATAAGGTGTACTCAGACCCTTGGGAAGTTCCCATAGCCCCTTTTTACACATTATAACCCTCAAGTGTGTCTAGAGGGGTCCTACGACCCCTCTAGACACACTTAAGCATTCAAATGTGTCGAAAGGGATATTGGGGACTTCCTATGTGTCCTAGTACACCTTATCACATGTTAAGGCCCCTAGGAAATCCCCATGACCCCGTTTGACACTTTTGAAAGCTCAAATGTGTTGGAAGGGGTTGTAGGACCCCTTAGGACACACTTGAGGGTTCCAATGTGTTGAAAGGGGTAATGAGGACTTCCTAGGGGTCCTAACACATGATAAGGCATACTAGGACCCCTGAAAAGTTCCCATGACCTCTTTCAACACATTGGAACCCTCAAGTGTGTCCTAAGAGGTCCTATGACCCCTCTGGACACACTTGAGGATGAAAATCTCTCAAAAAGGGTCATGGGGACTTCTTAGGTGTCCTAGTATGCCTTATCACATGTTAGGACCCCTAGAAAATCCCCATGACCCCTTTTGACACATTGGAATGCTCAAGTGTGTCCTAAGAGTTCGTAGGACCCCTTAGGACACACTTCAGAGTTTTAATATTTTGAAAGGGGTCATGAGGACTTTCTAGGGGTCCTAACATGTGATAAGGCATAGTAGGACCCCTGGGAAGTCCCCATGACCCCTTTCAACACATTGGAACCCTCAAGTGTGTCCTAAGGTGTCATAGGACCTTTTAGGACACACTTGAGGGTTCTAATGTGTCAAAAGGGGTCATGAGGACTTCTTAGGGGTCCTAATGCATGATAAGGCATACTAGGACCCCTAGGAAGTCCCCATGACCCCTTTCAACACATTGAAACCCTCAAGTATGTCTTAAGGGGTCCTACGACCCCTCCAGACACACTTGAGCATTCAAATTTGTTGAAAAGGGTCATGAGGACTTCCTAGGGGTCCTGGTATGCCTTATCATGCGTTAGGACCCCTAGGTAGTCCTCATGAACCCTTTCGACACATTGGACTCCTCAAGTGTGTCCTAAGGGGTCGTGGGACCCCTTAGGACACACTTGAGGGTTCCAATATGTCGAAAGTGGTCATGGGGACTTCTCAAGGGTCTTAGTTGTATGGTGAAAATGTGACCACACTTCTATGAATCTTTACATGTAAGAAAACTCAAGAATGAGCCATCACAAATCGATCCATAGCTCTCTATGCATGGAGTTGCAAGATTTATAAAATTGCTCTCAACTAGAGCTATAAACTCATGACCTTGCTAGTCAACCACACAATGAGAGATTCCAAATCAAAGACAAGGGCAACATTGCTAATATCTCCAATGAAATCAATATGGATGCAATGTAATGCAAACTAATCTATGAGAATGAAAGATGCAAGCTATGCTATGAAAGGAAAATACAAGTGTTACAAATCCTCCTATTAAGCTATGTGAGATTAATCTATTGCATAAATAAAATCTATACTAAAAATGCCATGATTATGCAACTATGATGTAAGAAAATAAGCTAAATGAAATGCAACAACAATGTCTTCAAAGATTGAATGCAAGAATGTCTTCAAAGAGCTCCAAATGACCTAGAAAACCTGTAGCATAACATTAGCATAAAAACCTAAGATATGAAAATGAAGGATAGAGCTCTCCTTTTATTAGAAATGAGATGAAAATGGACCATTGAGATTAAGAGGAAAAAGACTTAATCAACAGTGGAGAAAAATGAAAGCTTGATCCTTGTGCACAAATATCCTCCAATGAGAAAATAAGAGTTGACTTTAGTGTCCATATGAGACAAAAAGTGTTTTCTCCCTTTTTATAAAATAAAAATAATACTTTATTTGTGCAATATAGGATAAGAAAAAAAGTGGGGATTTTTTATTTAAATAAAAAGGGAGAAAATTCCTTTTAATTAAATAAAGACTTAGGATAAAATGATTTTATTATTTAATTAAAAGAGATTTTTAATTAATTAAAAGGGAGCATGTTTTCTTAATTAAATAAGATTTTTATTTTTTTCTCTTTTAAATTAAATAAGGCTCAAACCTTAGGAATTATTGAATTGATTATGATTTGATCAAGAAAATTGATATAATTGATATTGTTGATATTTGAAAATATTGATTCAGGGATTTGATAAATTGCTGAATAGGGGCCCAAAGTCTAGGTGACCATTTTAGGGTGCATACACTAGTATGCCTTATCATGCATTAGGACTCCTAGAAAATCCTCATGACCCCTTTCAACATATTGGAACCCTCAAGTGTGTCCTAAGGGGTCCTACGACCCCTTCAGACACACTTGAGCTTTCAAATGTGTCAAAAGGGGTCATGGGGACTTCCTAGGTGTCCTCATGACCCCTCTCTCTCATTTCCCTCTCTCCTCTCTCTCTCTCTCTCTCTCATCTCTCATCTCTCATCTCTCTCTCTCCCCTCTCTCTCTCTCACCTTTCTCTCTCTCCTCTCTCTCTCTCTCTCTCTTTCTCTCCTCTCTCCTCTCTCTCTCTATAGGTGAGAGAGAGAGATAGGAGAGAGGAGAGAGAAAGGTGAGAGAGAGAGAGAGATAGATTTTGCCAAAATTTTGGTGGGAGATATCGAATATCCGATAATATTGGATATCCAATAATTTCAAATATCCAATTTTGTTTACTGGTGTAAAAAAAAATAAGATTCTCTGGGTCCCTCCAGAGAGTCATGTGTTTTTCTTGAATTACAGGATTTGGGTTGCAACAAGAAGACAAAAAACCACTTTTTGGGTGATTTTCTCAATTACCAAAGGTATTTCATCTTTTTTTGGGATGATTTTCTCTATTACCAAAGGTATTTGCATCTTCTTTTTGGTCTAAGTATGGGGAGTAGTAGTCGTTGAAAGCATAAACGGAAGAGGAGACTCACAAATGAAGATGTTGAAGTGTATAGAGAAATGGATAGGGTTTCCCATTAGAACAAGAGACAAGGTAAGTTAAATATGAATGAAGATGTTGGCATAGACCCACCTTTGAATGTGGTTTCAAGTGAAGAACATGAATTTGAAGATGAAAATGTAGGTTTTGAAAATGAGAATTTAGGTTTTGAAGATGAAAATGTAGGTTTTGAAAATGAACATGTAGATGTGGCCAATGGAAGTGTGGACATTGTCAATGACAATCCACTGATTGAATATGAAGGAATTGACAATGATAATGGCGCAGAAGAACCAAATCAACGTTACACATCTCCAAATTATATGAGAAATGAAGTCCCTTCGGAGGAAGAAAGACAAACTTCAAAATTGAGACCTTCAAGAAGAACTAAATGGTTACTTGAAATTGATGAGAACATAATGAGAAATTTCGATCGCAAGAGATCAGAAAGAACCATTCGGTTGTGGGTTTCAAAACTTTTTGATCAATTTTTTAGGCACAAGACGTTAGTTGAGAAATGTCGAATGTTTGTGCAATTGTTAAAGATGCAGAAGATGAGACATATGCTAGTCAAATTGAAGATTAGTGTGAACAAGAAAAAGGAGCGGAATGCTATTATTGTGAGAAATATTTTTAGTGCTCTCAATTCCATTGGGAAGACTACCAAGGAAAAAGATAAGAGAGCCGCTAGGAGGGTTATTGCAACCTCCTTGGTAAGTCATCATTTGAGAAAGGCTCGTTTGATGAGACAAACTTGTGTTGAATTGAATCTAAATCATGAAACTTTGGATAGAGCACTTGCAAGAAGAGAAAGACTTGATGATCCTCTTCAAAATGATACATGGGCTTATGGTGGGAGACTTTCACGTTGTGATAAGAAGCTTACCGATGCTGTGAAGGATCAAATTCAACTATTTTGACAATCTAACTTGAGAGTGTCACCAAATGTGAAGGATGTCTTGAAGTTGAGAATTGGCATTCGAGACCGCACCCCGCATCCCAAACATTATTTGGAGGTGATTCAAACAATGTTATTCAAAAAAATTTGTGACACACATCCAACATTGCAAATATCACAAATAGCTTTTGAAAGCCTGAAGCCTTTTTTTTGTGTGCCTCTTAAGATTCATAATACTTGTTGTTGCAAATATCATGTAGAATTTTCAATGCACCATGAATTGTTACGATCCATTCATTCTACTTTTCATAGTAGTGAAATGTTGGAGTGTGGTGCAAGTGCTCTTCCAAAATCATCAAGAGACTTTCTAGATCATTTTTTATGTCCTAGAGAAGATGGATGTTTCTTTTATAGAAAAGATTGCTTAAATGACAAGTGCTCAAAGTGTGGTGGGCTCGCGAAGTTTGTTGAATGTTTTCATGAGGGTTGCGAACATGATTTTGGAAAAACAATTGTCCACAAAAAGGTATATGAAACCATTAAATATACATTAAAAAGTGGAGGTGAAGGCTCTAGATGTGAGTTGGTTACTAAAGAATGCAATGTAGCTGATTTTATTTCAGATTTCAGGAAGAATCTTTTTTACAAGTATGCAAGGATGTGTAACGACACTTTCCCAATTGGCACTATTATATCAGTTGTTGAATTTGCAAAGAACTATACATTACAGCCCCAAAATGAGTTGCAAGCTCAAAATTACAATTCTATTCAAGTTTCTATTTTTGTGTACATAACATATAAACATTCCCCTGATAGTATAGAAGATGACCAGAAGATAATCAGAGAGTACCATTTTTATATGAGTGATGATAGATCGCACTCATCTGAGTTTGTCCAACATTTCTTTGAGAATTATTTTGAGTGGGTGTGAGAAAATAATATTGCTATGGTAGACATCTCACTTGGTCAGATAATTACACAGGTCAATTAAAAAATGCTCATATGTTTTATTGGTTATGTAGAATGCATGTAGAGAGAGGTGTACCTCATATTTGGAGTTTTTTTTAGGTTGATCATGGAAAAGGGGAGCATGATGGAGCAGGTGCATGCGTAAAGAGAGCTCTAGTTAAGGAGAAACTAAGGATTTCAGGTGCAGAACTCATTGATGCCCATTCTATTGTTGATTGGTGTACTTCAGCATTGTCATAGGGGGGACTCTTGATTTAGCGGTGTGCAAATTCTTTTGGTTGGTTGAGTTGGGCACAATAGGAGATAGGTTGGATTGTCAAACTATGAAAGATTCTTCAAAAATGCATTCATTTCAAAGCTCAGATGCTAGTACATGGACTATTTGGATACAAGAGTTGGCTTGTTATTGTCCGAGCTGTCTTCAGTATGATTGGGATCAGTGTGAGTCAAGTGACTGGGTTGATACATGGGTTCCACATTATCTTACTCCTTTATCTCTCACAGTCTCTGTAATAAATGATGACATAGATTGTTCACTTGACTATGACCATCTTTTAGATCTTCTATAGCTAGGACATGTTTTTGCATTGGTTGCACCAGAAGGGAATGATGAGAGATCAGATTAATGGTTAGCACATTGTGTATGAGGAAAGCATAAACTTGCACAACTGATGATAGATGATGATATGTTCACATATCCAACAGGATCACATGTTGCGGGAACATGGTTGCACACATATATGATTAGAAATAATGACATTCCTGCATTTGAAGACTATGAGAAGCACAAAACCATTCTCATGTATTCACACCTTGTTATAGCAGCCAATGTTAAGTTGTTGAAACATCAAGGAAAATCAAAGACAAAGGAACTTTGCACTATTAGTACTGCTGATCATGAAACAATACTGAATACTCTCAAGCACAGAGATGACCCTTCAGGCACACTTCGGTAGGTAAGTTTAACTCAAGTTAAAATATAGTTCTACAATTTGCATATTTAGATGTCAAAAGGGCACTTCTTATATTCTCTATTAACTTTTCTTCTGTCTTTCGAATGCAGGGATTGGAGTGAAAATGACACTTATTTTTTATATATAGTTGTGTAATTTTCATATTTAGATGCCAAATTTTGTATATAAAACCAACAATCGAATGTAATGTGCATAGTTAGATGCCAAATTTTGTATATAAAAATAACAATCAAATGTAATGTGTATATTTAGATGTCAAATTTTGTATATAAAAACAACAATCAAATGTAATGTGCATATTTAGATGGCAAATTTTGTATATAAAAAATTAGATACAAAATTGGAAATATAAAAGAGCCCATGGGGTTGATTTGCAAATATTAAAAGCCCACATTTGTATCATCTTAATGCCATGTAAAGTGCAAAAAATGTGTTTCCTTACTATGAATGTTGTATCCTTATATAATTTGTATCATCTTAATTTTGTATCCTTACATTTCTATTGTCTTAATTTCATTACATTTGTATCGTCAAATGATGTAATAGTTGGAGTCATTGAGTCAAAATTGGTCAAATGTGTCCAAAGTAAAATGATGATTCCCTGGGTGAAGGGATAATATTCAAGGATTGCATCCTAGCATCGAATGGACTATGCCATTAGCTCCAGTTAGGTGGGTAAATGCTAGGAACAACCCCATTTTGACCACTGAGTCAGTAGAACATTCTGGACCATGCCGGATCAAAGTGTCCCCAAGGTGCACTAAGCACGATTGGGCAATGAACTTTCGAGGCTCGTAACTTAGACCCCGTGAGAGGTATCAAAGATCTGTGAGATTCTATAGGATGAAATTTCTGAGGCCTACAATAACCTCTCTCCATTTTAGGAGATTCAAATTTGTTTGAATTTGGCACACCAGTCTCGCTCGATGCCAAAACTTGCAGTGAGGGTCAGTTGAAAGTTGCACCAATGGATTACTTCCCAACCGTTCATCCTAGCACTGAATGGACTATGCCATTAACTCTAGTAGGGCAGGAAAACATTAGGCACAACCCCATTTCAACCACTGAGTTAGCAGAATGTTCCGGACCACGCCAAACCAAAGTGTCCCCAAGGTGCACTAAGCACGATTGGGCAATGAACTTTCGAGGCTCGTAACTTGAACCCCATGAGGGGTATCAGAGATCCATGAGATGCTACAGGATGATGTTTCTAAGGCCTACAATAAAATCTCTCCATTCTAGGAGATTCAAATTTGTTTGAATTTAGCACGCCAGCCTCGCTTAATGCCAAAACTTGCAGTAAGGGTCAGTTGAAAGTTGCACCAATGGATTAATTCCAAACCATTTTTCTCGATATCAAATAGACTATGCCATTAGCTCTAGTTGGGTAGGTAAACACTAGGGACAACCCCATTTTGACCACTAAGTCAATAGAACATTCTGGACCACACCGAACCAAAGTGTCCCCAAGGTGCACTAAGCACGATTGGGCAGGAAACTTTTGAGGCTTGTAACTCAGACCCCGTGAGAGGTATTGAAGATCTATGAGATGCTACAAGATATAATTTCCAAGGCCTACAATAACCTCTCTTTGTTATAGGAGATTCAAATTTTTTTGAATTTGGCACACCAGTCTTGCTTGATGTCAAAACTTGCAGTGAGGGTCAGTTGAAAGTTGCACCAATGGATTACTTCCAAACCATTCATCCTAGCTCCAAATGGATTGCACCATTAGCTCTAGTTGGGTGGGTAAATTCTAGGCACAACCCTATTTTGACTACTGAGTCAACAGAATCTTTCGGACCACGCCGGACCAAAGTGTCCCCAAGGTGCACTAAGCACGATTGAGCAATGAAATTTTGAGGCTCGTAACTCAAACCCGGTTAGAGGTATTAGAGATCCATGAGATGCTACAAGATGAAATTTTAGAGGCCTACAATAACCTCTCTTTGTTCTGGGAGATTCAATTTTTTTTGAATTTGGCACGCTAGTCTCACTCGATGATAAAACTTGCAGTGAGGGTCGGTTGAAAGTTGCACCAATAGATTATTTCCACACCGTTCATCCCAGCACCGAATGGACTACACCATTAAATCTATTTGGGTAGGTAAACACTAGGCACAACCCCATTTTGACCACTGAGTCTGCAGAACATTCTAGACCACGCCGGACCAAAGTGTCCCCAAGGTGCACTAACCACATTTGGGTAGAGAACTTTTAAGGCTCGTAACTTGGACCCTATGAGAGGTATCAAAGATCCATGAGATGCTACAAGATGGAATTTATGAGGTCTACAATAACCTCTCTCTATTCTTGGAGATTCAACTTTGTTTGAATTTGGCACGCCAGTCTTGCTTGATGCCAAAACTTGCAGTGAGGGTCAGTTGAAAGTTGCACCAATGGATTACTTCCAAACCATTCATCCCAACACCAAATGGAAAACATTATTAGCTCTGGTTGGGTGGGTAAACACCAGGCACAACCTTGTTTTGACCACTGAGTCAGCAGAACATTCCGGACCACGCCGGACCAAAGTGTCTCCAAGGTGCATAGGCACGATTGGGCAGCAAACTTTCAAGGCTCGTAACTCAGACCCCATGAGAGGTATTGGAGATCTATGAGATACTATAGGATGGAATTTTTGAGACCTATAATAACCTCTCTCCATTATGGGAGATTCAATTATTTTTGAATTTGGCATGCCAGTCTCACTCGATGCCAAAACTTGTAGTGAGAGTGAGTTGAAAGTTGCACCAATTGATTACTTCCAAACCATTCATCTTGGCACTGAATGGACTATGCCATTAGCTCCATTTGGGAGGGCAAATTTTAGGGACAACCCCATTTTGACCACTGAGTCAGTAGAACATTCCGAACCATGCTGGACCAAAGTGTCCCCAAGGTGCACTAAGTACGATTGGGTAGTAAAATTTTGAGGCTTGTAACTTGAACCCCGTGAGAGGTATTAGAGATCTGTGAGATGCTACAGGATGATGTTTCCAAGGCCTACAATAACCTCTCTCCATTCTAGGAGATTCAAATTTTTTTAAACTTGGCACGCCAATCTCGTTCGATGCCAAAACTTGCAGTGAGGATCAGTTAAAAGTTGCACCAATGGATTACTTCCAAACCATTCATCTTGGCACTGAATGGACTGCATCATTAGCTTTGGTTGGGCAGGTAAATGCTAGGGACAACCCTATTTCGACCACTGAGTTAGTAGAACGTTCCAGACCACGCCAGACCAAAGTGTCCCTAAGGTGCACTAAGCATGATTGATCAGTGAAATTTCAAGGCACATAACTCAGACTCTATGAGAGGTATCAAAGATCTATGAGATGCTACAAGATGGATTTTTTGAGGCCTACAATAACCTCTCTCTGTTATGGGAGATTCAAATTTGTTTGAATTTGGCACACCAGTCTCCCTCGATGCCAAAACTTGCAGTGAGGGTCAGTTGAAAGTTGTACTAACTATGATTGGTCAGAAAACTATCAAGCCTCGTAACATGGACCTCATGATAGGTATCAACAATCTGTGAGATGCTACAAGACTGTGTTTCTTAGGCATTCCTAGTGTATTTGCAAGGGTACATGCAAAGTACTGATATTTTGTCCAAAAGACCAATATGTTTTGATATGGCCAAAAGGGTGTTTGATTATTGCCAAAAGGGTGTTTGATTATGTAATTAGGCCAGTTTGAAGTCTTTTAGCCATTGGGAGTAAAAGGTAAGTCTAAAAACCTTGAAACCACTTTAATAGATATCCTTATATACTTCAAATGATGAATTACACATGTGAACACACGTAGCACATAAAGCGTACACATAAATTTTCTTAAGTCATGAAGCATACATGTAGCACATAAATTATAAAGCATACTGTACACACTAAGATGTGCACTTCTCTAAATCATTGCTTCCAAGAGAATCCATGGATTGGAAACCTTGAGAAATTGATTTAGAGCTCCCTAGGCATGGAGTGCAAGGGTGTTAAGAATGCTCTCAGCTAGAGTTATTAAGCCAATAACCTTGCTAGTAAACCATGCAATGGGAGATTCAAATGAAGACAAGGGAAAAAATGCCAATATCCCCAAGAATCAAATGGAAATGCAAATGCAATGCAACTATGCTAGAAATGGAAATGCAAGTTAAGCTATGGAAATGAAAGAACAATGCAACTATGCTAGAAACAAAAATGCAAGCTAAGCTATGGAAATGAAAGAACAATGCAACTAAGCTATGAAAGGAAATATGCAAGTATTACAAAGCCTCCTAATTAAGCTAGATGAGTTAATCTAAAGCATAAAGGAAACTAAGCTAATATGAAGCTATGAATGCCATGATAAATGAAACTAGAATAACATGTAGATGCAAAAGCCAAGAATGCTCCAAATCTTCAAAAGCTCCAAAGTGACCTAGAAAACCTGCAGCATAACATTAGCATAAAAAGTTGGGGGTCTAGAGTGAAGAAGAGAGCTCTCTTTTTATAAGAAATGAGAAGGAATGGACCATGGAGATTAAGAGGCAAAATATTTAATCAATAGTGGAGCATGAAAGAAGATCAGTCCATGTGCACAAGTATCCTCCAATGAGAACATAAGAGTTGACTTTTGTGTCCATATGAGACAAAAAGTGCTTTTCTTCTTTTCATAAAATAAGAATAATGCTTTATTTGTGCAACTTAAGATAAGAGGAAAAGTGGGGGCTTTTTATTTATTAAAAGGGGAGGGAATTCCTTTTAAATAAATAAAGACTTAGGATAAAATGGTTAGCCCATAGAAAATAATCAAATAAATGATAGAACCAAGATTTGATCAAGAATAAGCAATTGATGATTTTAGCAAAAGGGGCTAATAGTCTAGATGATTACATTTGCCCCTCTTTGACTAATGTGTGATCGATTTGCGAACACATTACGTTAAAAAATAGATCAGCCAAGAAGGAAACAAATAGAGATCTAACTCCAAAGAATGAAGTGCAGAGAGAAAGCAAATCCTCCATGGTCAGCCTAGTAGCGACAGTACTGAACACTTAGGAAAGAGATGGATAGTATCAGAACTCGAGATGAGAACTAACATGTCAAGTGCAAAGATAGATCGATCAGAGAAAATGGAATGGTCAAGCATATGCTCTAGAGAATAGCCAATAGGATGTGATGTGTCTGCCCCCTCAGGATCAAAATCAAAATTAGGTAGAGGGAAGGCATAAGCAAGAGAAACATGATCAAATCACTAAAAATCATAATCAAAGGTGAAAGATAATAGAATAACCATCAAGTAGTGAAGATATGCCCTAGTGAAGACCTCAGAGAGATGAAATAAAATGTGAATGAAAGACTAGAAGGGTGAGAGAGGTGGAGATGAAGAAATGAAGATGCCCCAGTGAAGATTGAAGGATCAGGCCTCAAAAGGTCAGCCAACTATGCAGAAGAAGAGAAAAATGTGATTTTGATGATGAAGGTGAACATGGATTTTGGTTTCAATCCTAAAATAAATAGAGAATGATGTGATATGTAAGACAAGAGGTGAAAGACATGATCGGGAAGAAGCAAAAGGTGAGCGCAGTTTGACTAATAAGTCCGTGAAAGATGAAAGGAGAGCTCTCTCCATATGCAAGATGCAAAACTAACTATCATGAACTTGAGAATGCAAGCTACTATGAAAAATGGTTGACTTGCAAGGTCACAAAGCTTTTAGACTCTAATATTCATCATTGAGTGTTATTGGTAGCATCGCAAGATCATATAATACACACTAGTATAACTATGTGGATCTGAATATGATCTATATCAGATAGGAATGTGGAAATCCCACCTAGGTACCAAAGACATGTAGGTCAAGATGACTAGTGCAGTGAGGTTCCCTAAGTTTGATATAGAAAGATTATGCTCGCATCGAGACACAAGAAAGTCAAGATGACTATAATCATGCACTTGTGGAAATAGTCAAGGATAATACCTTGTAAACTCCAATGTCAAGTGGATCAAGCATAAATGCTAATGACAGTGAGAACCAACAAAATATACCCACAAGCAGAAAAAGCAATAAAACATGTCCTCATGCCCTCAGTCTTCTAGCTATGCATTATCGAAAACTTCTTAGGGAAAGAACACTCATCAAAGAAATCATCATAGAAAGCACACAAAGAAATAAAGTCAAGAAAATCTCAGCGAGTCAAGTGTTTAATTGCATGTGTGTAGGTCATAGAGTCAAATTTTGAGTATCGCATTTGCTAGTGAGAAATATTGCATCATTTAAGACTGCGGGTAGGATTTCTAATAAGTGTTGAGAAACACTCGATGCTAGGAAAGTGTTGAAAAACACAATTGGGGTGGTGTTGAAAAACACCATTGGAACCAAGAGGCCCAAGAAACCCGAATGCACAAAGAGACCCAAAATAAGCTAGAACAACGTATGCCCCCTAGACTAAGACAAGAGTCGATTCCAAGCTAGGAGAGGCAAAGCGAGAAAGTGGAGCGAAGGAGCGCCATGTAAGACTGATAGACATAAGTGCTTGTTTCTCAAGCAGTGCTTGTTTCCAAGTTTTCACCACTTGAAGATTTTTTCAGGACTTTTTTCAATTTTTTTATATTTTTGCTACCAAGGCGCCTGTTTCCAGGTTTCCACCAAGGCACATTTTCAATTTTATTTTATTTTTGAATTTTATTTTTTTTGGGTGAGACATCAAAGCGCCTATTGCTAGGTTTTCACTAGGATGCTCATTTTTTCAGGACATTTTATGCTTTTTAGGATTTTTTCAGCATCATATATGAATTTTTTTGTAATTTTTTCAGGATCAATAAAATATATACAAAGAGGTCAAGAACCTTAGGCATAAAACTTCTGCAATTGTAGAACATTGATAGGCTTGGTAAGCTTTGCTTCCTCTGATGTAGATAACTGATAGGCCTCGAACCCAAATGCTATTGTGATAATACAAGGCCATGACCAATAAGAACTAGCCCTAAGCAATTTTGAAGCTAGCATAGGATCATTAAAGTGTGATCCACATATACCATCATGAACACCATCTAGCGCCTTCTCTGACTCCTCTATTTCAGGATCAATAAAATATATACAAAGAGCTCAAGAAACTTAGGCATAGAATTTTTGCAATTGTAGAACATTGATAGGCTAGGTAAGCTCTGCTTCCTCTGATGTAGATAACTGATAGGCCTCAGACCCAAATGTTGTTGTGATAATACAAGGCCCTAACCAATAGGAACCGGCCCTAAGCAATTTCAAAGCTAGTGCAAGATCGTTAAAGTGTGATCCACATATACCGTCATGAACGTCGACTAGCGCCTTCTTTGACTCCTCTATTTCAGGATCAATAAAATATATACAAAGAGCTCAAGAACCTTAGGCATAGAACTTCTACAATTGTAGAACATTGATACGCTCGGTAAGCTTTGCTTCCTCTGATGTAGATAACTAATAGGCCTCAGACCCAAATGTTGTTGTGATAATACAAGGCCCTAACCAATAGGAACCAGCCCTAAGCAATTTCCAAGCTAGCGCAAGATCGTTAAAGTGTGATCCACATATACCATCATGAACGTCGGCTAGTGCCTTCTCTGACTCCTCTATTTCTAAACACCTAAGGAAAGTTCCATCTAGACCCTTCCTATATAAGTCACCGAAGATGAGGGTAAGGTGCGAGGCATTATGGATGAGATTTTCAAGGATAACATGATCTTGGAGATAGGAAAATATGATGGTAGTGTAAGGACTATGAGCAAGATAGTGTAATTCTTCCACCAGGAACTTAAAGCGTGATTTATGATTTTTCAATTGTAAAATGGATGTCAAAGTAACCATGACATTAGCAATTTTATTTTCTGATAAGTTCACCATGTGCTTGTAAAGAATCAGCTTGTCATCTTTTATTTGAGAATCATCATTTTTGAGCAAGCCTTTAATTTTACTTTTTTGAGGTTCGGATACCGCCACAATGTGGTTTTTTCTTCTGATCATTGCTCTTTTATTTTGATTTGATGATTGAGATACTTGATTTTTGATTCAATCCTTTTTGTTGCTGGTTCACTGGTGGAAAAAGTAACAGGTTCAATGGCATGTTGATCCTGGGTGGACCAAGCTATGAGATCTGATTTTGCGAGATGAAATGAAGTGATTGGTTCAATAGCATTTATGCGAGGGATGTCATCTCTGGTGACAAGAGAGGTTGAGCCTATAGGGTAAGCTCTGAAAGTGTTAAGATCTAGACTTGTCATAGAAGGACCAGTGTGGTCCACTAAAGCAATACGTGGGTTAAAATCATTAGACCCTACACGAGACTCATCAACTATGTCGGGTTGGTCACCATAAGTATAAACCACATCCACTTCCATATCCATTGTGGAAGATCCATCGGAGAGAGTATCCCATTCATATTCATTTGAATCTATTATTACACTTCTACTGGGATGCTTGTACCAAGAAGGTTTAGAACCTTTAGAAGTAGAGGCTTCAGCATCATTATTTATGAGATCTCCTCTTTTCATTAATCGCAAAATATTCCTATGTTGTCAACTTCTAGGTGTAGCAACTTTAGTTGTGTCCTTAGTAGGTATGTGTTCTTCACCCCAAAGGAGTGAAGTAGAAGGAAGATTGTCTCCCATTTGAACCATAGTGTGCAGTGGTGACTCATCTATATCTGTGTCTAAATCACTAATCATGGGAGCATTTTTGGAACATGTAGGGAGATCATCATCGACACCATATCCTAGACCTATTGTAATCTTAGAGGGTCAGCCATTAGTATGACCCAAAGGATCAACTAGGGCATATCCATTATCATTTATAGGTCCTTGACCTTGATAGCCCATTTTTTGCAAAAATGTATAGCCTTTACCATAGCGCTTAGGAGAAATAGGAGTAGCAATAGTGGTACTATCTTCTTCGTCTCTATAGATCCATTCTCTAACAACTTTTTCTTCCCTTTCTGCCTCTAAGGGTACGAATGCTTGAACAAAATTACCAAAAACTATCATAGCAGAAGCAGAAGGCTTCATCTTATTAGAAGGTCTCCCATATGATCTAGGAGAAGTAGGCATAGCAACAAGGGAATCCAGTGTGTATTCACCCATACCAAGGCTCATCATCTTAAATGTTTTCTCAGCAGCAACCAGGGATGCAGTAGGATCATTAGAGGGTTTGTTGTGAGGAACAAACATTTCAGTAGCAACAATAGTATTGACAGCAATAGAATGATCCCCTGGAATAACAATTTCAGCTCCATTATGTGGGAAATTGACACACTGATGGTATGTAGAAGGCATAGCTTACATGTCATGGATCCAAGGATGACCCAAAAGGAAGGATGTTATAAGCAAGTGGGATGTCCAATACTTGGAACATAATATCTTTCGTGGCAAGGCCCACTCAAACAAGTAGCGTGGAAAGACCTTTGGAAGACCTTTCAACTTCATCATATGCTTTTATAGTAATTTTCCATTTAGGATCTATAGCAAATTCTGATAAACCCAACTGTTGCACCACATTGAAAGAAACAATGTTTAACCCTGCACCATTGTCTATCAGGACTTGGTGGACTCGGGTATGGTAGACCATAACTTCAATATGTAAGGCAAGATTGTGAGGGTGACTAATAGATACGTCATCTTCTACAGAAAAGGATAGATAATGAGGTGATGAGATGTGGTTGACCATAGCCTGGAACCTATCTGGGTTAATGTCATTAGGGACATTAGCTGTACGCAAAGCCTTTTCAAGGATCTCCTTGTGCAAAAGGGATAGCTCAAGCAACTCAAAAATAGATATCTGTGTGGGTGTCCGTTGCAACTGATGGACAAGATCATAGCTAGACAAAGCTGAAGGAATTGTTGGTTTGGAAGATGAGGCTTGTTTAGGATCAGGTGCAGTTTTAAGGACCAGTTTAGCTTGCCCCCTAGTAACAACATTCAGTGCCTCACTTTGGGAAGATGAATTACCTCATTTTTGCAAGACCAACTTTGGCATACCATGATTGGCTATATTATCATCTTGAGGTCTCATCATAAGAACACTCTCAACAGGCTCTACCATGTTGATCACAGGAGAATCAGAAGTATATGTGTAGTTGATTTTAGCATCATGATTCTTCTTATTTGGTTGAGAGGACTCACCTTTCTCATACTTAGGTAGAGGATCTTTGAAAGCCTAGTGATTAGAGTTTTTAACTAAGACATCTATGAGAATTGTGCCTCCATCAATGACATATTGTATAGCATCTTTAAGCGTGAAACAATTGTCAGTCTTGTGTCCCTTGTTTCTGTGATAGTGGCAGTAATGATCCTCTCTCCACCAATCAGGCTTAACTGGTGGATCATATGGACGAGTTTTATTAGGAAGTGTAAGATAATTATTGGCAACCAAAGTATTAAGAATCACATCATATGGTTCAGCCAATGGGGTATAGACCCGTCGTTGGAATTGCTTCTTTGGCTTATCAGGATATTGAGGCTTAGGAGCATTTTGAGCATTGATAGCCTCTTGTTGTTTTGTTGCATAAATAGCATTAGAAAGGTTGAAAGAAGGTTCTTTAGCTTTAGGGACATCTACAACCCCATCATTGACAACATACTTATTCCTATTCCAAGGTTTGCTCTTGTCTTTTCCATTGCCTCTAGTATCTTTATTAATAACAATATCCCCTTTTCTGATGGCCACATCCTCAATTCGATATGCACTTTCAACCATGTCATTGAAAGAGGAGAACAGTTGTTTCCTTAGATCATAATATAGTTCTGGCACAAGAGTGTTGACAAAAATGTCAATCTTTTCTCTCTCAGGTAGCTGACGAGGATATCAAGAATATAATGACCTCCAACATTGCAAATAAGTAGCAAATAACTCTCCTTGGTTTTGTCTCAAAGCATCGAGATCTATCATGGTGATAGGCTATTGGATATTTTATGAATAGTGTTGTGTGAAGCGCATAGATAACTCATCAAAAGTCTTCAAAGGAGGTGTCAACTTTGCAAACCATTCTAAAGCTTGACCTCTTAAGCTCCGAGGGAATAATCGTAGCAAAAATATGTCTTCATGAAGAAAGTCCATGCTAAGAGCGTAAAAGTGACGCACATGGTCATGGGGGTCACTATTTCCATCATACTTGTCATATTTGGGAACCTCGATATCCCTAGGAAATGGGACCATGTATAGACTTCTATCAAAAGGAATAGCAAAAATAGATTCTACAAAGGAGACCTTTGGAGGCTCTTGTTCTATTGCCATTTGGGTAAGGCGTTGATTTGTCTGATGTAGTTCTTCTTGAAGGACTTCCAATTTAGTTGGTAGTCTTTGTTGGACAATTTGTCTGACATCATAGCCAAGAGGAAGCTTGTATCCTCTAGAAGTCATATATTGGAAATATTGGTCACCATTGCACTCTAAAAGCTTAAGCATCTTTCATTGGGATTCCTCATCTTGTTCAAATGCAATAAGATCCTCACTAGAAATCTTATCAACAACCTCTTCCTCATGGTGAGAGGGAGGTGGTCTAGGAGGTGAAGAAGGTACAACAAAAGTTCATCTCAGAGGAGATCTAGGTGGCGTGTTGTTGCCATAGTTGCCATTAGTACCAAAACGTGGTCTATGCTCATAACTACTAGTCTTGGGTTGCTCGTGAGACATTCCTCTAAAAGCCATGCACCTAGCAGCATCCATTATGGTTTGGTTGTGCTCTTTGTCTAAGCGCATTTGGTTGTCCTTGTTCTCAAAGTGATCTTGCAAACAGCAGAATTTTTCTTGTTCAGTGAGAGTGAGTGAGACACTGTCTGTGTTTTTGGAGGACTTAAATGCGGAAAAGAGAAAGCCTCCTTTGTACCATGGGGTAGCCTTAGAATCTTCAAAACTAGAACTAGCATTGCTAATAGGTGCTTGTGAGTGTCTAGTGGGAGAAGGTAACTTCGTATAATTGAATGAAGGGTGACTTCCTTGTTCAAATTGAGACCGAGTTGTAACCGGCATGAAAAATAATGTTGTTCGACCAATAAAATGAGACAAAGTTTCTTAGATGTTGAGATAAGAAAAAGCCAATGATGATCACTTGTCGAGATAGAACAATAGAGATGGCTGGTCAAAGTGCTCAAGAACTTATAGCAGTCAATTGACACAAGCCTAGATGTGAGCAAGAAGCTCGATTAGCAAGTAGCTAGATAGGTAACCATGTTTTAACAAGTGATCAAAAGTGACATTCGATAGGCTCAAATTCAATAGTTTTAGCTCATTTGTTTCAGTCTAGAACAATCCTAAGCATGTAGGTAACAAACTAGCTTCAGATAAGAACAGAAAAAGACACTCTACAGTAGGTTAAAATGCAAGTGTAACAGCTCCAAATTGCAATAGCGACAGGATAGCAGAATGACTCAGGGAGATACTTTCCAGGCAAGTAGGGCGATAGTTTATAGCGAGGTGATACTTCACCTTAAACTAGGCGATAGTTTTCAATAAGCCCGGATGATACTTTCCAGGCAAGTGGGGCGATAGTCCAGCAGGGGTGAACTATCACATGATATTTCTCTCCACAAGGCATGATACTATTGCAGAATTGTATGACTCTTTGACCAGTGAATATAAAAAACTCAGTTTTTGGGACTGTTTGCTCAAAATTTTTAGTTTGAGAGTTGATTTTTTGATTTCAATCACAATGACAGTAGTAAATTGATAGGTTTGCAAATAGTAGGTGATCAAACATGTCTTCAAACACTTGAAACAAGGGCAAAAGCAACCTTGCCAAGACAAACAATTTGTGATATCAAAGCAATAAAATCCTATGAATGCTACCGAGATGTTGAGTATGCAAGAACGTTTACACAAGTATAGCACAACGAGAACACTTCAATCACTTACTATCCTAAAAAGACAAGGCTCAATACTTAACAACTTGGCCCACAACTTGATGCTCCATTGCCTCACACAAAGTAGTTGCCCACAATAGATATTGGCTTTGTCATGGAAGTGCCAAAGACACAACCAAAGGAACACATATGGTGAGTAATCTTGGGGTGATCCGGGTTATTCCACTTGGATCAATCCTTGCACCAAGAAGCTAAGCGGAAAAATAGGGTGGCCTTTATCCATGGTTCTTAATAAGGGCTTCCGTTTGTAGTACCCCTCTTGCTCCCCAAAGGGACTCCTTACCTTGCGGCAAGTAATGGACCTCACGGCCTCAAGAGTACCTTAAGCATTCTTGCTCAATACTTTCCTCATGGTCACAATCCCACAAGTACTCACATCAAACGAAGACAAGCACTACGTCTACCAAGGTTTTGTGTCCTTGATAGCCTTGAGATTATAGTGGGTTATAATAGCTCGGTATTAGCTTGTCCCCACTTGGGTCATTCCTCTTGATTGCTCAAGAGCAGGCCTGCTAAAGGATTCTAAAGATCTAAACAAAGAGTGGATCAACTTATGAGATTCAAGGATTTTGTTTCACCACAAGGGTGAAGAGCATACTCCGTTATCTCAAAGCTTTCTCCCAATCACACCAAGCAAATTTTCAATTACCCTCTTGCTTTCAAAATCCAAAGATGGGTCAAGATTTTTTGGTTCACCACAAGGGTGAAGAGCATACTTCTCCTACCACCTCAAAAATTTCTACAAGATATTATGTTCCTATGAAATGAAACAACTAGTAATTACCACACTTGAAATGAAATAAACAACAAGCACTTGATTAGGTTTTTATGCTTTGGGAAGCCCTACAAAAATTGTTAGTAGCCCTTGTACATTTGAAGCTTTGACATGCATTCTTTTGGCAAAAGATTTCAAGCAATGAGAGCATCTACAAGCACAACTTGTTAGGCCCACAATGGTTAGCACATCAAAAATCAGATAATCTACAAGGAAAATAGCTGATCAAATGGAAAAATTTGAAAATGAAACCAACATGGTTGGATTAGGCTCGGAAAGAGCTTTCCAACAATATATCACACTTAAATTTTTGATACCGTATGTGAAAATTTCTAAAAAATGGGTGCCAATTCTAAAAATTTTGATACGGATTTTGAAAACGTTGAAATTTTAAAAAAAATAGAAAACCCAAAACTCAACTCACTATCAGGTACAAGCAATAGTACAGACACCAGAAATATCACGCAATACTTTACAGTATAACAAGGTGATAATATATTTCTGGGCAATACTTCGTCTTACACCAGGTGATACTTCTCCTTACACCAGGCGATACTTCCTGTAATATCTGAGTGATACTTTGAACTAGTAAAGTATCACACCAGTATACAAAGAACTATCACGCGATACTTTTGAAAATATCGCACAATACTCTAAGCCAAAATAACTAGAGACTACAAATGAGCTAAAAACTTGCCGAAAAATTGGCGGAAATGCAGAAATTAAAGGACAAAACACTAATTTCTACTCCACAGTGGGCGCCAAAAATGTACACACTAAGATGTGCACTTCTCTAAATCATTGCTTCCAAGAGAATCCATGGATTAGAAACCTCAAGAAATCAATTTAGAGCTCCCTAGGCATGGAGTGCAAGGGTGTTAAGAATGCTCTTAGCTAGAGCTATTAAGCCAATAACCTTGCTAGTAAACCATGCAATGGGAGATTCAAATGAAGACAAGGGAAAAAATGCTAATATCCTCAAGAATCAAATGGAAATGCAAATACAATGCAACTATGCTAGAAATGGAAATGCAAGCTAAGCTATGGAAATGAAAGAACAATGCAACTAAGCTATGAAAGGAAATATGCAAGTATTACAAAGCCTCCTAATTAAGCTAGATGAATTAATCTAAAGCATAAAAGAAACTAAGCTAATATGAAGCTATGAATGCCATGATAAATGAAACTAGAATAACATGTAGATGCAAAAGCCAAGAATGCTCCAAATCTTCAAAAGCTCCAAAGTGACCTAGAAAACCTGTAGCATAACATTAGCATAAAAAGTTGGGGGTCTAGAACGAAGAAGAGAGCTCTCCTTTTATAAGAAATGAGAAGGAATGGACCATAGAGATTAAGAGGCAAAAGATTTAATCAATGGTGGAGTATCAAAGAAGATCAATCCATGTGCACAAGTATCCTCCAATGAGAACATAAGAGTTGACTTTTGTGTCCATATGAGACAAAAAGTTCTTTTCTTCTTTTCATAAAATAAGAATAATGCTTTATTTGTGCAACTTAGGATAAGAGGAAAAGTGGGGGCTTTTTATTTATTAAAAGGGGAGAGAATTCCTTTTAAATAAATAAAGACTTAGGATAAAATGGTTAGCCCATAGAAAATAATCGAATAAATGATAGAACCAGGATTTGATCAAGAATAAGCAATTGATGATTTTAGCAAAAGGGGCTAATAGTCTAGATGATCATTTTTAGATGATTACACATACAACATGAATTCACTTAAGTCATGCACGTAGCCCATACACGTGAATTTAGGTTATGAATATTGTACTTGAATATACATGAATATACTTAAGGCATAAATTGTACACATGAGTACATACACACAAGCATATTTACATACTAACAATGAATAAATAAACACATAATTAACAAATTGGATCAAATATCAAGTTTCATATATATATCAAAATGAAAAATAATTCTATACATATTTATATGTCAACATATCTAGATACAATGTGGCATACGCCATCTCAAAATATGTCATATGACATCTCAAAATAAGAAGTTCAACTACAAATATTTCTAGGACATCCTATTCTACTGGTGGATCATCAAAATGGAGCCTCTTTGAAGTACTCTTCAGCTCTAATGGATCTTGCATTCAAACACAAAAGTGAAACCCCAAGTTAGATTAAAATTCAGAATCATAGTCAACAATAATAAATAAAATTTAAACTAAAATTGAACTCTCATATACCTCGCCTCTCTGTCTCCTCCCGCGGGTAGGAGACCTAATATATGTCCTTGGTAGTGCAGGAATAGTGCCACCAATGACGACTCCCACCTGTATATGTATGCAAACATGAGATTGATCTACGAGTTATAGTATTTAATGTTAAAAACTTGGTAGAAAATATATGTTTACAAAATAACTGAATTAACATTAAAACTTACATGTGTTGAACTTTCTTTAGGGATTGTTGGCTGAGTCATCAGCAATACAAACCCTTGCCATTCTGGCTCCCTCAAACTAGGAGTGACCTACAAAAGTCAAACAGATACTTCATATTATCATAACTTGACCATATTATATATACTTGATAGAAAAATACACACAAATAACTTTAGAAATATAAGTACCGTGGGGCTATCACTCCGAATGGATATGACTGTGACTCTATCGTGACGATAGGGTCTCACGACATCATCACATACCACTCTCTATCAAATAAACCATGTAAATTAAAAATGAGTACGCACAATTGACAAGTATACATGTATGCATAAACAAACTAAATTACTTAATTACCTTTCCTTTATCAACAGCTGACACCTGCACCCCCTCACATTGCCCCCAGTGACACCTACATTAGTATGTAAAAGATGATCATAAAAATTAAAAAATAATGTACATATACTATTATCATAATTTAAAAGGAAACCAATGAGTACATTAAAACATATGTACCATGGAAGAGTCAAGACCAAATGATATGGCCAAAAGTGTGGACCCCTCCACCTGTGCCATATCCTCCTGTGTCATCAACTGAATATAAATGTAACACATAAAAAGACATAAGTGGGAAATTATTATAAGGAAATTCTACTAAAAATACGAACAATAAAATTTAAAAATAATGTAAAAAATGAACGGTTTACTCTTACCGTAATAGTGGGAGTCCATGGCACTGTAGGCTCCTGATGCACATCTCCATGAGCTACTTTAGTGCCTGTAGTGTGTTGTGTAGAATCATCCCTATCGAAGCCAAAATTATATGAATCACTATCAGTCAGGGGACCAAAGCACATATTCTTCCATATAACGCAAGTGTGGGGCACACAAACATGTGAGCTCGTGGAAGCACCAGAAGTATCAGGATGAGGAGGCAACAATGTTGTGCTCTGCGTAACCAGCATATCAGTCAAGGTGTGAATGGCTCGAATAGTCTGTGAGCCGGCCTCAACAATAATGTTTGGATGTTGCACTATGGGAGGTGGTGAAATCTCGGGAGGGGGGACATATGTGCAAGATTTCACCCATTGTGCACATGGCCTGTCTTGTGGAGCACCTAAATCTACACCCTAGTTCGGTCTCATACTCCAATAATTCACCTTGTGACCGAGCACAAATTCAGCATACAATTTTTTAATAAAATAAAATAGCACATCCAAATTGTTGTGAGGTGGTCTATCAAAAACCATCCACCAACAGTCCCAAAAGTTGTCACGTATTGCACTATTTGTGCACCATTTAATTGACAACTTGGTTTTTTTATGGTCTACTTTTAGACCGGTTTTAGGATCCACAAAAAGATTAGCTATGTCATGTTTTGTTATATTTAGGTTCATGACTTGGTCATAATCAAGCCCATCATCAAACTGGGCGTGCATGGATTCATGCCAAAGAAGTGTAGCATTATGTTGTTGTGTTAGTTTCTCCATGTTTTCAATTATCAAGTTCAATGTCGTAAACATGGGGCACAATGTGGGGATATTGGCATATGTGGTTTGAAATCCTCTAGGTTCATTTAGATTATCTCCTATTAGATCTTCTAAATGATGAGGGTTTGTGACAAGTACATCTTTTGGAGGTGGGGGATTGTTGGGAGGTGGTTCTGAATTGTTTGTGGGATCATTAGGAGGGTTTTCTGACTCCATGTCTGATAATAATGAAAAAACAAATCGATAATATCAATGAATTTTAAAAAACAATACAAAAACTCATGCTACCCTAATTTTTATATAAAAAACTATATATTTCTATTTAAAAACAATAAAAACAATTAAAAAAATACAAATTAGAAGCTTTCACTTACCTGGCAAATTAGGAAAAATTGGATAGGGAAGATAATATCGGATATCAGATAGCCCTAGCTACGTTCACGTTTTTACAATGAAAAAATGTTGAATGCGGCTGGGTACAATGATTTATAATTACTGGAAAATATCGGATATCCGATTTGCCCTTTAGCTTTGGCTTTTGGCTTGGCCAGGTGTACTGACACCCAGACCTGCTAAAAAGTCAACAAATCTATTTGTGAACTTTTGGATGAGTGAAAATTGGTTTTTTTCACATCGCCACTTTTTGGCATACAGTGATCCTGCACATACCAAGGAATTAAATGATAGCTCTCCAAATTAGACTTAATGCATGACTGGCAATCACCCTTCTTTCACACAACAATTGGAGGACAGACTGAAATAAGAAACAATTACCATCCACAAATTACTGATCATTAGACTGGTGCAACTGGTGCTTTGAAGGGTGACGGTGGTTGAACAACAATTAACACCAACACTTTAAATAACTTATCGCACTATCATCCACCATGAATCGCCAATGTGGATGTAGTGAGAGGATTGAAACAGCTATAGAATCTTTCATGCAAATACAATTCACTGGTATCAATTGTGAATGATTGCAAGAATACACAAGATGGAAACATTGGTGAATGCTCTGATTTCACACCATCATATAAAAATAATTATCAAAGTTTTGACTGTTACTTCTACCACTGCATTACTGTGTGGAGCAAGATGGAAATTGCCTGCTAAAATATTTTAGTGCCTATCTACTCATTGCCAAGGCATCGGCTTCAACCATGGGCACATGGGATAATGATGCTTTGATAACAAATGACGTAGAATAGTAAAAGCTTGATTTTTATTTTATTGATGAATAGCAGTGGGATTTATAGGATGCATGTGCATACATAGTTGATGAAACTGCATAACCCATCATAACTAAACAATCTAATGTCTAACACAACTAATTGAGAAATTACGCCATGAGCGCCAACACTTATTACATTACACAATGCATTTAAGATGGCATGATAGTTCATAACTACAGCTGCTATGCTCCCTACAAAATGCATCAAAGAAAAAAAAATATGTTAAACTTTTTTTTTTCTAGATTTGCAAAAACAAAGTGATTTTTTTTGTAATTTTTTTGTGGTTTTCGACTAAAAAATATGTAGATCATAAAGAGCAGATGGTGAAAATTTTGCGAAAATTTGTTATGATTTCTATTTTTTGAAATTTGGTCAACGGTGCATTTTGTAGGGAGCTTAGCCATGTTCATAACTATATAATGATGTACTGCAAGTACATAGTTAAGTTTTAAGGGATAAAATAACAAAAAAGGTGTGAGCTACTGACTCATGTTGAGACAAAGTATGCTAGTACAATTCTTCTGGTCTTCTTGAAAAAACTACAAGGCTATAATTCTCCTAATTTGATCAATTTACTCAAGATCAATCTAGAGTTATCTCAACATATCAACATCTTTTTCATCCAAAATGAGCTTTTTACTATTTCTAATTCATCTGGAGTCTAGATCAATCTTATCAAGGCCAATCGGTTGATCTTCATTGATACAAGATATTTCTAGATTATATTTATAGATTACCAAGTTATGAAATGTATTCTTAAGTTTTATTTGCCCAAGGTGAAAGTTGTGGTCAACAAATACCAAATCATTCACCTATTGTTGCATCAAATCATTATATTTTTTGGAGAGGGTAAGCATACTCTAAGAACACTCACAAGTGGATGATCTACATGATTGGTGTAAGGTTTCATCAACATTTATTGAAGGTTTTTGACCTTTTTGCAAAAAAAAAAAAACCACTGTGCTGAAAAAACACAAATATTATTTAAATTTGGTGGGTTATTATTTAGTCATAGGTTCATGCATGTGAATAGACCCTTGACATCCTTTGTATTATCTCAAAAGTATGGACAATAGAACAATGATGTATTCAAATAATATTTAGCAACATGGAGGGGATAATGCATTTTCCAAAGAATTTTCAAATTTACTTTCCTTGTCATTCTACATGCTAGTTTTGATAGCTTCTTTCATCATGGTAAGATTTATCTCCATCCACTAGTTTTAGAACTCTTACAAGGCATTAGAAATTGAACTTATTTGGTGTCATTCAAAAAATTTGTAGAGAAAATGTAGTTTTTCGTAATTAGACAATCCACCTAACTAGCAAGGCTTCATTGAGTTTGTTTTCAATTAATCTTTTTGTTGGCAATGTGTTTACAATGTGAGGACCTTGTACCCTTATCTTTAAAGGAGTTTCTTTTTGTCTATGAAAGTGCACATTATACTTAACATCCTTGTGTAGTTGTAAATGAATTTTGTAATATTATGTGTATTTTACAAAACCTCCTTTATCTATTCAATTTTTCTAATGGCCTTTATCTATTGCCGGACATTCGACAATAGTCCATCGGAAAATGTGCCCAGATGTGTTAGTGTCTATGTTCTCTTCAGTTGTATATAGCTTCGCAAATGACCACCACAATGTTTATGCATCAAAATCTACACCATCTTCCTTTCTCTAGAGCTCTACATTTTCCAAATGAGAGAGTGAAAATGAGCTCTTTTGCCCTCTCCAAGCCCTTTTATACTTTCTTGAGATGCTTATATGGATGTGCAAGCTTATGTTTTTGTATTGGTCCCAATTTTATTCTCATTCCAGGCTTCATAACTTTTGTAGTTGAACTTCAATTTTTATTCCATTTGTTGTTGTCGAATTGTATCCTTATTATCAAAAAATTGGCCTCTTGTATTTTTTGGTCAATTTTTCAAGGGGGCACCCTTATATCCTGTCATTGCTAGGGGAATATTTGATGTGATTTTTCTTTGAAAATATGCTCTAAATCGCATTGTCTCAAAAGGGGGCAAAAATGCAGACGCTAAAAATTGGTTAACACTTGCAGTGCCACTTTTTAACATCTTCACATTGCAATTGAAACATCGTTTTGATGGTTCCTAATTGTTCCTCTATGTTGCGCATGTGATCTTTATCATATGTTGACATTGTGTCATTCATCATTAATTAAATAATGAATATTATTTGATTAATTACTAATATTTATCCCTAAATTACATCATATTCTAATTAATTTGACTCAGTCAACCATGTCCAATTAAATGATTTTATCCAAGTTCTATCCTTGTCATGTCAATCTCATCAACTAATCAAATTTGTCCTCTTTAGGGTTGAATGATCATTAATTTCCCTTTTTATCTCTAGCTCCTAAGCCTTAATAAATAAATTCTATTTATTTATCCCTCTTTCTCATTGTCTCATAATTAATTGATTTTTTATTAGTTTGCTAATTGGTTCTAAAATTGGGAATTAATAATTTCCTTATTTCTCAATTTCCTAATATGTGGGAGTTATTTGATTTTTAATAATAGATAATCTTCATTTTTCAAATCAGATTCTATTCCTAAACTCTAGCTTCAATTTCCCCTAATTATGCTTTCATCCTAGATTCTAGCCTCCACCTCCTATAATTTAGCCTTCATTTATTTTACACCTTCCACCCATCGTTTAAGCTTCTATCTTCCTTTAACATGAATACATTACCAATGTAACCCTTCCAATTGTCATAATGATGACATTTTCCAATTGCAACTCCTAAATTATGACATTTGCCATTTTGGAGTCCTCGTGTGCAAGCTTGACCATTGATTGAACTTTGATCTTATCCATCGATTTTGAGCTCCAAAACTCTATAAATTGGGCTAATTTCGCGAACCACAATCTTTCAAATCTTCTCGTCTTTATTGTCAATGTCTTGCATTCATTCATAGGTGCATTTTTTTCGTAATGAGAGAAACACATCAATATTTTGGGAAGAAAGAAAGGACATTGAAGTCCATTTGAGGGGGTGCTTTTAGTTTTACATTTTCATGTTTTGAGCACCTTATTTCAATTTCTTTGATGGTTAGGTTAGGATTTTATTTTCTATGCTTTTAAGGGTTTTTGTGGTTAACCTTTGCATGCAATGTTTCTAATTTCCCTTTTCCTAGTCTACAATAATTAGCATTAAATAATTAAAAAATATTTAATAGTGCATGAGGGGGAATAATAAAATAAGTATTTATTTATTTTGAGAATACTTAGTTAGCATTGGAAAAATGAAATAATTTATTTACATATACAAGGAATCTTTAATAAATTAAACAATTAAAATAATTATTTAATTAAGAGAATATTAGACAAATATTGGAGGAATATTAAATGAATGTTAAATAATTAAATAATTAATTCAAATTATTCATTCATGGAAAATTGGAGGGAAATGATAATTTTGAAATTCAAATTTGGAAGAACAACATAAGTTAATTAAATAATAAATATTATTTAATTAATTAAGATAAAAATAAGTAAAAATTTCAAGCATAGACGATAGGACAATTTTTAGTGTCTACACTCATTTAGTTCTATCAATTCTTCTTCTATCAAAGATTTAGTTTCAAATATGTTCTTAAAGTGTTCTTTCCATAGGGTCTTCACTAAAGGGGCAGCACAGTACCATGTACATTCATGATGGGGGGTTTTAAATGGGCAAAAATAGATGGTAATATATTGCCTAAACAGAGAGGAGGGGGGTTTTTTCGGGTCGGGGGATGGGGGTTTATATAGGAAATTAGGTGTTGGGAGTATTGGGTGGGTATTGGAGGGGAGTGACAAAAAATGAGTTTAGGGAAATATTTTTTGAAAATAGGGGGATTCTTTAGTATACCACGAACACACATGCTATGATTCAGGTTTGCTAAGTGAAGCCCCCATGGTTATTTATTCCATTCTAGAAGTCTTTTTTTCACATGCTTAAGATTGACTACAAAGCAGAATAACTTATAACCTTCAAAAACCTCTTCTCTCCACCAATATTCTATTATTTGTAGAAACTTCTCACCCTTAAATCACATGTTTTTGAATTTGAATGGAGACCTAAGTGGATATTCTTCTCCAAGATATTGAGTTGGATCAAGTAGTGATCTAAACTAGAGCAAGGTAGGATTGATCCTTCTAGGATGAAAGGGAACACAGACAAGTCCCCACCAAAGAAGAATATGTCCAATTTCTATGGTATATTGCTAAAACCCAATCTCCTATTGTTCCAAGTGTAATCTCCATCATTTTTTTACCTCTAGTAGGTTATTCCTTGAGACCCACTCCTTAAAGTCCTATGTTTGACCTGGTCTACCCATTCTTCCTCTTTTATCTTTTCTGTAAAAGATGGCATTGAAGTCTCCAGCCAAGATCAAGTTCTCTGATGGTTAGTCAATTAAGTTGTCTATTTCTTCCCATAACTCTTTTTTATTGACACAAGAAATAGGTTTATAGACCTTTATCATAGTGAACTTCATATTATAAGTTAAATACCAATTTCCCTCCAATCCAATTGCTACCATCCCTCATGATCTCAAAATTAACTGATGTTGAATTCCAGCACACATCAATCCTCTAGAGGCCCCATCTACCCCACCTTTATCTTCCAATTCTTGAGACTTTTGAATACAATTTTCACCTCAACCTTTGTTTGTTTAATTTCTTGGATAAGAATTACCTCTACCCTAGTCAAGAAAGTCCTACACTTGACCATACATCATTTGTTAGATACATTTAAGCCCCTAACATTCCACGATAGGAGCATTGCGGTTCCTGGGGAAGGGGATTCCCTTCTCTGATTCCATGAGGGTAGTTATTTTGTGCTGACATTCTTCCCTCCCATCCTTTATCATTAGTTCTTCAAATATTTCCTGACTACCTTCTTGCTAGAGTTTTTGCCACAATCTAGTTTCAATTTTCTCAAAGGAATTTGATGTATTCCCAAACTCCCTAAACATGAGTCGGATTCATCTCCTTCATTGCTGAAAATTTCTTCTTTAAAGCTTCCTTTTATCTCATCTAACTCCATAATTTTTTGAATCAACTCTAGTTTCTCCTTTTGAGTGGTTTTGTCCTCCTCTGGAGTTCGAGAGATCCCAAAAAAACCATTTAGTACATTCAATTCTATACTATAACTAATTTCTTCATGATTTCCAATCACTTTTATCTTATCTTTCTAAGAGCCATCAATCTCCCCATTTTCATTGAGGTGGATATATTCTCCTAGGTTCATTGAATCTGCATTTTCTTCTTTTTGAGAGGCTATGTTCTCATCTGTGGGGTTAAGAATTATAGATTTAGAAATCTATGGATCTAATGATAATATTGGATTTCCCTTCTTTCTTTCCTCTACGACCCTTGAAATTTGGTTCTTCTCATTGCTCTCTTTAGGGACACACCTAGTCAACTGATTTTTCAATTTCTTTAGACAGGGCTTCTATTTCTTACACGATTTGTCTTAATTCTTTTGTATTCTTTATCTTTGTCTCTTCATTGTTAATTTTGTCCTTTTCCAAACCCTAGTCTATTTCCCCTATTCTTCACCCCCCAATTTCTTTTCAAACCACACGATCTCTCATTTCCTCAATTTTGCCTTCCTTGAGTTTCTTGGGAGGGATTTGCAAATTTGTGAGGGATTAACTTCCTTATGATGGTTGAAATTAGGATATTGTTTTCATCTACACTTTTTGAGTATTTGCAATATGACCTTGTCCTAGGACACATTTATCCTCATTTTTACCCAAATCCACTTGTACGTTTTGAATCCATTTGCCTTTTTAAAAAATAATCTCAAGATTATCTAATAAATACACATCTAAGTCTAGATCCACAAGAATTTTTGGTTTTGATCATAGTTCTTGAAAAAGAAATCTTCAATGCCTATGAGGGATCCTAAGGCTTCCTTGATTTTCTTTAGGGCATTTAGACTCCAATATCACGAGGGAAGATTTCTTGACCTAATCCATCTCGAAAATATCACAGGTTTGTGAATTTTTTGGGTCAAAATTTAATTCCCAATCTAGTCATTAGAAACAAAAGCCCTAAAAAATAACAGTTTATCAAATAAAATCTTCCTCTTCAGACAATTATCTATACAGTCAATCAAAAAAATTCATTGGAAAGTGACTCGACACTTACTTGACCACCAAATTGGGCATCCCACTAGTTTATGATTATGTCCATCAAAAAATCTATTCATGTCCATTTTGTAAATAAATTGTAGTCTTTGAAGCACTTACAAACTAGTTCTAGGGTATTGGAAGAGATGATAAATGCTTTCCTTTTTTTTGTATCTGGTGAGACCCATACCTCATGTTCTCCTCCCATGCCTATTTCCTTCTGTTTGTCAAATTCATCATGCTAATTTCTAATGGAGGACAACCTAGGGTTTCCATCATTCTCATGTTTGATGATTTTGTCATTCCAAAAAAAATTTCTTGTTGAAAGGATTCCACCATTCTCTGCTATCAAATCTTGTTATTGTTGGAGGCAAATTTATTCTTGCTAGTAGACCCCCTTTCCTTCTTCCTCATTTCTTCTCTCTATTTTTTCTCATCACTTCTTCATTCTGCTTCACTATTTCTTCTTCCTTGAACTTTTTCGAGTGGGATAGAGTTTGCTCCCATTGCGAATTTCAGAATTTTTAAAAATTTCAAATGATTTTGTTGGCAGTATAACCCACCATTTGGATATTCGGACATCTCTATTTTTTTTTCCTCAAATACTTATTGTTATGTTATAAACTAATGTTTTGATTAAGTAAAAACATGATTTGAAAGGTCCCGAAACCTTGAACAAAAGCATCAAAAGATAGAGTGTTGAAAGACCGTAATACAACTGTGGTGCCCCACCAAACAAACCAAAGGAACATACCATAGTTCCTACCAGTTGGACAAGAAAAAACATCCAAACCAGTCACTACAAAGGGCGATCAAGATTTACATTTTTGCCCATCCTTATGTGAACGTAAATTCATATCAAAAGGAGTGGAGGGTTTAAATTTCTTTCCCTTCATTGTTGTCCATCCATCCTCCACCTTTTCAGCAACCTTCTGCCAAGCCGAAGAAGAGCAAGAAGAGACCACTAAAGGGAAGGTCACATTAGAGCGTACAACTCTAGCAACCAAGACAACAACTGAACTACAGACAACATCAACCACATCAGAACCAGAGATAACACCATGAGCAGTAAGACCAACAACATCTACAGTCAAGACCGTTGAACCAAAGACAACATCAACGATCTGGCTAGGGACAACAATAGCATCACCAGAAGGGATAGCATTAACAGATTGGGCCAAAGCCACAACAGAGACAATACCAGAAGCATCAAAGACATCATCAGAAGCAATAGAAGCATGATCATTCCGAGTAGGGCAATAAACTAATGTTATAAGATTAATGATAGGTAATTAAATTCTTATAGTAATAATTATTTATATTTTAAATGTACATTATACAATTATATAGTGATGATATAATAACAATGAAATAATTATATAATAATATAATAGATATTATAATTGTTATATATAAAAAATTATTATTATTAAATTAAAATATATATGCTAATTATAATTTAATAGTTTTTAAAACATAAAATAAAAAATTAGATCTGAATGTTTAGTTTAAAACTATTTTGATCCATAGAGATGAATTTTCCCAATATGTCATCATGTCATTCTGTACTTGCATGACACTATCTTCGTTAAAGTCATTAAGGACTACTATATTATTTCTAGATTTTATATTAATCTATTGTACAATACTAATATTTATAATATTATTTAATTTTTAATTTAGTTATTATATTACCATCGTAATAATAATGTAATATAACAAAGAAATAATTATATAATAATTTATAGATATTATAATAATTATATAAAAAATATTAAATTAAAATATATATGCTAGTTATAGTGTGATAATTTTTAAACATCTAAATTTTTAGTTTAAATTTTTTTTGGTCTACAAAGATGAATTCTCCAAATTTGTCGTTATTCGATACTTGCATGACACTATCTTTGTTGAAGGCATTAAGGTCTGTAAAACACCATACATTGGATGCAAAGGCATGGCACATGGATGCGGGAAACATAGTAATTAATTAATGAAATTCCAATAACTAAGAACATATTCAACAATGATCTTTAAAACCAAAAAAGGAATCAATAGTTAGAAAAATTATGGACAATTGTTTTACATCACACAACATTTGTGTTTCCAACTAACAAAATATATGGAGTTTGCTTACCATAGAATTGTGCAAACTAGACTTGTGAATAGATGGCCAAAGATTGTTGATACTTTTCCTCTATCTAGATTGTTGATGTATGTAGCATCGGTCAGATAAATAAAACCAATTCTATAATTATTATGAAAATTAATTTATTATATATACACATATATATTAATATATTTAATAATTGATATTATTTATATTAATACACACATATATATATATATGAAGTTAATCTTTTATTTATTCTTATAATGATTATATAGTTAAATTAATAAATTAGATTAATGAATAGACATGTCCCATGAAGCTACATGTCTCTTCTTGTCTTTACTATGTATATATACAAAAGATCGATACATTTGAAAAATACATACTTATATCGTAATGCTATTACATTTGCAGCGATCTTAAACTTAATATGGTAGAGCATGTTTGAACTTATGACATCTGTGTGATGAGTTGTAGAATACTGCGATGGTGATTCTGTACATAAAATCGACTATGTTGAATGTGGACCTTGTGGGAGATAAGGAGTAGATTGAACCTCGGTGTCTGGGCGGGATAAGAATTCACTCCCAACCACGAATCGAGTTTCGAACAGAATGAAGACCATAAAAAAATGTCTGGTTTCAAAGTTTGAGCGAGCTGATAATGTCTATCGAACAAGGAAGTCAGATTAGCA